>JASDDO010000031.1:717045055-717517555 GCA_030015575.1 Agapanthus africanus
CACAGCGTGGAGCCAGATTTTTATTTATTATTATTGTTTTTATTATTATATTATTATTATTTTTTTTATATATTATTTCTATTGAATGTTCAGTGTCAAGCCACTAATGATATGTATATATTTTATGCAGGAAGGATGTCTGACGACTTGTCTTTTCCCTTCGTTCGCTCAGAAGGAGGGTTCCCACACGCACCAGTGGACCGGGTCGTGTTTGCCTTGATCAAAGACCGTGATCCTGAGTGCAAACATCTCCACCTATGGGGAAGGTGGTATAGCCAAATCATCCAGGGTCGTCGCAGTTTTAGTTCTGCCTCGCCCTCCGAACCTATAGTCACGATCCCCTACGCAGATAAACCCCCGGTGGAGTATGCCGTGGAGGTTAAAAATTGGAATTCGGACGATCTTCTCCAGCCCGCAATCGGCGCTATTCCGGTACAGCCGCCGCCGGCCATAGACATCTTAGGAAGGCGAATCTGTCAGGGTGAAGCACGCCCTTGGGGACAGGCCTATAATATTGGATTGAATCCGCGACCGCTTGCTGGATACCTGCCATGGGCCCGGTACATCTTAGCGGCGAAAAGAGCTCATCTGACGAAGATCGGTTTATACTCCGCCGTCTATGTCTCGCTTTTTGAATATCCTACTCCTCCAACGTGGTGGACAAGGGCTTTCATTGAACAATGGAATATCCCCACGCATACTTTCCTGACGGCGGATAGGGAAGTTTCCATTTCTCTAGAGGAGTTCGTCGAGCTTTCGGGTTTACCGGCGAGGGGGGAGCATTATGAGGAGCTGCTTCCTCCTGATGAGTACGTCTTTGCCACCAAGCAGGTGGTACTCGACTTAACTCCGGAAAATGCCATCCAGCATCAGCATCCGGGCCTGGTGAGGGTTTTGGAGATTTACGAGGAGCTTCATTTGGAATTGGGCGACCGAGGCGTTAGTTTCGCGGACTTCATTGCTCGCTTTATTCGCCCGGAATTTTTATCAGAGCGAGGTGATAAGTTCGCCCAACTCACTGACCCTTTTGGAAGCCTTCTTGGGAACACCTGCAGTCGGTCCAGAAGGGGTACGGAATGCGATGCATCACTTCATTCGGCTAAATACAGGCTCTTACTTTTTCATCAGTGAGCCCAGCTGTACCCCCAAGATACTCAATTCGTATGTGGCCTGGTATGCGCACGCGATGGGACCAATCATCTTGATGGAGAAACGTTTATTGGTCGATCGTAGGGCTGCGCCTCCCGGCGGCAATCGCAAGGCTCCATTGCAGCCCAGGGTTCAGGTTATCCCTCCGACGAAAGAGGCTGGAGTCGATCGACCACGCGTGTTGGCCCCTCCGCGTGGACTGCCACTGCCCACCACGGTGGATGCCCCAACGGTACCCCGTGCTCCGACAAAGACGGCTAAAGCGGCCTCGCCGGAGTCGGGTGTAGGAGCGGACATCGGGACTCGCCGCCCGAAAGTGACTGCCAAAACCGGCAAGCGCAAAGATGTTCCGAGTGGATCCAAGGCTGGTGAAAAGAAGAAGAAGAAGTCCACCTTGTCCCTCGACGCAATTCTTAACTTAGAGCCCGCGGCTCATCCTGTCGAGACTATATGTGAGTACGGCAGCAACGAGGGTTTCGTGGTGGACCCTGAGGACACCAATCTGGCCGCTGCCATCGCAGCTTCGGAGCGATCGGCGAGACTCGAAGCAATGTTAAGCAGGCTTGCCGAGTCAGGTAATCATCAGCCTCCTTATTTGTCATTTTATCCCACTTTTTATTACTGTCTTTAGCTAATATTTGCCTCATTTCCTGCAGGTGAATCTACTGAAAAGGCCATCGATGCCTCTCTGAAGACCTTCCAGGCGGAGGAGAAGAAGCGTGCTCTAGAAAGCGTCGGTATGTTTTACCCCGTTTTTTTTATAAGGAAAGTTTGTTGTCTTTTTATGATAGTCGACCTGACCTTCTCTTGTTTCTTTGCAGGGGTTGTATTAATCGGTGCAAGGACCCTTCCCAAGCCTGTCATCGAAGTCCCAGCTCCGTCGAAGCTGGCGCAAGAGCCTCGGCTCGATGCAACGACGAGGGATGCTCTGAAAAATCTGGAGGCATCCCTCTACACGGATGAGGAGGCTTCACTCAAGGAAGCTCTGATGGCATCTGCCTCATCGGCTCAAGAGGAACGGAAGCGGTCTAGACGCGAAGCGAAGGCGCGCAGAGCTGCTCTGGCCGCAGGAGCGGGCCCTAGCACTATCCCTCTCGATAATATTCCTTCTGAAGAGCCTCCAGTGGCTCTGTCTACTGCTCGTCGGCAAGTGGCGCGCGCGGTTCGGAGTGCCAATGACAAATCCACTTCAGGTAGTACTTCTTTCAGAATCTCGCCGTACGAATTGTAGAGTTGTTAGCTTATACGTATTCCATTTTGTAGGGTCGAGTCCAACTGAGGGGGAGGGGGAAACGACCGTCGAGCCCAAGGGAGCAGAGGACGCGGTACTCGCCGAACCCGAACCGACAGTGGACAACTTTGTCGAGGTCATGGGGCCTGGAGCCGGGATCGAAGAACCTACCGCGGAGCAAGTCGTTGATGCCGTACCCGAAGTGGCGGCAGATGAGATGATTGTCTCAGCCGAGCCGAAGGCGATAGAGGGCGAGGTACTTGAGGCTGGGGACCTCGTGGTGCCGGTGGACGGGACAGCTGTAATCGCTGATCCTGAGGGAACAGCAGGTGAGGTGGCTATGATTCCTGAAGACGAGCTAGGCGCTCCTTCTCAGGAATCGGGCAATGTTCCTATCTTGGCCCTTCCTGCCTATGGTTCCCCGCCGCCTGCAGAGCTTGAGAGCGTAACAACGGTTCCCCTTGAGTCGGGTGACGAAGCCACAGGTGGTGGTCTTCTGTCAGTGGAGGAAGGGACTACCTCAGTTTCTGCTGGCAGCTCGTCAGGTGAATTTTCGAGTCACCAGCGTTTCCATTTTTTTTGTATATATCTCATGATCTCTTCTGACAAGCTTGTCTTTGCAGGTGCGGTCAGTGCCGACGCTCCATTGCTTGAGGGAGCACCGTCAACTACCGCTTTGGCGGTGGTCACTTCCCCGTCTTCCCTCGTGCCGTCACGGATGTTGGAAGGTACGGATTCACGACTCATGCATTAATCTTTCAAAAATGTGGCTCTTGTACTAATGTTACGCCGTTGTGCCTTTTCAGGAGGGCTCTTTGATCATCTATATCAGGTGTTGCTCCCACACTTCTCCTTCCCATCCGAGCTCGCTTCTCCCTCTAAGGGTATCGGTGAGTGCCGTCTTGGTCTTTTTCGAGGGAATATAGGATCGTATCTGACTTTTCTTCTTCCTGACTGCAGTGCCTCAGATCGAAGGAGGGGACGCCGGGCTTGTGCTGCCACCGGCGCTTCCGGCTTTGACGTCCGTTGCGACTGGTACAAATATTCCTTCCCTCTTTTTATATGATCTTTCATCGACTTTTCGAATCATTGTTTGACCATGTTTCGTTTTTTGCAGCTATTGTCCCAGCTCCAATTCCTTTTGAATCTCAGGTCCTCTCACCGGCGGGTCCTTTCTCGCGACGCCCGTCTTCAAAGGGTGCTGTAATGAGCCTGGGTATGTTGAGCGGGTACATCGAAGAGCTCAACATGGATGCCCTTCCTTCGGCCGTAGATTTCGCTGTGGACGTTAACCCAATGTTGGCGGCGCTCGTAACTTTCCATAACGAAGGCGTCGTCGAATCGTGGGTTAACCACTGCAGAGAGATCGAAGCTCGCCTGCATCGGTTGGAGTCGACACGCCCTTCTCCCGAGGCTTTGGCCGCGAGCGCCGAACGGACAGCTTGGCTTGAGCAAAGCACCTCTTATCTCCGCCATTTGGAGCAGAAGGCAGCTTTACGGCTAAAGGCGCATCAGGAATCTTCAAACGCGACCGCTTGCCTTCGTGCCGAAGTTAGGACGAATGCTGCTGAGGTGAAAGCTGTCTTTGAAGGTCTTCTTAAGCGCATATCTAATGGGCTAGCGCTGAAGCGGAAACTTGATGCTGCTGAGCGCGATGCCCAAGGCCAAGAAGCAGCTCATCAGGTTGTTGGGGAAGAGCTCGCATCCTTCACGCAACAGCGGGCGCAAGTAGAGGCGGAGCTGGCAGTGGCAGCTGATCAGGAGAAGGAATGGAAGGACGTATGCGAGCAATTGCTACATCTGTGCAAGACGCTTCCTTCCCCATAATTCCTCTTGTATCATTTGTCTTTGTAAATTATATGTATATGTTTTTTTTTTTTTCTTTAGCACAATGTATCCTGTACTCAACCAATTTTTATGAATAAAAGATACACATTTTGTAATGTCTTGTGTCATTTCTCTGTCTTTCTTTTCTTTTATAATCAGTACGCCACCTTAATAACCATAATTGACGGATGATTGGGACGAGTATCCCGACCTTCTTAAGAAATAACGATGGCTTAGGCCGCAGGTTCAGATCTGCTGCCTAAGACTTTTCAACTCTATAAGCCGTGAGGGTCTCATAGAGACTTTTCTCCCTACGGATCGAGAGGATCTCGTAGGTGGATTTTCTCCTTAGGAGTCGTGAGGATTCCCAAGTGTGGTTTTCTCTCATAGGTCGAAAGGATCCTATAAGAGAATTTCTCCCTCTTACGAGTCGAGAGGGCCCGTAAGCGGTTGTTTCCCTCTTTGTCGAGAAACGACTTCAGAGAGTGAGACCCGTGAATAGTATGCAAGAGACCATTTAGGATTGACTTGCAGGGTCCCATTGCCCTCTTACGAGTCGATAGGGCTCGCAAGCGGTTGTTTCCCTCTTTGTCGAGAATCAACTTTAGAGAGTGAGACCCGTGAATAGTATGCAAGAGACCATTTAGGATTGACTTGCAGGGTCCCATTTGTTCAGGAAGCAAGTTTTTGAATCCTTACTGCCCAAGATGTGAGTCAAAGAAGCTCTCGTCACGGAGTGTTTGTATCCGTGAGTTGAGAAGTTTTGCGAGGGATTATTTGTTTCCCAAGCGCCAAGGATTATTTGTGTCCTTGGGGTTTGAAACGAGTCGATGGTTCCCACGGAGGCGCTGGTGGCTCTGCGAGTCGACGCGGATCAGAAGGCTCTCGTCAAGGAGTGTTTGTATCCGTGAGTTGAGAAGTTTGCCGGGATTATTTGTTTCCCGAGCGCCAAGGATTATTTGTGTCCTTGGGGTTTGAAACGAGTCGAGGGTTCCTACGGAGGCACTGGTGGCTCTGCGGGTCGACGCGAATCAGAAGGCTCTCGTCAAGGAGTGTTTGTATCCGTGAGTTGAGAAGTTTGCCGGGATTATTTGTTTCCCGAGCGCCAAGGATTATTTGTGTCCTTAGGGTTTGAAACGAGTCGAGGGTTCCTACGGAGGCACTGGTGGCTCTGTGGGTCGACGCGGATCAGGGAGCTCTCATCAAGGAGTGTTTGTATCCGTGAGTTGAGAAGTTTTGCGAGTCACTGGCTTCTTCGATTGAAATGAACCGTTGAGGCTTGGTTTCGTCGTTTGACGGAATCCGCTGGGGAGGTATGGTTTCTTCTTTGTTTACGCCCTTGGATTGTATACAGGGATCGATGTGATCTTAACTGTAGGGCCGAAGTTTTATCATTTCTTATTTTTTTTGTTTTACTTTATTTCCGCGATGCTCTATCATTTCAGCTTTTATATCGCGAAGGTCGCGATTGCCCAAACATTTCGGCTATTTTTCGCGGTGCCCAATCATTTCGGCTTTATTTTTTTTTTATTTTTACTCGTTGCTTTTTATTACGAGTCGCCCAATCATTTCGGCTATTTTTCATGCATACGTTTTACTTGCTGCTTTTTTATTGCGAGTTGCCCTATCATTTCGGCTATTTCGTATGCATGGGTGGTCTACTAGCTTTCGCCGTCAACCTGAAATTGAACATCGATTTCGGCATCAGCACCGCTGCAACTGGGATATTACCAGGAGCGAATCATCATCTGCTTCCGTCGATGTCGAACGAAGGTGGCTTAGCGAACAGGGTTAGGGTCCTGTCGACTAAGGCTTTTGACTTCATGAGCCGTAAGGGTCTCGTGAAGGTATTTCTCCCTACAAGTCGTGGGGATCTTGTAAGTGTATTTTCTCCTTAGGAACCGTGAGGGTTCCTAAGTGTTTTGTTCCTCTGTAAGTCGTAAGGATCCTACAGGAGGGTTTTCTCCTTGTAAGTCGAGAGGATTTACAAGGGTTGTTTACCATGCAAACGTATCCCTAGTCTCAGATGGGACTTAGTTAAGGGAAATGTTTATTTGCGCCCGTGGATTGTATACAAGGGTCAATACTGAGCCACTTGTAGGGCAATATTGGAAGTTTGTGGGGGTTTGCTTAAGCACAGGTTTAGGTCTCTGTGACTTAAGACTTTCAAATCCTATGAGCCGTGAGGGTCCCATAAGAGAGTTCTCCTTACGAGTCGTGAGGATCTCGCAAGCGTATTTTCTCCTTAGGAATCGTGAGGATTCCTAAGTGTGTTGTTCCCTTGTAAGTCGTAAGGATCTCACGCGGGTGGTTTCTCCTTACAGGGTCGAGAGGACCCTATAAGGGTTCTTTAACGAAGTTGCGCCCTTTCGGGTTTTCACAACATCCGCCGGTAGTCCTGCTGTTTTTACTCACGGAGCCCTTTCGGGTTTTCATCCGTGCCCATTCTGCTTACGGACTTACCGTTTTTTTATTTTTATTATTATTTTTTTTTATTTTATTATTTTTTTTTATTTTCATTTATCTTGTCAGCCCAAGGATGCCGCAGTATTAGTTTAAAGACGTTTTCGGTCTGCTATTAGTTTAAAGACATTCCGGTCCACCGTTGAGAGGGTTGGCTACCACTTATAAAGCTTGAGCTTAGGAAGATAGCGAGCGGACATAGTCGTCGTCATCTACCATTAACCTGGGCTGTGGCTTATTAAGCGTAGTATTTCTTTAGGAAGCGTCCGTTTATTGGCCTGAAAGGCCTTTCACCGTGCATGTCCATGAGTAGATAGGCCCCACCTTGGTAGACCTTATCAACGATATACGGTCCTTCATAGTTTGGCTCAAACTTTCCCCGCTTGGCGCGATTGGGGATCATGGGCCTTTTGACCACTAGCACGAGTTCGCCTTGCTGGAATATCCTCGGGCGGCTCAATCTTTCATATGAGCGCGTCATCTTTGCTTTATAGGCTTCCAGATTTTGTTGTGCTAGAAGCCGGATTTCATCAAGGGCGTCAAGCTCTTCAAACCGAAGGTGAGCATTTTCTTCGTCTGTCAGCTCGTAGTGGACCGCCACTCGTAGAGAGGGTAGCTCTATCTCGAGGGGGAGTACTGCTTCCGTCCCAAATACCAACGCGTATGGCGTTGTGTTTGTGGCCGTTTTAAACGTAGTCCGATACGCCCAAAGAGCCTCTTGCAATCTTTCGTGCCAATCTCTCTTATTTCGTGACACTGTTTTCTTCATGATCTTCGTCAAGGTCTTGTTGAAGGCCTCAGCTAGACCATTAGCTCGCGGATTATAGACTGAAGAATATCTCCAATCTATATTGTGCTGCTGTGCGAAGCGGCTAATTTTATGACTTCGGTAGGCTGGCCCATTATCAGAGATGATCCTTCTCGGGGTTCCAAACCGGTATATGACATGCGTTTTGAAGAAATGGAGGATGTTCTCCGTTTTCACTTCCCTCAATGGTACTGCCTCTGCCCATTTGGAGAAGTAGTCAGTCGTCGCCAAGATGAAACGATGTCCCTTTGACGATGCTGGTTCGATGGGACCGACTATGTCAGTTCCCCACATTTCGAATGGCCAACTAGCCATTGTCGGATGTAGTGGATTGGGATGCTGATGGATGAAGTCCCCATGAATTTGGCATGAATGACATTGCTTCGCATATTCGAGGCAATTCTGCATCATCGTGGGCCAGTAGTAGCCCATCCGCTTTATCTTCAACTTCATCTTAGGGCCTGCTTGGTGGGAACCGCAGAGTCCGTCGTGAACTTCTTGGACGACCCTTCTCGCTTCGTCAGGTCCTAAGCATCTCAACCACAGAGAGTCGAATGACCTCTTGTATAGAGTATCATTGACGAAGGCGAAAGACAGAGCTCGTTTCGTGAGCTGATGTCTTGTGGACGCCTCTTCAGGTATTCGGTGGAACTTGAAGTAATCTATGAAAACTTCTCTCCAATCCTCGATATTTTCCCTGTCTTTTATTTGCAAGGTTGTCTCCTCTTTCGCCCCTTTTTCTTCAGACGATTTCGGAGATATTTCTATTGGGGTGAGCACTCGACGGCTTTGTATCACGATTCTAACGTCATCGAGGTTCTCGTCAGCCAATTCTTTAGCAAGTTTGGCCAGTGCGTCCGCCTTGCTGTTTTCCGCGCGCGGTATACTTTCCAAAGTGTAAGAGGGAATTTGGGTTAGCAGTTGCTGCACTTTTTCACCGTATTTTACCAATTCCGGTTTGCACGTTTGGTAGTCGCCGTTTATTTGACTAACGACCAGTTGGGAATCACCGTATATGAGGAGATTTTCAATTCCCATGTCAATGGCGATCTCGAGGCCTGCTATCAGAGCTTCGTATTCGGCTTCATTGTTTGTTCTCGGCTCCGTTAGGGAGAACGCGTAGCGCATTATCCCTCCTTGTGGAGTTACAAAGATGAGTCCTACCCCTGATTTAATTATAGGGGTACTTTGTTTACGTTTCTTCACGGAAGATGCTCCATCGAAATAAAGCTCCCATCGGATATTATCACCGTCGATCGCATCGAACGCATGTTCGTCTGGAAGATCGCAATTCAAAGGAGAATCGGCGGGTATCGGATGCTCAGCGAGGAAGTCGGCGATGGCCTGGCCTTTCACTGCCTTGAGAGGTTGATATGTTATCGAGAATTCCATCAAGAGCAGGGCCCATCTGGCTAGTCTTCCCGTCAATATGGCTTTCGACATTAAGTATTTAAGAGGGTCCACTTTTGAAATCAGACGGACCTCGTGCGCCAACGCATAGTGCCTAAGCTTTGTTATAGCGAAGATCAACGCCAGGCAGTGTTTTTCAATGGGAGAGTAATTGCTTTCTGCCCCCAGCAGGACTCGACTTAAGTAGTAAAGTGCTCTTTCTTTTCCTTGATCGTTCTCTTGTGCCCATAATGCGCCCAAAGAACCTTCGAGGGCGGTTGTATAAAGAATAAGAGGCTTTCCCTTAACTGGAGCAGCCAACACCGGCGGGTTCTGCAGATATTGCTTGATCTCGTCCAGTGCGCCTTGGCATTTTTGGTCCCAAACGAACGGGGTCCCCTTCTTCATTAGGTGGCTGTAAGGACGGCACTTCCCTGAAAGGTTGGCTATGAATCGCCGTATATACGCTAGTTTCCCTTGGAGAGACCGCAGCTGTTTGAGAGTCCTCGGCGGAGGCATTTCCATGATCGCTTTGATCTTTGACGGATCTATTTCAATACCTCGGTGTCGAACGACGAACCCCAGGAATTTGCCTGAGGAAACCCCGAACGCACATTTAAGAGGGTTCATCTTCAAGTTGTATTGCCGAAGGCGTTGAAATACAGTCTTCAGATGCTCGAGATGTTCCTCGTATGATTTGCTCTTGACCACGAGATCGTCGATATAGCATTCGACGATTTCGTGTATAAGGTCGTCGAAGATCTTCGTCATGGCCCTCTGATAAGTAGCACCGGCGTTCTTCAAACCGAAAGGCATCACTTTATAACAAAATATACCAAGCGGAGTTCTGAAGGCCGTGTGCTTCTGATCTTCAGGGTGCATTTTTATTTGATTATACCCCGATGAGCCGTCCATGAAGGAGAAAACCTCATGAGTGGATGTGTTGTCTATCATCAGTTCGGTGACTGGCACTGGGAAATCATCTTTTGGGCAGGCTTTATTGAGATCCCGGAAGTCTACGCATATGCGCACTGTCCCATTTTTCTTCATCACTGGGACAATGTTGGCGATCCATTCAGGGTATTGGACTTCTTGGATGAAGCCTGAATCTATCAGCTTTTTGACTTCGGCGTTGATGCTCATCTCAAGCTCGAGTCGCATTCTCCTCGGCGCTTGTTTGACTGGCTTGATGTCCGGGGATATCGCCAACTTGTGTACTGCAATTTCTGGATCTAGTCCCGGCATTTCGGAATAGTTCCACGCGAAGCAATCTTTGTGCCGTAGAAGCACATCCTTTAACGCAGCCACCCTTTCTTCAGATAGCAGCTCGCTGATGAATGTCGGTCGCGGGTCATTTTCCGTCCCCAACTCAATTTTCTTGAGATTATCTGCAGTGGTATGTATTCCGTCCTCCAGTTCTTTCGGAGCCGGGGGAAATTCTGAGATTACCTCATCGCTGCCGCTTTCAAAGCACCAAGGGAGATTGTTCATGTCCTCGGACCCTTCTTTTAATATTGTTATTACATGGCAGGTGCGAATTTTCTGCCAATCCCAATGCGGAGTTGGTTTTATTCTTGTATTTTCGGGTTCGTGCTTTTGCGGCGGCGCTACTCTCCAACTGTCAGACAACGCGAATTTGCCAAGCTGATATTGGTCCTCAACCCAATTCTTAAAGGTGAAGCAATCTTCGAGCGGATGCCCTACTACTCGATGGTAAAAGCAATACTTCGGGTTGGAGACTTCGCCTGCTTGTTCAGGGTGTTTAGACTTTGGCAACGTAAGCATTTGATGTTTTAGAGCGAGATCGAATATTTTCCTTGTTTTGTTCCGAGGAAAAGAGTATGCTCGACTCATTTTCTTCCCGAGGGCTAAGTCAATAACGCTCGATTCTCGGATGCGCGGCTTCTTAGCTCTGCTTTGTAATTGTCGAGCGCCTCTCTTGCCTTTCGACTTGTCTTTGTTCTCGCGTCGAACCTTTTTTGTAGTAGGTCGACAAGGAGCGGCATCTTCGTTCTTTACTGCCTGTTGGAGGAGGCGCTGTGTCTTAGCTTTCTCATAGATTGCCATTTCACGATCGTGATCGTCTCGGGCTTTTTGACTCGCATCCCTTATAAGTTTGCTCATCTGGTCTTCGGACGATGGACCGGGCGGTTTTGTATCCGGAACTTTTGCTGGTTCAGGATTAGCGTCCTCCCATTGAGCGTCCGCCTCTTCATCGAAGTCACATATGGCATAACAGCTGTTTACTAGCTCCCGCTTCCTTGGCCGGATGTACCCAAGCCCTTTGGTTTCTACTTTCCCGTTAGGCAGTTTGCATTGAGTCCCGGGAATGTTCCAGACCTTGTCATAGAATTTGGCTTTTCTAACGGTCTGTGTGAAGGACATCCCCTGGCGTTTTAGCAGTTTCTTCAAACCTTCGGTATAATATCGGGGAAGACGGATAGGCTGAAGCCTGTCAAGCGTGGGATCCGCGCCATGCCAAACTTCTTTTTCTACTTTGTTCTCTTCAGAACGGTAGAATAAGATCGCCTTCTCACCCCTTCGTCCGGGAGGGATATAGAATATCTGCAATTCTTCTACGCTGTTAGTGTCGAGTGCATCCAGTTCTTTGTAATGTTCAAGCGGCACCATGGTTATCTGCAGACTTCGCTCTTCATCAGCGGAGATCTGTATCGAAGGCCGAACAGGGAATACAGCATGAACTTCATCCTCTGAATCACTACCGAAGATTAACGAAGGGACGGATGGTCCTGGCCTGGTAGATTGGGATGGACCTGAACAAATTATATCTTCTTCCTCGGTATCACTGCCGAAGACAGGGATGGTGGCATTAGTTTTGTTCTCTGGTTTGTGACACCTTTCCGTGTCTTCGAAGCTCGGCAAGAAGTATTTGGCATCTTCATACTTGCGAACTTCGTTCACGGAAAACGGATTCAACTCTCCGGCCACAGTGTACTCGAGGCCATCCCTGGAATACTTCATGCACTGATGCTGTGTAGAAGGGATGATGTTGTACTCGTGTAGCCATGGTCGGCCGAGCAGAGCATTATAGCACGTCTTGGCATCTATAACATGGAATTTGATGTCTGTGACGAGCAACCCGAAGCGTAGCGTCAATATCACAGATCCAAGGGTCTTTGAAGATTGAGAATCGAAGCCGGAGATAGTGATCTTGTCCCGGGCAAGGTGTTGGACACTCATGCAAATCTCCTTTAACACTCGTACGTTGAGTAAATTGACGGACGATCCGTTATCGACCAAGATTTTACCTATCTTTATGTCATGGCAGTATCCTGAGACATAAAGAGGGCGATTGTGTTCACACGTCCCGAGAAGAAGGTCCTCATCACCAAAAGCAACGTCGGCTGTGTGCACTTCTTCCAATTCGTCTTTCATCTTTTCTTCGGCCAAGAAGGCTTGGAACTGGTCCGGATCTTGTAGTGCCTTAATCAAAGAGTCTCTCGCATCCTTTGATAGTAACAAGGCATCGAGAATGCTGAGTTGTGAGGGTAGCTTCCTCAGATGCGCTAAGACATTGTAATCCACTTTACTCCTCTTTGACGGATTTTTGGCGGTTAACTCTTCCGCGACTCGGTCGTCCAAAGTGATGTCTTCAGAGACCTTCTCTTTCCCTTTATCTTTTCTATTCGAGGGTCCGAGGTTCTTTTCAGGCAGTGTCCGATTCCGCAGCTGTATATTTTCGCAAGACTTCGGTTCTTCTTCTTTTCCCGAAGTTGACTCTTTAAAGAGAGGGGCAATCTCTAGTTCCTCATCAGAGTCGCTCCCAAATGTGGGCACTTGTGACCTGGTAGTGTTAACCATGTGACAGTTGCCGGCAGTTCTTTCAAGCACTGTGGTCGTGTTTCTTTGCTCCCAACGAACCTTGCGCTTTTCCCGTTTAAAGCGTTGTTGATTAGCGACGTATCCTTGCCACCATTTACCGAACGCTTTGCACTCTTGGGTAGAATGTGAGACCTTCTGATGATATAAGCAATAAAAGGGATGCGTTTCTACCATGCTAGTAACTCTTTCTTCTGAGGGTGGTAGCTTCATGCCCATCGATATGGCCTTGGCGAACTTCTTTCTTATCTTAAATTGGCTTTTGTCAGCGGTGGAGGCATTTTGCTCCAGTGGGATCATCTCGGCTCTTTCCTTAAGTCGCTGGCGCTGGGCCCTTTCGAATATAGCCGTCTCGCGTTCCCGATCAGCTTTGCTTTTCAATTGAGCTTCATTAAGAAACGCGCTAATCATTTCAACTGATAACCCTGGGGCTCTTGATTCGGCATTTGCCCCCAGCGTTTTGGTGCCAGAAGTCCCTTCATCGTTCAAAGTCGAGTGAGAGATCATATGACAGCTCGCCACATACTCCTCGGATTCATTCGATGAACTTTCCTCCTCATCCTCTTTTTGAAAGATGTGATCAAGGAAATCTTGGAGCGTAATGGGAGTCCGCGCCCTTTGGTTGTACTCATCCAGTGCGTCGATCTGCTTCTGTAGGTCCGTGCGCTTGTCGCCAGGCTTCACGGGCTTCTTAGATTTCTTCTTCTTCTTTTTCGAAGATTTTGACGGCTGGTTATGAACGCTTGAACTACCACCATCGGTCTTCAGAGTCGGACGTGGCTTCAACATCCCCTCTATAACCTGCGGTTCCAAGGGGTTCTTCCACTTGACCGCTGGGCAGGTCTGAAGATCATTTAGCATTCTCCTCGTTTTGGCTGATAATACAACCTCCCAGGGAGCTTCTTCAATGACGGAGCATGTTGCCCTCGGCGTATTCGTTCCCTTGTAGGCGTGGGGCTGCGGAGGGTTCACCTTCCATTTGTCAGATAGCGCAAACTTGCCCTGACGGTACTGGTTTTCGAGCCAATTTTTGAACACGTAACAATCTTCGATTGGATGTCCTAGCACTCGATGGTAAGGGCAATAATTAGGATCGTTGACGTCACTTGGTTGTGACGGACGTTTTGGATCCGGCAGATTTATAAGCCTATTGCGCAATGCCAACTCAAATAACCTCCTTGTTTTATCACGGGGGAAGGAGTAAGCACGTCCCATCCTGTCCTCAAGGGGTACGTACGGGCGCGTGTTATTTGGACGAGCAACCGGCTTCGAGTCGTTCGGTTGCTGTTGGGCATTAGCGACGATGATAGCTTTTCCCTTTCCTTTGTCGTTTCGAGAGTCGGGCTTCGGGAGAGGGGGTTTATGGCCCATTTGGTCCATCTGCGCCAATTTGTCGATCAAAGCCTGGAAAGAAGTCGGCTTGAAGAACATCATAAACTGCGAGATGGTTGCTTGTGGATCAAGGGTTCCGACAAACATTCCCACCGCAGGGGCCTCTTCTATGCGTTGTTCACATTTAGACCATAAATTACGCCACCGTATAGCGTACTGGACCCACGTCTCGCCAGGCTTCACTCTGGCGTTAATCAGCGCCGTCATCGGAGTACGTTCGCTGGCACTTGCAAAGCGTTGGGTGAAGAGCAGCTCCATCTCTGCGAAGGTTTTAATGGAGTCGTTGGGGAGCTCGGAATACCACTCGAAAGCCGTATCTGATAAACTTCCCACAAACTGGCGCAGCAAGAGCTTGTCGTCGCCTCCAGTGTTACCACAAAGCGCCCTGAATTGGGCAACATGTTGATGGGGATTGCCGGTCCCCTTGTAGACATGAAACTTTGGAATTGTGTAACCTGGCGGGTACTTGATTTGGTCATACCAGCCCGGATATGGCCGCCCCGTCTTTACAACGTGGCCGGCTGCTTCGGCCGCGTGATGAACTTTTATCTGCTGGGCTATATATTCGTCCAGATCTGTTTTAGAGATTGTGTCTTCTTTAGCCGTTGATAGAACGGGCTGAGGGTTTGATGTTTCTCCCCTCTCATCCCCAAGGACGATCGGGGGTTCTTCAGTCGGGGATTCTGGTTGTATCATCATCCCTATCATATCCTGGAAGAGAAGGCCCATGCGCTGTATATTGGCTGCTTGTTCAGCAGCCTCCTGGTCTCTCTTTTCGAGCATTCGGCGAAGGAACTCGGCATCAGTCTCCTCCTCTTGACGTTCATCTAAGGATGTCTCAGGATTCTCTTTTGGCCCAGTGAGTGCAGCCATGGTAGTCATCATCTCCTGGAGTTTTTGTTGCTGCTCCTGAGACTTGGTCACTGACCGGGTAAGCGGTCGGTGACCCATAGAAGTACGACTTTCTTCTTTCCCCGAAGCCATATAGACTGTATGAACTGTGATGCCCCCTGACTTAGGGCGTTTAAGTTCACCGTTCTTAGACTTTGTCAGCGCCATGGGAGCTTTTTCTGGCCTCTTTCTTTTATGGGCCTTCGAGGTTGAAGGAGCCGCTGAATTGGGCATCCTAGCATTTGTTGCCCCCTGTTGTTTGGCGGGGCGATTTTTGTCTTTTTCCCCTCTTGCCCTGTTCCGGTGACGGAGGTGGTTTGAGTCAATCACGGAGTCTTGAACCCTCCGCCAAACTTTATAAACTTTCGCTGACAGCCGCTGAGGGGGCTGTTCCTGTTTCATCTCCGGAGCTTTTTCCTTGGGTGGAGGAGACCTTTTTAACGTGGCCACCGGGGAGTTCTTTCTTACTTTCCTCAACATTTCAAAGCTGTTTCCAGTTGGAACAGCAGCATCGACTTCCACCACTGGAGCCGGTGGGGTTAGCCCTGAGGGGGAGTTGCCCCCTGCTTTCCTTATTCTCTGCCAATGGCGACGTCGCGCGCGACGAGCCGCCGGGATTGGCTCGGAGATTGAGGTGGTTTCTCGTTGCCCCCTGTTTGAGCGTGGGGTAACTGTTGATGTCAGCCTATTGAAGACTGATGCCTTCTGATCAGCTGGAGGAGGAGTAGGAACCGTCAATCTTGTGAAGACTGACTCTCTAATGGGAGAAGTCGCCTTAACGACTTCCAAAGTAGCGGCCGTTGCCCTCTTTGGGACAGCCACCTTATAGTTCTGACCCAGCCTGGTGAAAACGGAGGCTGTTGGTTCAGTAGCAGGCGACCCGTTGACAGGGGTCGTGGTAACAGTGAGCCGGTCGAATACCGACTTCTTTTTCGCTTCTGGTGCGGATGTCGGCGCAGAGAAGCTTGTAGGTGGGACCATAGTCCCGAAGAACAAGCCGGTGGTGGCCTGAGTTACTTAGCCTACCGGCAGAGTCAGGAAGGAAGCCGCCTGGGGCCCATATGCTACACCTCTATGTGAGGTGGAGCGTCCGTTGCAGTTGCACTTCGAGCAGTTGGTGCAGTTGGTGGCCATTGAATGCTTGAGTTCTGCACCAAACAAAAGACCAAATCTTAGCAACTTGAAATCCGAAGGCAATCATTTAACAAACCGCGATTGGTTCGCGAAAACGACACACGAAGTGTGGAGTGGAAAGAGGAAGAGGTCCCACCGGGCGTGCCAGAATCTGTTCCCCTCCGAACGGCGGCCGAGACGTCATGTCCGTGCCTGAGGTTCGGGGCAGATGCTATTTGGTTTTATCCGTCTATCTCTCCGAAGATGCCAAGTTGATTTATGGTACCATGTATCGGAGGTCTAGACGGATGCGGCCGATGTAGCAGACTTCGTCAGATTCCCCCTCAGGGTGAGGGGTTTTTGATTGTGGGGACGCTCTTCCCTGCAGGCGCAAGCCCCTGCAGTTAATTACGCTACCGCGTCGCGGTAACAACTTTCTCCTACTCCAGAATTTCACTTCGTGTCGTGTGTGTTTGTTTTGTTTGTGGTTGCCCGTGAATTGTATACGGAGACTGAGTAATGCCGTCGCCCGTAGGACGTGGATTAGTCCAAATCCGTATTTACTTAGATTTGGGTTTGGTGTTTTTAGTTTAAGGATGCATTAGCCACGTTGCGGCTAAGATCAACTTAAACATTCGTCAAGGATACGTTAGTCCTGTTTTAGACTAAGATCGACTTGACGTAGCGATTGATTTAATTATCTGGCCGTCGGGACTCGTCACCTCTCTAACGTCGTTGAGGGATTACAACGACAGGTGTCAGAGGAGTTCAGAGATGTACCCTTGCGCCAAAGTTGATTTGGAGTTTTATCATTTATTTGAATATCTAAGGACACGTTAACCGTATTTGGGGTTAAGATCAACTTAGACGGGACCGTTTAGATCCAACAAAAGAGCGTTTGGGCCCTATTGTGCCAGTTTAGGGACGTGGCGGTCCATTGCCAGTTTTAGGGACGTGATGGTCCATTATTAGTTTAGGGACGTTTCGGTCCGTCGCCAGTTTAAGGACGTAGTGGTCCATATTCCAGTTTAGGGACGTGGTGGTCCGTCGCCAGTTTAGGGACGTGGTGGTCCGTATTAGTTTAGGGACGTTTCGGTCCGTCGCCAGTTTAAGGACGTAGTGGTCCATATTCCAGTTTAGGGACGTGGTGGTCCGTCGCCAGTTTAAGGACGTAGTGGTCCATATTAGTTTAGGGACGTTTCGGTCCGTCGCCAGTTTAAGGACGTAGTGGTCCATCTTTAGTTTAGGGACGTTTCGGTCCAATATTAGATGAGTGGTCGTTGGGACCCGTCGCCTCTTTGACGTCGTTGAGGAATTACAACGACGGATGTCAAAGGAGTTCGGAGATGTACCCTCGAACCGGATATAGGTTGATTTAGGAGAGGCATTTAATTTAAGGACTTACAGCCAAGATTGGGTTAAGTCCAATTTTTATTTTTAGGCTCTGCCCGATTAGAAGAATCGATTTAAACAGGGCTCCGCCCCTTTCATTATTTTGCAAGTCTGATTTGGGCCAAGCCCTTTTAATGAGTTACAAGAACTCAGGAATTCTCTGAACAGGGCCTTGCCCTTTTTAAATAGTGAGTTTCAGAACTTCTTTTTTTTTTAAACAGGGCCTTGCCCTTTTATCTGCAATTCAATTTGGGCCAGGCCCTTTTAAATAATGAGTTTCCAGAAACTCAGGAATTTTTCCAAACAGGGCCTTGCCCTTTTATTGTTTTAATTTGGGCCTGACCCAAAACAAAGGGTTGCAGAAACCCTAGAAATCTTCAGTTTGAAGAATTCAAGTGCATGGCACTTTTGATTTGAATTTGGATCAAAGGAAAAACAAGTTCTTGTTTTCTCCTGATCATACAGAACCTAGGGTTCATATTAAGTGCAAGGCACTATTTATTATTTTTTTTTTTTAGAACCAAGGGTTCATATTAAGTGCAAGGCATTATTTATTTTCTGTTCTTCAGAAATTTTACCTTCTTCTTTTTGTTTCTTCTGTGTTCTTGATTAATTTTCAAGAGCTTTCCTTTGATGATTGACTCTCTCTCTCTTTCTCTCCCCCTGATTATCTCATTGATGCCCCTTGAATGAGGCTTGGGGTCTTATTTATAGTGCCCACAAATTTGTTGGACTTGTTAACAAAATCTTTCCTGAATAATTTTGGGAATTTTCCCACCATTGGATCTTTGATCCAAGGGTTCCTGTTTTACAGGAGAACAGAAAAGATTTATCTAGATCTTCATTCAGTTGCTGCGCAACTCAACAGAAAATGACACGTGTCGCGCATCCGAGCACTTGCGCAGTTGCGATTGCGCAACTGCGCAGACGCGTGTCGCAAATCCATGCGTTTGCGCAGCTGGGATTGCGCAACTGCGCAGACACGTGTCGCGCATCCGTGCGTTTGCGCAGCTGCGACTGCGCAACTGCGCAGACACGTGTCACGCATCCGTGCGTTTGCGCAGCTGCGACTGCGCAGACACGTGTCACGCATCCGTGCGTTTGCGCAGCTGCGACTGCGCAACTGCGCAGACACGTGTCACGCATCCGTGCGTTTGCGCAGCTGCGACTGCGCAACTGCGCAGACACGTGTCACGCATCTGTGCGTTTGCGCAGACACGTGTCGCGCATCGGTTCGTTTGCGCAGCTGCGGCTGCGCAACTGCGCGGACACGTGTCGGGCATCCATGCGCTTGCGCAGACACGTGTCGCCCATCCGTGCGTTTGCGCAGTTGCGACTGCGCAACTGCGCGGACACGTGTCGTGCATCCAAGCGCTTGCGCAGACACGTGTCGCGCATCCGTGCGTTTGCGCAGTTAAGTCTTTAATTAAGTTTTCTGAAGAGCCTTGCTCTGATGGGACGCGCTGTTTCGGGCGTTACGCTGCCCATTCAGCCTCTGCCACGTGGCAAATTGCGCATTGCGCACGGAAACCGAAGCGTTGCTTCGAATTTTGAATTTTCAAAATTTCAACAGAGCCTTGCTCTGATTGGGGGAAACAAGGGGTTATGGGGTAGGCCAAAGGTTGCGGAGGATTCAAGCAAATTAGGGTTTCGACTGAGTCGGACCGGCGGCGCCGGCCGATTCGCACGAGTTGCCGGCCTGAGTCAGCCGAGTCGGGCCGCGTCTCTCTGCCACGTGTCCCCGTCTCTTCGTCTTGACTCGTGCAGAATCTTGGGCTTCTAAAATATTAAAAGAAATAAAAATAAAAATAATGTGTGGCTGATGGGATTTGAACTCTGGTGCTTTGGTTCAGCAGTGCAAGGTCTTACCAATGAGCTACAAGGTTCTTCTTGCTGTTCAAAAGCAAATCAAACTTATAACTTGTGCTCAGGCTCAAGTACCCCTTTCTGTATTTTTTGCGGTTTTATCACTGCTCACTGTATCAATCACTGTCACGAATATTCACTTCCCATTGGTATACTCGTCACTCCTAAATCAACATCAACCACGCACGATAATGCAATGTCCACTGACTCTAACACGCACTAACACTAAGTATATGGCAAATGGGGTATGATATATGTCGGTATGCTATCAATAAGCTAAGTATGATATGAATCAACATGCATGCATTAACCTACATAAATTGCATAAATTCATCCGTTTAGAATTCAGAAAAATGATATAAGTAAGATATATAGAACACTCAGTCAGAAATTCATCAAAATTGGTTTTAGTTCAATCAGGATTCCGGTTTTCAAGATACAGCAGTTTCATTTTAAGTGCTCGCGGCTGGAAATTCAGTTTCAGAACTGAACGTCCGTTTCGCGACAAAAATTGCACCCAGTTGGGTTCAGATTTTAGCGACGCTACAGTTGAATAAAATATAAGCT
Source organism: Agapanthus africanus (assembly GCA_030015575.1). Lineage (NCBI taxonomy): Eukaryota > Viridiplantae > Streptophyta > Magnoliopsida > Asparagales > Amaryllidaceae > Agapanthus > Agapanthus africanus. Next base: position 717,064,984 of record JASDDO010000031.1, read on the forward strand.
TTTCGATAGAGTATTCAACGCAATAGACAGATCCTCAATCGCGTCTGTACGTTGAAAGTTATACACAGTTTAACATCAGTATATCACTTCTGAATCTGTTCTGGACAGTTATACGTTCTGCCCTTTTAAATACAGTTTAAAATAGCAAACGGCAATGAAACGGAATGTAACCACTTGTTTTGTTTAGCTAACAGAATTATCTTTAATCTACTGCAGAGTTCCATAACATACGACTTCAGGAAACACAGTGACACACGTCTTGGGACAGTACACAATAATTAGAGTCGCTCTGGACTGCAGTCCAGAGTCGCACTCCGATCTAAATATCATCGCAGTTACAGAACAGAAATCATTAGAAGTTTACATAGGGTTAAATTTCGTCGAGTCGGTTTCGATTTAAGCCCTCGAAAGCATCATTCCAGTATGTATATAATTTACGGTGATTTTAATCGTTTTCAGATACGGGAAAGATTCTAGTTTAATCGGCGTAATTGGGGGTATCAATTTTAGTCACTAACAATCGTATTTTCCTGTGATTTTTATACATGATATTTATCATTATGAGGGCCAACAGAAAACATCTATTTCCGTCAAATTAAACTATTATTTTCATTGGAGACTAGCATCGAACACATAGGTCACATAATATATCGGTAATCGGTAAATTTATAAACTATATGATTTAGGTTTGTACCACAACTATATTAGCATGTAGCAAGTAAACACTTGCCTGGAAAACATCTCGAGGTCGCACGGTAGCAGCGGCGTCACGAACGCGTGATGTACGCCGTGAAACGGATTCACGCGAGCTTTGCTCGAGATGCGGAATTTGCGTCGGAGTTGTCCGGAGTCGTTGCACGGTCACGGGAGGTTGAGGGGTGCTTGGTGGTCCTCTGCGAGTGCACTAGGGTCGACGACGGTCGACGGCGTCACTCCGGCGATGGGCTGCAGTGGGTGTCGGGGTGTGTGTGTGGTTTTGTATATTTTGAAAGGAGAGAGAAGCGGGGCTCGGGTTCTGGATGTTTGGAGGAGGAGATGCTGAGTGTGTAGAGGTCGACGGATGCTTCAGGTCAGCGGGTGTAACACCCGAGCTCAATAATACTATTTCTATTGCTAGTTGAGTGTTATATATTGCTCTTTCCAATTATCCTGATTATCTGGTGTTTATTGCTAAATTTTAACCGGTTAAGTCATTTTGGCACATAACAAATTTTAACACCTAAAATGAAATTAAAAATATCCATGTTGGCCTACTCGTCGCCACTAGTCGCGTGGTAGCGTCCGCGTGTCGAGATTTCTTCCCGTTCGGCTAAACGGGCAAGTTTGGACGGCTACGCGCGCGTGCAAGTGTCCGACTTGGGGGCATGCATTTTAATCACAAAACACCTCTTTTCAAAATTTGGAACTCGCTTAAAATCCTATAATTTGAATTTGAAACATTTGGGCGCAAACCGGGCGCGATTTGGAAATGTTTCATTTAGCGCCAAAAATGCCCGTTTGATTAAATATATTTAAAACTATATATATATTTCCGTTACTATTTTTTCACGTTAAAATCTTTTCTAAAAACCTTTTTAAATCTTATCTTACCTAACCCCCCTTTTTCCCAGCCAATCACGAGCTCAGGCTTCCCTTCGTGGGCCCCCTTCAACCGCCTCTCTCTATTTCTCTCCCTAATCTCCTACTCTCTCTATCTCTAAAATCTCTCTATCTCTCTCTTCACTGTCTCTTTCTCTCTCTCTCTCTATCTCTAAAATCTCTCTATCTCTCACTTCACTGTCTCTCTCTCTCTCTCTCTTCCTCTAAATCTCCCCCTCTCTCTTCATCAAATCTTTCTCTCTCCCTCTATATATATTATTCTGCTACTGTTCCTCGTGAAGAAAACCACCACGTAAAAGCTCTCGCGACGAAACCCCACCGAACCCTAACCCTAGTTTCGTCGAGCCCTCGCCGTCGACCTCCCTGCGACCTCGCCGTCGCCGACCTCGCCTCCACGGCCTGACCGCACACCCCTACCTCCTTCCTCCGTCTCTTCCCGCGCCTGCACCCAGCCCCGACGCCATCACCCGGCCGCAGATCTCGCCGTCGACGCCGCCTCCCGTCACCGACGACGCCTGCGACTCCCTCTCTTCCTCCTCGTCCCGACCTCGTCGTCGCCTTCCTCCTCCCCTCGCCGGACCACCACCAACCCGAGCCCAAAACCCCATCACCTACCCTCTGGTTCGCCGGAAAAGGGTCGCCGTCGATCCCCTCGTCGTCGCAAGAACACCGACAGCCACCTCCTCTTCCTCCTGCAACCCAGACCAGGCCAGTACCTCCCCATCATCGCTGCATCACCCGATCCCTCCAAGTCAGCCCTTGTCGCGGCCACTGTTCATCGCCGCCGGCGCCCCACCGCCGTCGAGCCCGTCGTGGTTGCCCCTGGTGTCTCCCTGTAAGCATCCCTCTACTTTCCATTGGTACAAAACCCCCGCTGGTCGTTTGCCACTTGTATCGCGTTTGCTAACTTCGTGCTTTTGACTTTTGCCGGATTCCGACCGTGCCGTCGTTTGAACCCGACGCTCCAACGAAGTACCCTAGTCCGTGTGGTCCCGCTGTTCGCTGTTGGGACTCGATCCGAAGTCCGTGCACCCGTCTCGTGTTTTCTGCCGACATTGCATCCGTGCTTTCCGGTTTGCGAAACCGTCGAGGCAAGACTTCTTGCTACATGCTACGTTAAACTAATTAAATGTTTGACTCACAAACTTGCTACATTAACTAGTATTGTTACTTATCTCATTGGACGAAATATGATGTACATTATAATACCGCCACCTAAATCGTATTTTGCCACCTAACCTTAATAACAACTACCTGCTAATCATTTTACTATTTAGAGGTTAATATTCGCACACTTATATCTTTATTGCCTGCTGTTATTAATATTGCGCTACACTGTGATTATTGCACCCCAAGGGTGCTTGAACCTGTTAATAAGAGAATACAAAGCATCACTGTGTTTACACGGTATAATATTGTTATTTGCTGTTCCTGCTGTTGTTCCTCATTCGTTACTATACCTGTTATCAGCATACATTTGATTGCATTACATATTGACCAATCTTGATACACCTGACACATGTACCGATACACCGGACATGACACCCTGTACATATCAACTCAACCTGTTGAAACGTGACCTGACCTGTTACCTGATTTCATGCCTAATGCCGACAAACCTGACCGTTCTTGCTGTCTATTCAGACAGACCTACTTTACCTGATTTTGTGTTGGCATTAGTCCTTGACTACTGAATACCTGACCTGACATACATAGCTTGGGGGTATGGGGAAATCAAAGGTGAAACCGACTTGTAACTCAACAGTCTTACGGGCTTGGCCAGTCCGGGAGTGATGATGCTGACATCACTCGTCCATCCTACTACCTACTTTACTGCCTAGCGGCACGTCTCGGATTCAGCCCTGAGAACCTTGACCGTGGTCCCGGGCACGCACGGGATACTATTGAGTTACATCGACGATTCATCAATTGATTTCAAAGACTATAGAGTAGAAACCTGATAGGACAGTTTAGTCACCAATGCACACTGCCCTGCTCTGTTATTTCTTAGTACTGTTTTATTCATGTTCATACCTGCATTGCTTATTACCATGTTTATATTATACTATTTGGTTGACATGACGCGCTGACGTCTGGGTTTTGCATGGCCCAGATTCCTTACCACTATCGACGACCGAGCAGGAGTACTTCAGCCAGCAGGCTGAACTGTGAGTTCCTTAGGGTTTAGTTTATTTATTTCATTTCATTTCCAGATGTGAGCCCGCATTATGGGACGTACTGTTTATTTATTGTATTGGATCATTTGCTTCCGCACTTATTGTTTATTGATTCTTGTTATTATGGATTTGGACATGTATTAGATTAGTTTATTATTTTGTTCTTGATATCTCTACAGCCGTAATGTGATTGTGGATGGATATTTCCTACCCACAGGTAGCATGGTTGGCTATGTCACGTGCCCAATCTTGCGTACTCTGGGAAGCGGGGCGTGACATGGTTCTTTTGGTATCAGAGACATAGGTTAATTGGGTTGATTCTTTGTAGTTGGGTATTGCACCCGATACACGAATCATAATACCCGTGATTAGGAAACATGTCCTGCCACCTTGACCGTTTTACCATCCTTGAATTATTCTTCCGGATCATGTCGACATGCAAACTTACTTTGCATTGTCAACTCGAAAACCTAATTTCTTGTTATCTCTAGGACTTAGGCGACTTGGGTGGAGTTAAGTAATTGCGGCTATGATACCGCGGCATAGCTACAATGCAGTACTCTATTTAAGTATCTTGGAGTTCTAGCCTTGATTTATATATTGGATCTATCATCATGCTAATGTTATTTGTTTTGATTTCAGGACCATGGCAGATAAGAATTTCAAGACGTATCAGAGGCGTGTGGATGAAGCCGCCATGTTAGGAGTGATACGTGGGATGTTGGAAAATCAGAAGAGGCAAACTGAGCTGATCCAGCAGTAGGCAGATTCATTTCAGGAGGGTTTGCAGGCTATTCAGCAGTCTGTAAACACCGCTGTAGCAAAGCCAGTTGACCGAGTAGGGACCGTGGCAGATTTCAGACGGTTGGGTCCTACTACTTTCACTGGTTTGGAGGAGCCGCTGCCAGCCGAGCAGTGGCTAGTGGACACGGAGAATTTACTGATTGCGGCACAGATCCCTGAAGACAAGAGAGTTGATGTGGTACGCATTCAGCTGGTGGATTACGCCCGAGAGTGGTGGCTTGTGGAGGAGACCCGCTTGCCCAAGCCAATCAGTTGGGCGGATTTCTCTAAAAGTTTCTTGGAAAAGTTCTTCCCGCGGACTGCACGGGAGGAAATGGAGGAGAAATTTATTGGGCTGAGACAAAATGGAGCAGCTGTGGATGTACATGCAGCGGAATGGACGAGACTCAGCCGTTTCGCTGGACCCTTAGTCGCCAAGGAGGCAGACAGGGCGCGAAGGTTCTTGCGCAGTTTGGATGTGGAAATCCAGAGGCAGATTGTCTCCCTGGGTTTGACCACTTTCTCGCAGGTTCTTACGGCAGCCAGAGAGCAGCAGAGTTTATCAGGATCGAAAGGGAACCTTCACCAGACAGCAGTTGCGGCCAGGAAGCCTGCATTTGTACCTAACCGAGATCATGGGCGCAGAGGTATTCCAGTGGACCGTCGAGGCGTAGCACCCATGAAGAAGCCTGTGATCGTTGACCGAAGGAAGAGCGTGACCTGTTCCTACTGCCACTTACCTGGGCACGTGCATAAGGATTGTAGAAGAAGACTGGGACTTTATCTGGTTTGTGGGGCAGCCGATCACGCAGTTGGTGCCTGTCCGTCGAAGCTTCGCACGAGAGATGATATACAGAAGCCTCCGCAGAGACCGTTCCAAGGGCAGAAACAGCTGACTCAAGGACCCAACCAGGCTCGAGCTTTCACGTTGACAGCTGAGGAAGCTAAGGCATCAGGAGAAGTGGTTTCAGGTACTTTGCTCGTTCATGGTTTTCCCGCATTGGCATTATTTGATTCCGGAGCGTCCCACTGTTTTATGTCATCCAAATTTATAACTACACACTCGATTACCTGCACGACCCTGTCTAGTTTTTGGGACATACACACTGGGAATGGGAAAATCATAGCTAGTAAGGAATGTAGAGAGTGTACAGTTGTTGTTTGCGGACGGGAGCTTTTTGCAGATTTCTTGGTGATTGATACGGGCAGCTATGAAGTTGTCTTGGGAATGGATTTTCTTGGCACTTTCCACGTACACATCGATTGTAGGGCAAGGAAAGTAGTTTTCCAGATTCCCGGACATCCTAAGTTTACTTTCACTGGAGGAAGCAGCTTTGTCGGGCCAGTCGAGTTTAGGGCTAGGCCAACAAACAGTGTTCTTGCGACAATGGAAGCGGATAGTAATGAAGAGCCGTTAGTTGTTCGCGACTTTATGGATGTGTTTGAAGATATATCAGGCTTACCGCCGAAGCGAGATGTGGAGTTTGCGATTGACCTTATTCCTGGTGCAGCGCCAGTATCAAAATCTTATTACCCGATGGCACCGGTGGAATTGGAAGAAGTTAAGAAACAAGTTGGTGAATTACTCGAGAAGGGATGGATTCGAAGCAGCAACTCACCTTGGGGAGCTCCAGTTCTTTTAGTAAAGAAGAAGGATGGCACGAGAAGGATGTGCATTGATTATCGAGAATTGAACCGGGTGACTATTAAGAACAAGTACCCGATCCCTCGCATTGGAGAACTTTTTGAGCAGCTTAGTGGCGCGAGGGTATTCTCGAAACTGGATTTGCGATCAGGATACCATCAGGTCCGAGTGAAAGCAGAAGACGTTTGCAAGACGGCGTTTCGAACTCGATATGGACATTTCGAGTATTTGGTGATGCCCTTCGGAGTGACTAATGCGCCAGCAATATTCATGGATTTGATGAACAGGATCTTCTCACCATTCTTGGACCAGTTTATTGTGGTATTCATTGACGATATTCTGGTGTACTCGAAGAGTCCGGAGGAGCATGCTGAGCACTTAAGGATCGCACTGCAGACGCTGAGACAAGAAAAGTTATTTGCGAAGATGAGTAAGAAGAAGTGAAGTTTCTGGGGCATGTCGTGACGGGCGATGGAATCGCCGTCGATCCCGAGAAGATTGCAGCAGTTCGAGATTGGCCAACTCCAAAGAATGTTGCGGAGATAAGAAGTTTCCTTGGACTCGCCGGATACTACAGAAGATTTGTGGAGAACTTCGCTCGTTTAGCTGAGCCGTTAACCAAGCTTACGCGCAAGGAGGTACCGTTTGTTTGGACGGAGGGATGTGCATTGGCCTTCGAGACGTTGAAGCAGAAGTTGATAACCGCCCCTATCCTAACCGTACCGGATGATTCAGGAGGACTGGTGATTCATAGCGATGCATCCGGAAAGGGATTGGGATGCGTGTTGATGCAGAATGGGAAAGTCGTCGCTTACACATCGAGACAACTGAAGACTCATGAGAAGAATTATCCGACTCATGACTTAGAGCTTGCGGCCGTGATCTTCGCCTTGAAAATTTGGAGACACTACCTTTTAGGCGAGAGAGTCGAAGTCTTTACGGATCACAAGAGTTTGAAATATGTGCTCACTCAGAAGGAGTTGAACATGAGGCAACGCAGATGGTTGGAGCTGATGGCCGACTACGACCTTGATCTTAAGTACCATCCGGGAAAAGTTAACGTCGTGCCAGATGCGCTAAGTCGGTTACCAGCAATTCAGGTATTGACCGCACAAAGGGAGATCATTGCGGATTTTCAGAGATTTGACTTGGAGGTTGTGCTACCACATGCTACGGGACAGTTGATGCAGTTGCAAGTACAGTCGTCCTTAGTTGAGAAGGTTAAAGCGGCACAATCGCAGGATCCTAGACTGCAAAAGTTTCGGGAGCAGGTTGGAGCCGGACTACGAACCGATTTACTGATCCATGAAGACGGTTCGTTGAGATATGGTAGCTGTGTGTGTGTGCCAAAAGGAGACGTGCGTGAAGAGCTTATGAGGGAGGCACACAGTTCAGCTTACTCTGTACATCCAGGAGGGACAAAGATGTACCGAGATATTCGACAGCATTTCTGGTGGGAAGGTATGAAACGGGAGATTGCTCGCTTCGTGGCTAAGTGCTTGGTGTGTCAGCAAGTCAAGGCTGAACACCAAAGGGTCGCTGGTTTGTTGCAACCACTTCCAATTCCTCAGTGGAAGTGGGAACATATAACCATGGATTTCGTGACGACTTTACCGCGGAGTCCAAAGGGCAACAATGCAGTATGGGTGATTGTCGATCGGTTGACCAAGGCAGCTCACTTTATTCCTTTTCGGGTTGGTCAATCGACGGAGACTTTGGCAGAGCGATACATGCAGGAGATTGTCAGGTTGCATGGAGTACCGGTAAGCATCGTGTCCGACCGGGACACTCGGTTCTTGTCGCACTTTTGGAGGAGTTTACAAGAGAGTTTGGGGACTCGATTGAAGTTTAGCACAGCTTATCATCCTCAGACTGATGGACAATCGGAAAGAACGATCCAGACCCTTGAAGATATGTTGAGGGCTTGCATGTTGGACTTCAAAGGTTCTTGGGAGGATCATCTACACCTGGTGGAGTTTTCGTACAACAATAGCTTCCAAGCGACTATTCAGATGGCTCCGTTTGAAGCGTTGTATGGTCGTAAGTGCCGTTCGCCGGTTTGTTGGGATGATGTTGGTGAACGAAGGTTACTAGGACCAGATTTGGTGATACAGACAGTTGAGAAGGTGAAAACGATCAGGAAGCATATGAAGGCAGCTCAAGACAGACAGAAGAGTTGGGCCGACGCGTCAAGAAGACCTCTAGAGTTCGCCGTGGGTGATTTGGTATTCCTGAAGATATCACCGACTAGAGGGGTAATTCGCTTTGGAAGTCGGGGAAAGCTTAGTCCCCGATTCGTCGGACCCTTCGAGATATTGGAGCGTGTTGGAGAGGTAGCGTACCGGTTGGCGTTACCACAGTCATTAGCAGGAGTGCACGATGTGTTCCATGTGTCTCAACTACGGAGGTATGTTCGCGATGAGACTCATGTCTTGGATCATTCGGAGTTGACTGTGCGGGAGGACCTAACTTTTGAGGAGCGACCAGTTGAAATCAAGGATCGAAGAGAAAAGGTTCTTAAGAACAAGGTTATCCCTCTTGTGCTAGTTTCTTGTGGTAATCGATCGCATGGAGAATCCACTTGGGAGCGAGAAGACGAGATCCGGCAGAAATTTCCTCACCTTTTCCCGTAGTTAGCTATCTTGTATTCTTGGAATTTCGAGGACGAAATTCTTCTTGTAGTTGGGTATGATGTAACACCCGAGCCCAATAATACTATTTCTATTGCTAGTTGAGTGTTATATATTGCTCTTTCCAATTATCCTGATTATCTGGTGTTTATTGCTAAATTTTAACCGGTTAAGTCATTTTGGCACATAACAAATTTTAACACCTAAAATGAAATTAAAAATATCCATATTGGCCTACTCGTCGCCACTAGTCGCGTGGTAGCGTCCGCGTGTCGAGATTTCTTCCCGTTCGGCTAAACGGGCAAGTTTGGACGGCTACGCACGCGTGCAAGTGTCCGACTTGGGGGCATGCATTTTAATCACAAAACACCTTTTTTCAAAATTTGGAACTCGCTTAAAATCCTATAATTTGAATTTGAAACATTTGGGCGCAAACCGGGCGCGATTTGGAAATGTTTCATTTAGCGCCAAAAGTGCCCGTTTGATTAAATATATTTAAAACTATATATATATTTCCATTACTATTTTTTCACGTTAAAATCTTTTCTAAAAACCTTTTAAAATCTTATCTTACCTAACCCCCATTTTTCCCAGCCAATCACGAGCTCAGGCTTCCCTTCGTGGGCCCCCTTCAACCGCCTCTCTCTGTCTCTCTCCCTAATCTCCTACTCTCTCTATCTCTAAAATCTCTCTATCTCTCTCTTCACTGTCTCTCTCTCTCTCTCTCTTCCTCTAAATCTCCCCCTCTCTCTTCATCAAATCTTTCTCTCTCCCTATATATATATTATTCTGCTACTGTTCCTCGTGAAGAAAACCACCACGTAAAAGCTCTCGCGACGAAACCCCACCGAACCCTAACCCTAGTTTCGTCGAGCCCTCGCCGTCGACCTCCCTGCGACCTCGCCGTCGCCGACCTCGCCTCCACGGCCTGACCGCACACCCCTACCTCCTTCTTCCGTCTCTTCCCGCGCCTGCACCCAGCCCCGACGCCATCACCCGGCCGCAGATCTCGCCGTCGACGCCGCCTCCCGTCACCGACGACGCCTGCGACTCCCTCTCTTCCTCCTCGTCCCGACCTCGTCGTCGCCTTCCTCCTCCCCTCGCCGGACCACCACCAACCCGAGCCCAAAACCCCATCACCTACCCTCTGGTTCGCCGGAAAAGGGTCGCCGTCGATCCCCTCGTCGTCGCAAGAACACCGACAGCCACCTCCTCTTCCTCCTGCAACCCAGACCAGGCCAGTACCTCCCCATCATCGCTGCATCACCCGATCCCTCCAAGTCAGCCCTTGTCGCGGCCACTGTTCATCGCCGCCGGCGCCCCACCGCCGTCGAGCCCGTCGTGGTTGCCCCTGGTGTCTCCCTGTAAGCATCCCTCTACTTTCCATTGGTACAAAACCCCCGCTGGTCGTTTGCCACTTGTATCGCGTTTGCTAACTTCGTGCTTTTGACTTTTGCCGGATTCCGACCGTGCCGTCGTTTGAACCCGACGCTCAAGCGAAGTACCCTAGTCCGTGTGGTCCCGCTGTTCGCTGTTGGGACTCGATCCGAAGTCTGTGCACCCGTCTCGTGTTTTCTGCCGACATTGCATCCGTGCTTTCCGGTTTGCGAAACCGTCGAGGCAAGACTTCTTGCTACATGCTACGTTAAACTAATTAAATGTTTGACTCACAAACTTGCTACATTAACTAGTATTGCTACTTATCTCATTGGACGAAATATGATGTACATTATAATACCGCCACCTAAATCGTATTTTGCCACCTAACCTTAATAACAACTACCTGCTAATCATTTTACTATTTAGAGGTTAATAGTCGCACACTTATATCTTTATTGCCTGCTGTTATTAATATTGCGCTACACTGTGATTATTGCACCCCAAGGGTGCTTGAACCTGTTAATAAGAGAATACAAAGCATCACTGTGTTTACACGGTATAATATTGTTATTTGCTGTTCCTGCTGTTGTTCCTCATTCGTTACTATACCTGTTATCAGCATACATTTGATTGCATTACATATTGACCGATCTTGATACACCTGACACATGTACCGATACACCGGACATGACACCCTGTACATATCAACTCAACCTGTTGAAACGTGACCTGACCTGTTACCTGATTTCATGCCTAATGCCGACAAACCTGACCGTTCTTGCTGTCTATTCAGACAGACCTACTTTACCTGATTTTGTGTTGGCATTAGTCCTTGACTACTGAATACCTGACCTGACATACATAGCTTGGGGGTATGGGGAAATCAAAGATGAAACCGACTTGTAACTCAACAGTCTTACGGGCTTGGCCAGTCCGGGAGTGATGATGCTGACATCACTCGTCCATCCTACTACCTACTTTACTGCCTAGCGGCACGTCTCGGATTCAGCCCTGAGAACCTTGACCGTGGTCCCGGGCACGCACGGGATACTATTGAGTTACATCGACGATTCATCAATTGATTTCAAAGACTATAGAGTAGAAACCTGATAGGACAGTTTAGTCACCAATGCACACTGCCCTGCTCTGTTATTTCTTAGTACTGTTTTATTCATGTTCATACCTGCATTGCTTATTACCATGTTTATATTATACTATTTGGTTGACATGACGCGCTGACGTCTGGGTTTTGCATGGCCCAGATTCCTTACCACTATCGACGACCGAGCAGGAGTACTTCAGCCAGCAGGCTGAACTGTGAGTTCCTTAGGGTTTAGTTTATTTATTTCATTTCATTTCCAGATGTGAGCCCGCATTATGGGACGTACTGTTTATTTATTGTATTGGATCATTTGCTTCCGCACTTATTGTTTATTGATTCTTGTTATTATGGATTTGGACATGTATTAGATTAGTTTATTATTTTGTTCTTGATATCTCTACAACCGTAATGTGATTGTGGATGGATATTTCCTACCCACAGGTAGCATGGTTGGCTATGTCACGTGCCCAATCTTGTGTACTCTGGGAAGCGGGGCGTGACAGCGGGGCTCGCCGGCGTCGAGGGGCAGAGTGGTGGTCGGCTCGGGTGTGACGGGGAAATCTGTGTGCAGGGGATGCTCGGCAGGGAAGTGCTCGGGTTGATGGAGGGTGCAGGGACTCCTGGGGTGAGTTACTTGATAGAAGAGAGTGAAGGAGGAGGAATGAGGGATCGCTTAGGGGGTTGTCGTCGTCGGAGGGTCGACTGAAGTTGGGTCGATGTGGGTTTCGAGAGGGAGAGAGGTGAAGAGATTTCTGAAATGAAGGAGAAGAGAGAGGTGAGGGCGTGAGGAATGAATGAGGGTTGAATGTCGTGGGTGAACGTTGCGAGAACGGGGGCGTGGGCGTGGGCGCGAGGCGCGGCGGAGGAAGTGGATCGCGCGCGGGAATGGGGGAGAGCCGTTGGGGGAGAAGGTGAATAGGAGTGGGTCGGGTCGGGTGTTGAGGAAGCGGGCCAAGTAGTTGGGCTGAGGATTTTTAAAAATATTTCCTTAACAAAATATTTGTGGGCCGAGAGGAGAACGGGCTGGGGGAAAAATAGATTAGGGATTTATTTAAAAATGTGTGGGCTGAGTAGGGGAACGGGCCGGCTAAAATTGATTAAGGAATTTTTTTTAAAAAGTGTGTGGGCTGAGTAAAGGAAACGGGCTGGGGGAATTGATTACGGGATTTAAAAAATAATTTTCATGGGCTGCTGTTGGAAACTAATTTGATAGTTTAAAAATTTGAATTTGAGTTGTTGGGCTTAGGGTCTAAATATAGTTTGGGTTAAGATTTTATTAGCAACATTTTGGTTTTAGTTTACTTTGGCTTTGATTTAAATCTTGGGTTTAGACTTTTAGGGTTTGGACTATGATTTCAAAGAATTGGAAAAATAAAGTTTAAATATTAAGCTTAAACAACCAATGAAAATACGAAGGGAAAAAAGAAAGGAAATCACTGGAATTTAGAAAATAGGAACTTTTATTAAGATGGAAATGGGGATTTACAGATACAAGATAACCACGCGCACTAACTAGACGCGCACACACTTAGTGCACGAAACGCGCCGCGACAACGCCACAACTACAACTAGGGTCGCAATACGTGAAAACCACTAATCCTAGTACCCACTCGTACCAATTGCACATTCACAATACTCTAAATATTATATGGAAAAGGTTGTAAATCACCAAAATCTCAAATTTAGTTCAAACGATTAAATCCAAAAACCTAGTAAGCGACCCATTACTTTTTTAGCACAAATCTAAATGTTTTAACAATTTTAGTGGCCGCAATGATCACTTAATAGCTTAATTAAACCACACAAAGTTTTACTAAAATTTTATCTCAACAATTTATATTAATCCTAAAAACCTAGTTTGCAAAATAGCTTAACTAGAACAATTTACAAATAACAATTTGCAATTTAACAACTAGATTACATTTTGCATTCCTTAAGATGTTAAATTACCGATTGTAATCATGATTAAGTGATAAACCCTAACTTGAATTTCGAACTCCTTCTCTTTAGATTTCTAACTTCCAATTAAAACCACAATTAAACACCTAATTAGCTTGTATTGAAGTAATTAACTAACCAATGAACCATAAGGTTAGAATTTATACCTCACAAATTTGAGATCTAGCATGCAAATCTTAGCCTCCAAAATGCCAACTTTTCTCCACGATTCATACTAGATGGGCTAAGGAATAATGGGTAAAGTTTTGATTTAGAGTTTGTGGGATTTTGTATTGATTTTTGATGAATTTTGCAAGAGTTTTAATATGGAATGAGATGGGGATTTGGGAGGGGGAGCTGCTGGAATGGGAGGCTCGGCCAAGGATGAGGGAGTGAGGAGTGAGAGTGAGAATTGTGTTGTGGCCAATTCAAATAAAACACATACCTCAAATATTAACCCATACTTCATTCTTTATTCTTTTCTTTTTCAATTTCAATTCAATTTAAACTTGAAGTGTGAGGTGTGTGTGTGGCGGGGAGGGGCAGCCTAGGGCTCGGCCAGCAGAGGAAGTGGGTGTTAGTTATGTATATGCCCTAGAGGCCATTGTTGTACATGTGATGTATATTATAATGGATGCTTGGATATATATAGAGAGGACTTTCTTGCTCGATATGATAGTATGCTATCTGGTTTCACTTTATCTTAACGTGTTAACAAATACTGTTTTGTGATCACATGTTGATAAAGCCCTTAGGATATGTACTCGACTACTAAGACTATGATGAGATCATACTAGTGGGGCCAGGGTAGTCCACGAGTACATCCTATAACTGTTCCTAGTCGAGGGTGTATCGAGACAGGGCATCGATACTCTAGAGTAGACTAGCGTACACGCATCTTGACCCATATGATGGGCGATGGATGATCCCATATACTTCGGTGTTGGACATCAAAGATGGTGTACGGGTGCTCGGTGGAGACTGGGTACACTGAACGGACTCGCCGAGAACTCCTGGATGGTATTATACCTATCGTCAGATAGCAGTTCTCCGGTGACACTGGTACAGGTTAGTCTGTAGACCCGAGATCGTCATAGAGTCTTGTGTGATTCCCACTATACTTTGATTTCCACCTTACCAAGTCCAAAAGGGAATGCAAAACGGTGGCTTTTGGGTACAGTCCCGAATCACATGGAGGTAATGAGCGATAGGAGGGGTTTCGTCTCTCCCGGTATAGGGAGTTGATGTTGTGCTGTGTTCGATTGGCTATAACTGGAAGTCCCTGGCCGGGGCTGATATGGAGATTTACTGGTAAGTGTTATCAGTAGTTTCTCGATCCGTTATGAGCCTTACATCGACACGACTTATCGGTTACTGGGGTCTGACGTTTACCACTCGTAGACTAGATATGCAATATATCAGACAAAGAGACCGGACTGTATGGTAGTGTTTACTGATTGGATTCACAGGAGAATGTACAGGCTTGCTTTTTGATCTTCTGATCGCTCAATACGTGGGTGGCTATTTCGTTTAGCTGGCCGCTTGCAGCTTGTCGGTGTTTGATATGATCATCACCTACTGCCGGCGTATTGACGATTCTTTAGAGTCCTACACAGAGGTTTCCTGGCTCAGGAAAAATGGAGTAGGAGCACATATGTGATATGTGCGGGACCGAGAATAATACGATATGAGATTCCGTATCCTATTCTCACGATATGAGATATCAGCCGGGTATATGTGATATAGCCGGGTCATCGGATCAAGTGTTGATTCGATGAATTGGTACATGTTATATTAGTCGGTTATATGCAATATAGCCGGATTGCGGATCAAGAGTTGATTCGATAATTTAATGTATAATTATATATGTGATATATTACATTACGTTAACTAATATAAGCTCGCTTTATTGATTCATTTTCTCACTGGATAATACATTGATCTATATGCGATATAAGTTAATTGTATTATTTTAATTTGTTACAAAATATATTGTATATGTGATATATAATATTGTAACAAGTTAGGGTTACAAATGCAACATGGTTGTTAAGTTTAAACAAAGTTAGGGTTTGGATTTGGGTTAGCTTTTGGGCTAGCTTTTGGGCTAGCTTTTTCATGAAGCTTCATGAAGCTTTCCTTTTGTCATTTTGCTTTGATATTTTGTGAAGATATTTGTTAACCCAACCCAAACCCTTAACTCTAATTTATTCTCTACATGAGTTAAAGCCTTCATTTTATTAACTCATGGCTGTAATTGTAACCATAACAATAATTCATTATTCATCACAAAAATTTTCTTCTTCTTCTTTCTTCTTGAAAAAGCTTTCGAGCTTTTTGTGTTGTGATGATTTAAAGTGAGAAATTGAAAATAAAAGAGAGCAAAATTCCTACTTCATCATTCTCATCTATTCTAGCCACTTAGATTAAGGTGTTCACTTCACTAATACTTGATTAGAGAAGCGAGAGCTTGAGTTTGAGATTCTTCAAGGTAGATCATCTTCAAAAAGGAAGACTTCTAGCAAGCATGGATCATTCGACTTGTGGAGCCTCTCTAGAGTCCGGAAGTTCATGGATCGCGGCGAATGGACTACTACTCGGAGCTTATGAAGCGAAGGAACGGACTACAAAGGTTGTAATCCCTCTCTCTTAGATGTAAAGTTGTTTACATGCATGTTAACCCTAATTCTCTAGTTAAGATCTTGGTTAGGGTTTGTTTAGCATCCCCAAAAATTTTAAATTAGCATGATTGATGCTTGCCAAAACCTTCACAAGGTGCTATGCTAACCCTACAGTGGGTGAGTGTGGGTTTGTGTGGGTGTGGATAGGAGTTCCCAAGTCAATATAACCCCCTCTCTCAAGTCAACAAATCATACCTCACTTCTATTTAATTATTTTTCACAATTTAAGCCTTTTTATTTTATATTTTTTAAAACCATCTTGACAACTTCTTTTCATTTCAAAAACCACATTTTACATTTTGGTTTAATATGTCATGATGCACAAAACTTGTATTAACCCATTCCAATTTGTAATTATCACTAATTAAAAGTATTAGTGAAAGCTTATAATAATATTTAAAATAATTAATTACGGAAAATATTTTAGTAAACTAGCAATTTTATAAGTGACTCATTAAATACCAAATACTAGCAATTACATAGCTAGAATAGGTATATTTAAGTCTATGTTGAAAAATAATTATATCTTGGTTTTTATGGAATACACCAGTTATTTTACCGGTTATCAGAAATTTCACCTAAACGATTTTCAAAACGTTATAGTCTCCCCCCTTAAAGAAATTCGGTCCCCGAATTTAAATTTAATCTCCCCAAATACTAAAACATTTCAGCAAAGCAATCAAGTCTATGGAGCTCCGAAATCTTAAATACTTAAGACACATCTTAGCGCAATGCATGTGCAAGAAAAACGAGTATATAACTCAAAATCAAAACTCCGTCAGGCATCACGCAATCATCGGAGTCATGGTGACGATACCAATGTCAAAGTCCAATAGGAAAACCAACATGATATACTCAAAACTATAACATGTACATAGTACGCATCGTTGTAAACTCGTCAAAACATCTGGAAAAACAATGCATGTCAAACTTTTTTCAAGTCGCTGTGCGATGCGCGTATCACAACACAAGTAGCGGACGTTTATTGTAGAAAAATAACTATATAACTATATATATATATATATATATATATATATCCTTTTTTTAACATACACGTCCCGCCATTTTGAAAATAATTTAGAAGGGTTTCCGTTCCCTCATAAAATACAAGAAAAAAATAGGGCATCACATGCCCACACGTGATCGGGGGTCATGTGCCGACACGTGATGGTTTCCTGAGGACTCTGAAATAATAAGAATTAAATTCTGATCAAAAGGGGTCACATTCCCACACGTGATGGGCCTTTAAACCCACTGAAAGGAATTAAAAGGTATAATAAAACAGTAAGAAAAACCCCAATGGGGCATCACGTGCCCACACGTGACCAGGGGTCACGTGCTGACACGTGATGAGTTCCCGAGTTCTTGAAAATAATAGAATTAAATTCTGTTTAAATACTTAATCTGTGGGTCACGTGCCACCACGTGATAGGGTCTTAAAACTCTCTGAGTTAATGGAAAGAAAACCCTAAATGGGGCATCATGTGCCCACACGTGACAGGGGGTCACGTGCCAACATGTGATGGGTTCCTAAGATCTCTAAACTAATAGAATTAAATTCTAATTAAATGGTCAATCAGTGGGGTCACGTGCCAACACGTGATAGGCTCTTAAACCTTCTGAACTAATAGAATTAAATTCTAATTAAGGGAAATCAAAAACCCTAATATTTCCTTAGATTTTTCCAAACAAAAAGATTGCACTCTGTAAAGGGAGCACCGTTGGATTAAAAATCCAATGGTGATAAAAAATCACCAATTTATAGAAAGATTCTATACAAGGAAAGATTTTCCTAAAAATCTGCCAGGAGCAACAAATAAAATATCTTTTGGATTAAAAATCCAATGGTGAATAAAATTCACCGAGTGATCTAAAAGATCATGTTGGTTACAAAATCAATCAAAATCTTTCAATGAAAGATTAACTAAACAAACTGATTCTTTTTTCTTTCTCCTATAAATAGGAGCCAAGAAGAGAAGAGGAAAAAAAAGGAGAGACAATAACAAAGAGAGAATATAAAAAAAAGAGAATTTAATTCTCCAGAGAGAAAAGAAGATCTCTTCATAAAAGAAAGAAACCCTAGGTAAGAGAGGAAAAGAGATCATTCTATAAGCTCCCATAAAAACAAAAGGAGAATTTAATTCTCAAACTAAGAGTTTAACTCTTCTGAATAAGAACTTAGTTCTTCCTTTGGTTGAAGATCTGCAGAAGCAGATCTCCCCATAAGTTGAGAATTTAATTCTCATCGGGGAGATTCTGCCATGCAAATCCAAAACTTAGAGGGAGAATTGAGTTTAAAGAATTTAGTTCTTTCGAACATATAGGAATTTAATTCCTCTAAATAAAATTAGGGTTTAACCCTATAAGAGAATTTAATTCTACAAAGGATTCATCTCTCCATGCATGTAAAAAGATCAAGTACCCAACATAATCATGTGGCAACACGTGACCCTCCCTCCAATGACCAAAAGAGAACGAATAAGATTAGGTCACGTGCTCCCACGTGACCCTTGAAAAGACTTCTCAAAATAAAAGGGCAGAATCGATTTTGGGTGCCTCACGTGTCCCCACGTGACCCCTGGCAAACACCTCTCTAAAAAAGAGAAGATGGAAAAAACTGAAGGATTAATACCCAATGCATGGGCGCCCTCACGTGTCCCCACGTGACCCCTAACAAATCTTTTTAATATCCAGTGCATGAGTACCCATTACATGCCCACACGTGATGGCCATGAAGACTAAAGTGTTTAACACTTATTTGAATATTCCGAGAATAAAATAAGGGAAGTCTGGCCCAATACTTAAGCGCCTCACGTGACCCCACATGAGTGCTTTTTCTTTTTCTTTTAGTGTCTAACACTATTTTGTGGGCTTCATCCCTAGTGTTTAACACTATTCTAAGCGCATCACGTGGGAGCACGTGATAGCCGAGTGTACTCTAGTGTTTAACACTATATCCAAGCCAATCTTAGCCTGAACTAGCTAAGTTTTCGAGAGGCAAGATTTCCTGAAACTGAACTCCAACCATACTCTTGACATTCAAAATAATTCCCAGATCCCTTTCAATCAACTTTGGTTCGAGGGTACATCTCTTCACACCTCTGATACATGTCGTTGTAATTCTTCAACGTCTTCAGAGAGGTGGTGGGTCCCAATGTCCAATAACTATCTGGTGCATTTCCAAACCTATGTTTGCATCTGAACTTGGACCGTAATGTCCTTAAACTAACTATGGACCGTAATGTCCTTAAACTAAACAATAAAGCCCAAATGCTCTTTTGTTGGATCTAAATGATCTTGTTAAGTAGATCTTAGTCTAAAATTAGACTAACGTATCCTTAACAAACGTTTAAGTTGATCTTAATCTCAAACGAGATTAACGATCCTTAAATCAATCCAACTACAGATCCCCCAACCAATATTGGTTCAAGGGTACATCTCTTCACTCCTCTGATATTTGTCGTTGTAATCCTTCAACGTCTTCAGAGAGGTGACAGGTCCCGACAATCAGATATTCTACGGACTGTTGGGTCCTTAAACTCATGGATTATGACGTCCTTAAACTTTACGGACTGTGAGGTCCTTAAACTCATAGACTATGATGTCCTTAAACTTTACAGACTATGATGTCTCTAAACTACCATGGACTGTGGGGTCCTTAAACTCATGGACTATGATGTCCTTAAACTTTACAGACTATGATGTCTCTAAACTGGACCGAGATGTGCTTAAACTAAAATTGGACCGTAATGTCCTTAAACTAACAATAGACCGCAATGTCCCTAAACTAAACAATAGAGCCCAAATGCTCTTTTGTCGGATCTAAACGATCCCGTTAAGTCGATCTTAGTCTGAAATTAGACTAACGTATCCTTAACATACGTTTAAGTTGATCTTAGTTTTAAATGAGACTAACGTATCCTTAAACCCAACCCCAAATCTAAGAAAATACGGATTTGGACTAATCCACGTCCCTACGGGCGACAACATAAATTAGTCTCCGTATACAATCCACGGGCAACCAAAAACAAAACAAACACACACGATACGAAGTGACCATCTGGAGAAGGAGAAAGTGGTTATCGCTATGCGGTAGCGTAATTAACTGTAGGGGCTTGCGCCTGCAGGGAAGAGCGTCCCCACAATAAAAAAAACCCTCAAATGAGGTGGAATCTGACGAAGTCTGCTACATCGGCCGCATCCGTTTAAACCTTCGATATATGGTGCCATAAATCAACTTGGCATCCTCGGAGAGGTGAACGGATAGCACCAAATAGCATCTGCCCTCGAAATTCAGGCCGGACGTCCCAACGTCCCAGTCGCGTCTTTCGGCGGAGAACAGATTCCTTTGTAAAATGTTTCATGTCATCTCGGGCACATAGGAAAATATTGAGACTGTAGCTCCTTTTTGGAAATCACTTCGGTAATTATCGATGCATGCAAAAACATCTAGGTATTGTTCTCAGAACAGTCCTGCTCGGTTACTAAACCAAATAGTAATTACCATAAAAACATACTGCTCAAAGGAAATCATACTCAATAGTATATGCAATAATGCCACGTGCGTCTGGTACGCACAGAAATCGAAATCAAAGAATGTTCCATACATGTGCACAGAAGCAAAATCTAAGTGCAACGGGTGTGCACGAAAACACCTGTCAAGGGTAACGGGTGTGCCTGATAACAATATCAGGTGCATCTGATATGCATAAAGAATCCCAATTTAGTGCATCTGGTGTGCATCAAAATCGCATCAAGTGCGCCACGTATGCGCAAGAATCCAAATCAAGTGCACAAGCTGCACGAAAACAAATATCGAATACCACAATCGAAATCGACGGTATACAACATACCTCAATCCAAATCAGGTATACTATGGTTTATAATTCACAACTGCGTGCATCAGCGTGCACAAAATCGAATTAAGGTACTAAAAGTACATGAACACTACATCGAAGGCACAAGTCAAAACACATATATACCATAGGCATGAAATCAAAATCAAACATCTCGAATGACATCAAATTGAAGTCAAGTGCAACCGTGGTGCACAAAATCTCATTCATGCATATAAACCGCCCAAAATCGAAGTCAAGTGCAACCGTGGTGCACATAATCAATTTGTTTAGTGAATCTTTCATCGAAAGATTTTGGTTGTTTTTGTAACCAATGTAAATCCCCGTTCCCATCAATAAAAGTTTTTCTATTTTCCGAGTTCCCCGATGTTCCCTCTTTCCTCGTAAATTTTTTTTGTGTGAAACCGTCGTTAGGTTTTTCAGTGTTTAAATTTTTCCTGAACCCTTAAAACCTAAGCAAGCCCAATTAAAACCCAAAACAAAATAAATTAAATTCCCTTTTAAAAACCCCCAGCCCAAACCTCTATCCCCAGCCCACCAATCCAACCCCAGCCCATTCCCACCCAAACCCCAAAATTTCCTCCGACCAAGCTCAAAAACATATAAATAAAACCCCTAATTTCCTCCGGCCCAAGCTCCCAAAGCCCAGCTCCCGCACACCCCAGACCCAATCCGCTCCTTAACTTCTTCTTCCCCACGTCCATATTTTTTCCCGCTCGATTTTTCCCTTCAACCCACGTCGCCCCACCTCGTGCCCACGCCCGCAACGTCGCTACGTTCTCCCGTCCGTTCTCCCCACGACCGCGCGCCTCTCAAACTCCTCGTCTCCAACTCCTCTCTCCCTCTCACTCTCCAACTCAAACCTCCTCTCTCTCCAGAAAACCCACTGCCTCGAGCTCCCTCACCCCGCTCCCCTCGATGACGACTACGACGACTACAACCCCTCAAACTTCCTCCCTCACTCTCTTCTCTCCAGAACTCACCCCCTCATCGAGCCTCCCCTCCACCTTCAGCCGCCACCAAGCTCCCCTGCACACCCGAGCTCGGCCACCCCTGCACCCTCGCGCCGGCGAGCTCCCCGCCTCAGTCGACACCCCTTCAACCTCAACATCATCATCATTATCACCTCCAACCCGAGCCCCACTACCTCTCTCTCTCTCTTTCAAACCCTAAACACCTAGCTCCGACCGCTGCTGCCCGTCGCCGGAGCGACACCGCCGACCATCATCGATCCCAGCACATCCCCGGAGATCCACAGAGCTTCCCCCACCGCTTCCAGCGAACACGAGCCACCCCCGGACAACTCCGACGACGAACCCGAACGCGAGCCGAGGCCGTGAATCCAAACCGCGCCGTTCGTCGCGCGTTCGTGCCATTGCCGCTGCCGTGCATCGCCAAAACGTCTCCAGGCAAGTACCTTACTTGCTACATGCTAGATTAATTCCGCTACAAACTAAAATCATATTAATTCCATGTTTGCAATTCACGAAAACTTATATGGCATAACTGTTCGATGCAAGATCCCAATGAAAACTTTCATTTAATTTGACGGAACTCGATTGCATATTCTGGCCCGTGTGGCAATAAGTAATGTGTAGAAATTTTACTGGAAAATACGATTGTTAATGGCTTAAACGAACACCCCCAATTACACCAGTAAAAACTGGGAATTTCCCGCACCTAAAATTTGTTAAAATCACAATTAATTGTGTATATATTGAAATGATGCGTTAGAGGGCTCAAATCGAAGCCGAATCGACGAAATGTAACCCTATGCAAGTTCTTAATTGTTTCTGTTCTGAAATTATGACGAGAATTGGTTCGGAGAGCGGCTCTGGACTGCAGTCCAGAGCATCTCTAGTTATTGTTTTCTGTCCCGTAATGTTTACTACCTTGTTTCCTGAACTCGTATGTTGCGTAACCCTACACCTTATTGATGATGAATCTGTTATCTAAATAACGCAAGTGATTTCACCCCTTTTTTTCGTCGTTTATTATTTAAACTGCAATTTAAAAGATCAGGATGCATAGCAGTCCCAAGCAGAAACAGAATTGATACACTAGTGTTGAACAGCGCATAACTTCTGACGTACAGATGCGATGGAGAATCCGTCTGTTGCGTTGAAAACCCTACTGAAACCCTAATTTTTATTTAACTGTAGCGTCGCTAAATTCTGAGCCCAACTAGGTGAAAATCGTGTCGCGAAATGGACGTTCAGTTCAGAAACTGAATTTCCTGCAGCGAGCACTTAAATTGAAACGGCTGTAACTTGAATACCAGAAACCCGATTGTACTGAAACCATTTTTGCTGAACTGCCGACAGAGTGTACTGGTTATCGTATTTGTATCATTTCGCTGAATTATGAACATATGAATTACTGCAATTTTTGTAAGCTTATGACGTGCATATTGGTTCATATTACACATGACTTGTTAACTGTATAAATACGCATACCTTACCCAATTGCCATATACATAGTGTTAGTGCGCGTTAGTATTCAGTGGACATTGCATTATTGTGCGTGAATGATATTGGTTTAGGAGTGTCAAGTACACCAATGGAAAAGTGAAAGATTCGTGACAGTGATTAATACAGTGAACAGTGACAAAACCGTGCTATTGGTGTATACTTGTACACGACTAAATCATAATCATCAACAGTGTAAATCTGGGGAAAAATGGGAAATCGAAGTGGAAAGAGCATCGTATTTAGCGGGACCGTGTTTTAGAGGATGATCATTCGAACAGTGATTCTTATATATATTAGGTAAGATCCAGCGATCCGGCTGACAGGGTTATGTCCCGGGCGTGTGGGTCGTTGTCTCGGGTATGTACGAGACTCCTGTTAAACATGATCCTCCTTTCCACTATACGATTTCAAACATGATCTAGAGACTGATAGGGACACAGATCATACTTTGCATCATTTAGTGACATAGCGATTATCAGCATTTTACTTTCACTGCTATTATCATATTTGCATATTTCATGTCATTAATATAAAAATTGCTATTACGTCGCTCTGACGACCTGAGTGTGCATGCTCAGACCTCGAGGAAGAACCAGCGCAGAAGTCGGATTTACCTTTCAAGCTGACGGAGATCTAGTCTGGAGTATCTTTTCCTTCGTTTCTGTTTTCCTTAGAGATCTTGTATTCGAACCCGATTAGTGGTTCCTTCTTGTTTATTTGTGAATTGTGAACAATGAAAATTCGATGTAATAATTTAGTGATGAATTTCCTTTACTGCTGTACTTTGTTTACTGATTACCATGTATTGCTAGAAGCCGAAGTGTGACTACGGCGGGATTATTCCTTGACCGTAGGAGCATGGCTGGCCCAGTCATCTCTCGTTTTCCGTATTTTGGGAAGCGGGTCGTGACAACCAACATGATCTTTTAGATCATCCAGTGAATTTTATTCACCATTGGATTTTTAATCCAGATGATATTTTATCTGTTATTCCTGGCAAATTTCAGGGAAATCTTTCCTTGTATAGATTCTTTCCATAAATTGGTGATTTTTAATCACCATTGGATTTCCAATGGTGCCCCATTTTACAGAGCACAATACTTTTGTTTGGAAAGATATAGGAAAATATTAGGGTTTTTGATTTCCCTTAATTAGAATTTAATTCTATTATCTCAAAGATCTTAGGATCCCATCACGTGTTGACACGTGACCCCCCGATTAAGCATTTAACCAGAATTTAATTCTATTGTTTTAAGAACTCAGGAATTATCACGTGTCAGCACGTGACCCTTGGTCACGTGTTGGCACGTGATGCCCCATTAGGGGTTTTCCTGTTATTTTATTATACCCTTTTTCGGTGTGTTTAAAAGCCTATCACGTGTTTGGCACGTGACCTCATTCATTGATTATTTGATTATAATTTACTTCTTATAAGTCAGAGATGTTGGGAACCCGTTACGTGTCTGCACGTGACCTGTGGTCACGTGTGGGCACATGATGCCCCATTGGGGTATTCGTTGCTGTTTGGTTATATCTTTTAGTCCCTTTCAGTGGGTTTAAAGGGCCCATCACGTGTGGGCACATGACTCCTGTTAATTAGAATTCAATTCTATTATAACAGAATCCTCAGGAAATCATCACGTGTCAGCTCGTGACCCTTGGTCACATGTGGGCACGTGATGCCCCATTGGGGATTTTCCTGATATTTCAGGAGGGGACAATTGTATTGTTTTGAAAATTGTATAGATGACTTTGCCGAAACCATGATATCAGTAAATGGATGTAACTGGAGAATCATGTAAATAGATGTAACTGGAGAATCATGTAAATGGATGTATATCCATGGTTCGGTTTAGTCAATATAGATTGAATATATGTATTCATGGATTTATGTTGAATTGTAGATTGTAGATTGTACTTGAATCATATTCAAGTCAGATTATTAATGAGACTCAGTCTGAGTCAGAATAATTATAAAAGAAATTGAAGTCCTGATTGTTTTGATATTATCGGTAACCGCTGCACATGGGCGGCAGGATTTGTGTCTTTTTCAAAGACGATTACCGTGTTGATAACACCGTTGTTAAGTTGTCTACCTTAAATAGGCAAGCACCCACTTCTCCGTCTCCCTGAGGCTCAAGAGATTGGTCCCGCTTAAACCTATATTTACTAGGGTCGTTAGGGTAATTTATAGAACTTGAGGGGGTTTATGTAAAAATACTTTTATGTACTTTTCAAAATACACCCCAAGTATTTAATTATCGTCTTTAGAGTTGTAATAATTGTAGATTTTATATTTGTGATATTTCTAGTGAAAATAACCTACTTTCTTAATATATGGTATTTATTTGTAATATTGTACTTGTATGGAATTCATGGTATTTTAATGTAAAGTGATTCTTTGATTTGGAAAAATTGGAATATTTATATTATAACAAAATAGATATTTTAATTATACCTATATATATATTTATATAAAATAATTTTTAATATATATTATATTTCTAGAAATCTCATTTTCTTAAGATTTTGTATTTTGTAAATCTTTCGAGACCGAATGCCCCTTGCGGGGGTCTGAATCTCGCAATACTAAGCCCGACGATATGCGATAATCCGCACCATCTCGAACGGGTTCCCCAAAGTGGGTTGTAGCGGCGCTTTGCAAAGATTTGTTTAAAAATACTAAATCTTGTAAAAATGGTTTTATTAGTAAGGGTATTTATATGTAAAGGTTCGTTTCCTGTATTCCATGTTCCCAAAAAGTATTGTGCTATATTTTATATGAGTGTTGTGAGGAGGTAGGTCATTATCTCGTGATTTAACTTAAAGATATAGCAAGTTTGTGAGGTTTAAATGTCGAAATGAAACTATATGGTATTTTAATGAAAAAGTACGGTAAAATGGAAATAGCAATTTCTTTTGATATGGAACTTGTTCAATATGATTAGTTAGATTTTAATAGTCAACATGTAATGGTTTAATAGGGTTATGTTTAAGAAAAGTGGGATTTTTAGAAAGAAACCGAATCGGAAATCGGTTTGACTCTGATTCCGTCGGGTTTTGGAATTTCGTATTTTAGAAAAGAGTAAAGAAAGGGGGAGGCGGGACTTACTGGCTTAGATGTTAGGAGAAAGGGAGAGGGAACTGAAGAAGGCGCCGGTGCGTCGTTTCGTCGCCGGGAGCTCCTAAGGTTGTCGTCGGAAAATCGCCGAAGCTTCGCCCTTTTGCTAACTTAAATTGCACACAATTTCACTAGTTTTCTTGAGAGTTTTGATCAGAATTTTGGAGTGAGGGGGTAGTGTTTAGGGGTTGTAATTATAGGGTTAGGCTAGGGTTTAGGGTAGGTGAAAGGTTAAAATGAAAAATGTAATAAAATGTATTAAAAGTGAAGTAATTGGTGTTTTAAAACAGCTCTGGAAATGGTCTGAGGAAATAAATTATACAGGTGTACAGGGGAGATGAAAAT
Source organism: Agapanthus africanus (assembly GCA_030015575.1). Lineage (NCBI taxonomy): Eukaryota > Viridiplantae > Streptophyta > Magnoliopsida > Asparagales > Amaryllidaceae > Agapanthus > Agapanthus africanus. Next base: position 717,091,712 of record JASDDO010000031.1, read on the forward strand.
ACACATTTTTCATGTTGGGGTCGTCGCCGGAATCGGCCGACTCGGCCGCGACTAGGCCGGCGGTCTGAGTCCCGGCCGAGTTAGGCGGCCGGAAACCTCCCCCGACGGCTAGTCTATCCTCTGGTACTGTTACATTTCAGGGTCTAGTGGGGTTTTTGTGAGATATGCACGTGTAAACCCTTGGTATTCTAAATGTTTAAAAAAAATCAATATTAAAAATAATGTGGGGTATGGGATTTGAACTCCGGTGGCTTGGTTCAGCAGTGCAAGGTATTACCAATGAGCTACAAGCTCTTGCTTGTAATTAATTAGTAAAACAAATATTTAACTTGTGCTCAGGCAAAAATACCCCTTTCTTTAAATTTTGAAAAATTTGTACATAAATTTGTACAGGAAATTTGGGGTTGTTACAGCGGTCCCGCCTCAATAGCGTCACGTACGATCAAATATATAGTACGACATTCTCGAGTCACGAGTGCGGATCAATCATCATATCTATAACTCGTACGGTAAAATCCATCGTACGGCATCCCAAAATCGGTGTACGGGTCAAATATGACATACACCTCATTATTCATATGGTATCATCATCGTAAAATCATGAATTAGGGGTACCATTCTAAAATCTAGCACATCCACATGCCTCAGGAGGGAAGGCGCGTCACGGACACTCCTGACACGCGCTTTGGGGACCGTCCCCGTCGCGCGACCCCGGGTAGCAGAACTAACCCTCGCTCGCTGGGGGGATTCTGACTCGGACGAAGAAGAGGAAGAAGCAGAGGAAGAAGCAGCAGAAGACTCCCTAGACTCTACCTCTACTACCTCAACAGATTCCCCAGAGGAAGACATCTAACCTGAGCAAAGGAAGGAGACGTCCGAGGGAAGAACGCAAGAAATCCGACCTAAAGGGAAGAGCGCCGAGCTAACACACACAACGATGAGGAAATTATAGCGAAGTGCGGACCTTGGGGGGGTCCCACCTCTATTTATAGCATTTGGCAAGCGCATCCAACGGCGCCGATCGATTCTCGGCAAAACAGACGCTTCACGTCCGACGGCCACTAACTTTCCACGTGTCTCAAGAGCATTGGACGCGTCTCTTCAAGCGCCAAGGACACCGCCGGCCCGTCACGTCAGCCAACCAGCGCCGGACGCGTGGCCTGACGCCTCAACGAACGTACGATCGAGTCGGCGCTTCCCCTTTAATGCACGATCTCTTCTCTGGTCCGCTGACGTCATCAAAAAATACGACTAACTGCCCGGGAATCCGCGCCGACGATGTCTTCAAATTAGAATTTAGCCCGGGTTACCGATCAGACCACTCTCGACCCGACCCATAAATAGTTCGGGACGAGAGTGGGGGCTAATGATATTGCTCAATACTGAGAACTCCCCAGATCACGACACATGGCAGATGATGTGTCTCTAGGCTTACAAGAAAGGAGTAAGAACGGTACGTTGAAGTCGTGCCCCGGTCCTTCCTCCTGAGGATGTTCCCGACCCTCGGTGGCCTTCCAGACCACTCCTATGCTCATTTTACAAATAATCATTGGCTCGCCTCCGAGGCCTCCTACACGCTGAGCTTCCTCAGCCCTCCCAGCTCGCCCCCGAGCTATCACAGAACCAAGCTTGCTCGGCCTCCCGCTCGCCTCCGAGCCTCCCGCCGAGCTCAGCTTCCTCGGTCTCATTGACCGACCCCGAGCGCAGATCATCAGCGTCCCGGACATGGCCCCGCGAATCTCGTCATATGCGAGATATCCGCCGCCCCACAATCCTACGTCCCACGATATCGCGTTCCCCCGTTAACGGGCGTATCTCGCCATTAATGGAGGATCCCGCCATTCGCGCAGACGCGGCTCAAAGGGCGTAACGGCCGGCGTAAATCTCGCGTCCGCCAGCCCATGGCCGCCAGTATATAAACCCCCTCTCAGACGACTAAGGTAAGGCAATTATTATCCAATATGCCGCTACTCTGCCCAAATACCTCGACTAACTTGATCGTCGGAGGGTCCACGGCGGTACAACCACCCCAGTACTTCCTTGCAGGTAGCACGACTTCATTCCAAATCAAGCCCACTGAGATCCACACGCTTCAGGAGGCAACCCTCCAATCCAATCTCAGCCATCCATCAACGCACGCTACAGATCAACGGAAGACAATATCTGAAGGAGATCTAGGCCTCCATCACTCCTAAACATTTTCAGAGAAACACCATTCTACTAAGTATTTTGAAAAATTGACAATTCTCAGAAACTGTTGTCAAACCTTGCTTCAGTTTTTCCTGATTTTTCCAGGAGATTGAAATAGTTTGAACGGTGGATTTGATACATAGCATCATCAAGAGATGATTACAGTGATATCAAGGGTAGATTATCAAAAACCCACAAGATCCTCCCAAACTTAATACAATTTGAAAAATTCATCGACATTAAAGACGAGCAATTCTTCAAGAAGAAATCTCAAATGAAAGGCTGCAATTTCTCATGTCAATTATTGCAGGGACAACAATCATGGAATGAGTTCAGGATTTTCCTTCTGTTTTCAGTCACTCTCTGCCCAGCCAACAAAGGAATGAATAATGGAATGGCAGATGAATGATGCCTCTCCTCAGGTTTCATTTTCATTGATGTCACATCCTATTCAATTCCCCCTTTTGTAACCAAGGCTACAAAACACTATCATGGCTTTACCATTTACTACATGATAAGTTGTAGTTTGAGGCCACCCAACTCATCACTATGTGGGACCCAACATGGTTTGAGGATATGGTCTGTCGGTATGTCGATATGTCTCTCAGATCAAAAGTTTATGGATGTTTGCTAGAAATTAAATTTCTTGCTCGGTTAATCATATACGTGTTGTTTTATTCCATAAAAATAGAAAGTCTGACCCATTTGAGTGCATTGTGTAATAAATAGAGGGACAAAAAATTTGATAGAAAATTCTCGCTTAATATTCTTCGTGGGCTCTGTGCTAACAAAATACGTGTTCATAATCAAAGAGCTCTAATGCAATTCACTGCATGATAGTTCAATCGATCGTTTTAAATCCAGCTGAACAGAAACCTTGTTCAGTAGTCAAAATGACATGTTAAACTCTAAAAGATTATAAGGCTTTGGAGGTAATTATTTGAACTCCACTTCACACTCATCTAATCTAAACTTCTACAAAAATGAAGTAAGAACTGTAAAATCTTAATCCAAATGACAGTTTATAAATTAAAGGAGTTGATTTTTTTTATGTGGAGTGAGACCCAGTATCAGGATCACCTGCTCTATTTTTTACTGCTCGCATTTTCCTCATGATCCCATAAAAACCAACGTCCCTCTATTTTACACTAATATAGGAAGTGGGATCTTTAGAGCCCGGAAACGGAGATTGGTACCCAAAGGCCCAAATCAAGGCCTTGGGAGCCCATATCAAACCCATGAGCTTTATTCTAAAATCAGAAACTCATGATTTTATGTCGTGAATTCTCATAAGAAATTATCACACTTGTTCTGCTATAAAAATATTTCCGGGAATATAAGAATGCCATGGTGATAAGATCTTCTCGTTTTATTGGAATCATATTCCTCTCAAAATTGGTGTCTATCATAAATTATCACGAAATATTATCATCTAATACAAGATGCATCACGATCGTACGCACTCGCCGCCATCCATCCGCCATCCGCCATCCGCCCGCCGACCATCATTCATCACATATACATATATTATTAAAAATGATTAAAATATACTAAGCATCCTAATACATAATTTAAGATATTCGGTCACAACGAGTGATCTTCCGATCCATGCGGCAAGCACGCTCTTAAATGATCGGGCTTGGGTTTGTACCATCAAATCCTTGAAAAAAATTTGAAAGGAATAAGAAAAGAAAATTAGAGGGAGAGTGAGAGTGAGAGAGAGAGAGAGAGAAGGGTGGAATCTCCGTTCAAGGGCGATATACTGAAAGGCAAAGTGTCCCTCATAACGGGTGGCAGGTCGGGTATCGGGTTCGGGATCGCGACCCAATTCGGCCTGCAAGGCGCCGCCATTGCTATCATGGGCCGCCGACGCCAGGTGCTAGACGACGCCGTCCTCCGCTCAAAAGGGATCCAGATTTAAATTTTTTGAATTTTTATTCACTCCTTTTCAGCCAAGATTTAATTTTGATGCTTTAGATGGCTAATTAGCTGGGTTTTCTCAATTGGGCAGCCTTGAAATTTTGGACAATTTTTTTGGTAAATCAAATTTAAATAATAATTAAAAAAACACTTTAAAAAATAATTACAAAAAGAGACCACATTTTGCCTTTTAGGAGGCACGTCAGCGCCAGCTCAGCGCTGGTGTGGAATAATTTTTTTTACGGGCGCAATTTTAAACTGCGTCAATAGCATTTGTATGGGACACAGTTCGAAACCGCATTCCATACATTTGCCTTTTACATTTGTATGGGGCACATTTTGTAAATGCGTTCCATACAATTGTTATGTGCACAGGAACTGCGCCCTTTACATTTATATGGGGCGTATTTTGAAACTACACCCCATACAAATGCTATGGGCGCAATTTGAAACCGCGCCCCATACAAATGTTATGGGCGCAATTTGAAACGGCGCCCCATACAAATGTATTGGGCGTAGTTACAAAATGCGTCCATAACAAATGTTATGCGCACAGTTCCAAAGTGTACCCCATACAATTAATAAATGCAAAATAATATGAATCATTGTTTTTGTAAGGACTTTGTTTTTTAGGCGCAGTTGCAAACTGCGTCCCAAAAAGAAACATACTCATTCATGGGTACGTGTTTTTCTATGGCGTGGTTTGAATGCGCCCCCCAAAAGGATACACAATCATTTACGGGCATGATTTTTTTTGGGCGCAGATGCAAATTGCGCCCAAAAAAAGAAACATACCCATCCACGAGTCTGCGTTTTATCTATGGCGCAGTTTGAAGGTGTGCCCCAAAAGAAACACAATCATTCACGGGAATGTGTTTTTCTGGGCCGCAGTTGCAAACTGCGTCCCAAAAAACCCATACCCATGAATGATTGTGTTCAATATATTAGGAGTTCAATCTCTTTCTCTTTATCTCGAATCTCACTATCTGTGCTGAACTGTCTCTCACTCTCTCATATCTCATCGCCATCACATTCTCTCTCTCTCAGTTCTTAACCTCGCTCTCTCTCTATTAATGTCGGGATCTTCATATGCAGGATTGCCATCAATTGATGAAATTAAGAGGTGCATCCTTTACACTGTGGTGAAATCTGTATATACGACGATAGCCTACTCTGGTTACGAAGGCATTCTCTATCGATTACGAGGGGGTATGAACCGGCCGATGAAGATTGATCGTGAAATCCTGCGGCTCTTGCATTTAGCCGTATTGGATGCACTCCCGTCTCCTTCTGAAGAAGTAACCGATGACCACCATAGGGAAGCAAATCATCGTCTCCATTTCTTTCATTCTATGGGTCTTCTTTCAAGTCGTAGTATCGAGTAATCTGCAAGCTCTCTTTACCGTATCTTTATGCACTGCCGGACTTTGAACCATCTCGAAGTCACTCGAGATACTGTGTTAGGTGATGAGGCCATTGATGCAATTATAGAGCGGATTAATTCTGTTGCTGCGGAGCTAAGTAACGTTGAAGATTTATTTTTGAAATTTTAGTAATGAATTATACTGTTGTTACTGTTCTTTATATCTATTTTTTTGCGTCATTCTCGTGTATGTTGTGGATGAGTGTACATGTGTAATATATCGTGTATGAACACGTGTTTGTGTGAGAGAATCAACGTTTGAATTAAAATGAATTAATGTGTTATTTTGTAAAGAAATAATCGGGAAAAATCGGACAGCACCACCTTTGTAAATTTTGAATAAAATTCATGTACAAGCATAGTAAAATAATAGCATTCACAGACGGAGCTAACTCAACGCCCAAACGGTGGAGACACAATCCATGCACAATATACGACGCCCAAACAGCGAAGAGCAATAAGCCGAAAACATTAAACAATGTAAAATAAATAACGAATTTATCGCAACACAATACAACACGAACACTCATGACAATCTAACGAAGCCGTCGCACCATCCCAGGTGTCCTCTTCGCTACAGGACGTCAAGGCTGTGATGGCCCGGCTTCGTCAACGGCAGGCGTCCGAGACGGCTTTGGCTGTGATGGTCCATGTTCGTACTCATCGGGATGCTGAGACGACGCCGACTGTCTCCGTCTATGTCGTGCATACGTGATAGGAATAGCAGGTGCGGACACAGTTGGTGGAGGCACGGGCGGCAGGGGAACGGGTGGTGCGGGGACGGGTGGTGCAGGGACAGGTGGCGGTGGCACGGGTGGTGCAGGGACGGGGGGGAAGCGGAGGCACGAGTGGTACAGACACGGCCGATGGACGTATGAATCTGTGTCTCATCATCATACTCTTGATCAGGGACTTGATGCTCATAAAGTAGCCCGCTGAGTCCTTGGTGCCTTTAATACCCTCATCAGCTATATCCTCCAACGCATAAATGGTATGAACCTATATTGTTGGTAAATAAAATAATGAATTTCATAAAAATAAGATTTTAGTTTTAAAAGATTTGATATAAACTTACCAAATCTCTCTCTATTGGTTCTCAAGATGTATATGAGGTGGGCGGAGGGGCGGCTGTGATGACGAATCTGCGGGTAATCATCCAATACTAGGAAAGGTACCGATCTATCGGTATATCTGGCTGTATCTCATCGGCTATATGGTGTACCCGATCGTACTATCGACCCACCCAAATCTGATACTCCACGAGCCAAGTATCCCCAACTAGCGTTCCACCCGGTCGCAGTGTCTGCTCCACCGCGGCTGGTATGTGCTGCCTCAAACCGAACTGGCGGAGCCCATGGTCTGGCACATGCATCTGAATAATATCGTTGCAGACGATCGGCGTTCGCAAACGCCAGAAGCCGGCGCCTGCCAAATATAATGGATGTAGAGTGGCCATCAGGTTATGTGTGTACGATGTCCACGTAACTGTTGCCTCTTCCATGACATCGAACTCATTGCGGTAGAAACGGAGGCTACGATCCGGTGTAACATCCCATGACCTGGACACATTCTACCTGCATAGAGATTACACACAAGTTAATATTCCCAAAAAACTTGAAATTTGAAATATGCGTGTAGTTTCAAATACTTACTGGCATCCATATGGCCTTTGGCCATCTAAAGCGAACCATGTCATAATGGTCGGGCGACCAATAGAGAGATATATCCATGACTATATTTGAAATACAATATGATAGAATTGCGTTTTACGTTGAATATCAATTTAATTACGCAAAATTAGTAGAATGCGGTTTTAAGTATTGTATACCTGAAGAAGGTCAAACAGCCCCAGAACTCTTCTGCTCCATCAATGCATCCATCCTTAGCTCGCTGTAGAGGAATGACAGAACTGCACTCTCCAGCGATAAAGTGGCACACTGGTCGAGATCAGCCAAAAGAGACAGCCAGGCAAGACTAATTTTGCTCTTGCTCCTATTCGGAAACAAGCGAACCCCAATCTAAAGTAAAATGCAGGCTCATGCGTGCTGCTCAATCACCGCGGTGGTAGCATCCAAGATAGGCTCGGCACTAAACGCCTTCCGCAGCCAACTCAAGTGGATGCTACTGCCTCTCCTCTGGCCAACAGGCGGAATCCTACCCAACAAGCTGGGATACAAGTATGACCAATCGTGGCTGTACTCCACAGCAACCACCTCTTCGTCTATAGGCAGACCAAGCAGCACAGCGACGTCCTGAAGGGCGATAGTCATCTCACAAACTCTAAAATGAAATGTGCAGCTCTCTGGTCTCCATTCATCTACCAATACCGTAATCAAGCCTCTATCCAGACGTATATACTCTAATCTGGATAGAAGATGAAAGCCCGCCCGTTGCAGCTCAGCCTGCACACGGGCATCTCCAGCTGGGATCCGGCTGCTCTGGACCGAGTGGTTAACGTATGTAATCACCTGACCACTCTGCCAATTACAAAAGAGGACTTGTATCAGTAATAAATAAATAACATATGCAATTAAAGAAAATAAAATTACAAAGTTTTATCTGTACTACTGCGGCGTTGGCCGACCCGTGGTCAGCCTGCAAGTACAGAACACTCGCATCTATAGATCCAGGATCCATAGGTATATCCGCATGATGAAAAAGTCGAGTTATATTATTTTTGAAAAAATGAGCATGTTTAACAAAGAACGTATGTGTGCGTGTATGTGTGTGTAGATGTATGTTTGTTTTTTTTATGGTTGGACGTGTGTATGTATGTGTGTATATGCATGTGCATGTATTTCAAAATATAGGCAGAGATTACCAATGGCGACGTGGGGCTGGAGGATTTTTGCATCGTGCCTTGTTATGACCATACTCATTGCAGATACTGCATTTATTTTCCCTATGTCCTCGTGAATCATCCATAACACCTTTGATACGAGTAGAACGTGGTCGTCCTGTTTATTTTCTATCGATAGACGGTAATATCATTGGACCGTTGTATGCCTCCCAATATCGGTTATCGAGTACATGATAGAACAACGGGCATAAGCAGCTTTGTATTTGGGGACAGATTACCACTTCAAAACAAGATCGTGATGTCTAATGTTCCCCCCACCCTCTGCTTGTGTGCATGCTGAAATTATATGTGAACAAGATAACTTTTGCAATTTAGGAATATTGCACGTACAACTGCAGTTCCTGCCATTGATGACTACGCCGTAATTTTTTTCATCATTGTCAGTCACCTGCCATTTGGACTAGCTGAACCTTACGATCCAAGCATGCCTAGCATCAGTAACCCTTTTTGTTATTAATTGTTCGAACTTGAGACATAATTTTGTCGTCCACTTTTGTCCCTCCCGATGTCATGCAAAAAAGTATTTGTTCGTCCTGTAAAAAGCCTGTCCTACTAAGTCTTGAATAGACAAAAATTGAGATCCTTTCAAGATCCCGTTAAAACTTTTTGAAGCATTCGTAGTCATCATATAAAATCGCCTATCGCTATTTTTTGAAAGAGCCCATTTTTTTTCTTCATTTTTTAGACTACTTTCAATCCAAGCATATGCTTTTGGACATATACGTTTAAGTTCCTCTTTTTGCTCTGCATAGGTCAGGTCGTCTGGTGCACATGCAATTTGAGAGAACAAACTCTGCAAGGTTTTGCCACTAAATCCAGCAGTTGAGAAGTTGGCTTTGATATGTCGCATACAATAACGACAACTATGAGGTTCTGGCCATGATCTTCGTAGTGCCGTCGGAATCTTTTTCATCCGGCCAGATATGAAGGTAATGTACCTTCCCTGCACGGATGGAATGCAAAGATGAATGCAAGTAATGAACCATTCCCAATTTTCAGTGGTTTCACCTCCAACTACAGCATATGCCAAAGGATAAAAGCCATCATTTGCATCGGTCCCGGTAGCAATGAGCAAAGTCCCTTTGTATCTGCCGTATAAGTGGGTTTCATCAATACCGAGAATGGGACGACAATAAGCGAAACCATCAATAGCCGGTCCGAATGCCCAAAATGCACCGGTAATATATCCCATTCTTTCTGACATTGAAGTGTCGGTGATCAGTCGAAAATACTGCATTTTTAACATGTCAATTTCCCTATCTTTTGCATTCATATAGAGGTGTTCAGTATTCATATTGCACATATTAGCCAAACACCTGTATAATACTGAATTACCTGTACTGTATATTAAAACCAGCATTTTTAGGGAAATTGACTGTTTATCATGGCATCACATCATCATTGTATTGCGCAACACTTGTTTCGAAACTGTGCAGGAAATTGCAGGAACAAAACCAAAATTGGAAAAGAGCTGATAAAAAATACTCCAACTCCAAGTTTTGAGATCCGGTAGCAATATAGAGGGAAAAATAAAATTCAACATATCAGATAAAGGCCCATAAGTCAGCCCAAACAATTACCAGAAGACCCAAGCCCTAAGGCTTCACAAGCGCCGCGGTTACGCGGCGGGAGCACGCTTGCGCCGCGGTTCCGCGGCGGCTTGATGGCTTCAGTTGCTCCAATTTCCTCCACGTGTCTCCTCTAACGGTACAAGCTTCCAGAAGACTCCCGATTCGCCACGTGGCTCATCTAAAAGGCTCGGCTTAACAAACTTCATCTAGAAGGCTCTCTTTAACAAACTTTTGGAGGGAAATTCAAATTTGAAATCCTAGATCTAAGGTTTTGAGGTCTATAAAAAGGAGCATAGATCTAGGGTTGAGGTTGTTCATCATTTCTTCTTCTTCTCTCTTCCTCTTCCATCTACAAGTTGAGTGACACATCTTGTAGCCCTAATTCTTAATCTAAGCCAAATTCAAGATCCCGAGTACGAAATCCAGCAAGAAACCTTCAACCTTTTAGGAGCCGAGCCGATCTTCAATCGAGCAAGTGATCCAAGCCGATCCGCGACTCAAGGAGACGAGCGAAGCCAAATCGACGATCGAGTTCTTCCTCTTGTAGTTCTTGAGCGATTTGTAACGGAATTGTTGATATAAATAAAAGGTGAAATTCTTTAATCTTGCTTTCTTTAAATTCTTGCATCATGATTCGATCTCAATTTATGATTGTGGTTCTTATTGTGATGTTTGAGTAAAACTCCGCACGTAAAGGAGTCGAGACGATCAATAGAATGATGATGTAACAAATCTTAAAACGATTCTTAAGTCCTACGAGTTTTGTAAGCCTTAGCAAATTGAAGAATCGACGACCTAGTTTCGTTGCGATGCTTTCTTGATTGTGATCGCTCGAAATTAGGGATCCACGATCGATTCTTGAATTTGCTAGAGGCTAGAATGTGAATGATATCGACGAAGGAACAAGGGATAAATGATGAAACCCTAGTTTCACAAGAAATCCCTAATTCTCGTCGATCATCATCGATCTAGTATCAATTCATCGAAGGATAAGAATACGTAATCGCTAGATTTCATCACATTTATAGATCCGATCGATTCTTACGAGCCTCACTTCGATTCTTGATATTTGGATTGGAAATCATCAATTGACACTTCTTGATTTTAATGTTTTCTGAGATCTAGATTTTTCTAATTCTTGAACTTCAATTTACAAATCATGAATTGTTTGTTTTCTTTTCTTTAAAGTTTCAACTCATCTAATTCTAAGCACGAACGATTACACTTTCCCTGTGGATGATCCGCACTTACTAACGCGCTATATTCGACACCGTTATTGATTGTGGTCAAAATATTTTTGGTTGTGATTTCTATATAAATTTTCCAACATACACAATCGGAAATCGTATTCAATCAAATGACGCCGTTGCCGGGGATAGTGCGCTAATTGTTCGTATTTTGAAATTTGAGTTGAAAAGTTTATTCCATCTATATTTTTAGATCTAAATTCGCACAAACCCTAAACATGTTGTTGTGATTTGTTGCGAGAAAATCTGGAACTTGTGGAGCTGCGGAATTTTTTTCAGAATATACCAGAGAGCTGAGGGAGTGAACAGAAGCTTGCTGGAAAATTTTGGAGCTGTGATCAACTCACCCCACCGCGATTCCGCGGCACTAGGTGCCTTACACCGTGATTCCGCGGCGGATCTAGCTCTTCACTGCACCAAAATTGCTCTATGAGTCTCTAACTTTCTTATCTCTTTCTAAATCTGCTCCAATTAACAATTAACTGCAGGTTTCTTTGCAAAATTCGCAGCGCCGCAAAAGCAAAATAAATTGTGCGTGTTTTGATTTTGGGTTGTTTGCATATTAATACGGAATTTAAGGGGCACGACCAAATCCAGATTAGATGGGGAGTTCATTACCTTTTCGAAGCCCCAAAAATCACAAACTTGCATCCGTATTTACCCTCATTAACTAAAACATATCCAGAGATGACTTTAAGGACCGTCGCGCTCACTTAGGACAGAAGAAGGCCGTGGGTAATTCATTGCTTATCCGCATTTCTTTTGTGGTGTCTAAGGCAAGTGTGTCGAAAGCTAGTGGTTACTTAATTAGGCCACTACTTACGTAGCGGAGAAGCTCCCACTTACCTGGCATTTACCTGGCCACAGGAGACAAAGAGGCAGTGGAGGCTTGATCCTGCGACTTGTCTTTTGGCAGCTAGGAGCGGTCTAGAGTTTTGACCTAGGTGACCACTAGATTTTAGGGTTGCTTGTTGCATTTGTTGTGATTGCATCATATTTTCAAAAATCCGTATCATTTTTCAAAACAAACACCAACACTTCATTTTCCCTAATTATAAGTCACGCTGTCACTTGTACTAACCCTTTTTAGTGCAAGATAGGCTGGACACGGGATTCTAGTGCCCGTTTAGTCCGCGTTTCCCCGATCGACCCTAAAGTCGGTATTTTTACACTTACCTTTTCTTTACCTACCACCACACCCACGTCGATGGATCCGTCCCCATCGAACTTCTTTACCACTACTCCGCCGCCGTCCGTTGGTGCGCAGAATCCACCCCGCATCTCTCTCCAAGAGAGGTGCTATCCTATACGAGGTCCCTTTTCCACCAGTCTTTCCATTCCACCAGCCAACGGGGACAATTTTCAGATTAAACCCCAATACATCAACCTTCTACCCAAATATCACGGTCTCGAAACTGAAGACGCATATGTCTTTATCAACAAATTTGAAAATGTATGCGTAATGATGGGTACCTCACAGCTTTCTATGGATGCTATGCGTCTACGTCTTCTCCCATTCACCTTGTGCGATATAGCCGAGAAGTGGCTGTATAACACCACCGCACATTCCATTTCAAATTGGGAAGAATTCGTCAAAGCATTCCTTAAGAAATTTTACCCATATCATAAGACAGTTCGAGTCCGTAGCGAAATAAATCAATTCACCCAGCTTCCAAATGAACCATTTTCAAAATGTCTTGAACGCTTCAAGGATCTGTTAGTCCAATGTTCACATCACGGAATCCCTAGATGGGATCTGTGCCGAATCATTTATGAGGGCATTAATCCTAACACAAGACAGACCCTTGAATCCATGTGTCAAGGCAATTTCATGACCAAAGACGATGGGGAAGCCTGGAAATTTCTAGAAGATTTCGCTGAAAAATATTTACAGTGGGAGGGTGTGAGTCAATCGTCTAGGGATGTCAATGATATTTCCATAGGAGTTAGAGCTGACATTTCAGTTATGCAAAAGAAACTCGAGACTATGGAAAACAAATTTTTAGCCGCCCTAAATCAAATGTCACTCTCCAAAACTGTATGTGGATGCTGTTCTGATCCATCATATCTCACGGAAGAATGTCCACGAAATTCTCCGTTTCAAGGTCATGAGCATGTCAATTCTGCTTACCAACAAAGACCTGGAAACGACCCATTTTCTTCCACATATAATCAGGGTTGGAGGAATCACCCTAAGTTTGCTTGGAACCAACCACAATCTCAAAACATGGTTCCAACCCAAAACAATTTCCAAAGGGCTCCTCCACCACAACAGCAACCATTTTCATTGAGTCAGCACCCTTTCCAAGCACAAAACTTCCAAAATCCGGTCAACACGCCCGCACCATATAATCCTTTGCAGTTGACCGGTACTGATGAATCCTCTTCATTCATGAATTTGCTTTTGACAATAAAGACTTCCGTCGATGACATAAAGAGAAACTCTGCGTCCCAAAGCGAGACTATTAAATTGATGGAAGAAGAAATTGCGAGACTAAAAGCCGAAATGAGTGCAAGAGAGAAAGGGAAACTTCCAGCTCAACCTTTGCCCAATCCTGGCTATTCACATCATGTGAATGCAATCACTATGAGATTTGGAAGAGTGTTTGACAATCACGTTGGGGAAGAGTTTGATGACACTGAAAAATCTATCAATGATACCCCGGCTGAGACCTTTCCTTCCACTTCTACTTCTAATTCTGACCCCAGTTCTTCTACCCCACCATCTTCTTGCGAGCCTATTCTCCGTTTCCCAAATGGCTCGCCACCTCAGCCCACCTCTTCTACTCCTCCACCGACGATCCCCACTTCTATTTTGGGATCAGGTCCACACACACTTCTTTCTCCTATGATGGACCCAGCACTTATTGCTAAAGCACCTTATCCTAATCGGTTAAGGGCTAACACATCGAGTCCACATATGGAGAAGATTATGGACATTTTTAAGCAAGTAAACATCAACATCCCTCTCCTAGATGACATCCAACAAGTTCCGTCCTATGCGAAAACTCTTAAGAACTTGTGCACTAGGAAGAGGAAGACTCAAGTGCCCAAGAAGATATTCATGGCAAAGACTGTAGACACGGATTTCCCCCAACAATTACCGAGGAAACGTAAGGACCCTGGCTGTCCTACTATTTCCATTTCTATCGGGGAAAAACACATCAACCGTGCTCTACTAGACCTTGGCGCTAGTGTTAACTTGCTTCCATATTCAGTCTATGAGCAACTAGGTATCGGAGTGTTAAAGCCCTCGAGCATAACTCTCCAGATGGCTGACCGATCAATCACCAAAAGTAGGGGTGAACTGGAGGATGTGTTAATAAAAATCGGGGAATTCGTATTCCCTGTGGACTTTATTGTACTTGATACACAGCCTGTAGCAAACCCACGGAATCAAATTCCGGTGATTTTAGGTCGCCCCTTTTTGGCCACTTCCAACGCTATCATCAACTGTCGTAATGGCTCGATGACCCTATCCTTCGGGAATAGGTCAATAGAGCTGAACATTTACAAGTTGGGAAGTGTACCCTCCGAACCTACTGCTCAGGTCTGTTCTGTCGACTTAATGGATGTCGACAGCATTGAATTTGATGATCCTCATGATACTGATCTTGACTCTTTTCATACGTTATTGTTTGACCCAATTATGTATCATACACATACGGACTCTTCTACCAAGATGTTCGGGTCAACAATTAACACTGATTATGAAATGCTTTTGGAGTCTGAAGATCACCTCGCACTTTGTGATGACATTATTCTTCGGGGTATTGATGGAACTTTTGAGGAAATTTTCGCTGATGAACTCGCATTTTTGAATGACACGGGTGTTGAGATGAATCATCTCCCAAACATTGAAAGTGAACCTCCACCCCTTCTTCTGAACTGTAAAAAGAATGCGAGTAATCCATCATAATCACTGCATCGTCTCTCCAAAATGAGACGCACGCACATTTTATTCCACCACTTACCATTTCCCCACTTCTTCTTCCACCAACCAGAGCACTGCATTCATAAAATTTTTGAATGGTTGGTGTTAACTTTCGGTCTTTGCAAAGCTTGGCATCGACTAATGATTTTTGACCCCCTCATGCGATTTTCAAAGATTAACAATGCTTAACTCATGTTTGGGGCGTATAATCGGGCTCTTGAAAAGAAAAGTTTTACAAAATTTTGAGCCAAAAATAAGTTTGGGGGAAGATCTTCACTTAAATATTTTGCCCCCATTAATAAATTTCCTCCCAAGCTTACAGGTTTTCGAGATTTAGCTGATGGCAACAGTGAGGACACTGTTGAAAACAAGTTTGGGAGAGGTTTGTGCTTATTTTCGCATCATTTGCATCATACTTTGCATAAGCACAAAACATTTTCGAAAACCTATAAAAATTTAAAAATTTTCAAAAGAATAAAAATATTTTGTACATAAATAAGATAATAAAAGATTAGATAGTGAAAAATTACATCCATGAGATTAGAAAGATTTAAGAAAACTAAGAAAATTAGAATTTTTCTTATACGAACTAGTAACAAGTAGTTACGAGCCGTTGTCCCAAGGGTTAGTAAGATGAAGGAAGTCACTAATCTGAGAATAAAAATAAGTCTGAAAAATAGTTTCTATTCTGAAAGCCAAACATTTTGAACGTTGATATTCTACTATTCGCACTTACACACGTCTTGAAACTCGGGATAGTAGAGGATACCTTGAATGCTCTTGTCTAAAAGCCAAAATATGAAGGAAATAAAAAAATGAAGAAAATATAAAATGGTGAGAAAAATGAACACTGGTTTTGTTATCGCCAAGGCAGCAATAAAAAAATATAGCGAGGGTGCCTCTTCACCTAGTGCCCTAAGGCCAACTGGTCTGGGAGTCACTGCTAAGCCTTAGGTGGTGCAAGACGAGGAAAAACACCAAATAAGCAAGCACATGAGTAATCGGTCAGTTAGTACCTCAAGAAGTATTAATGGTCGCATGAAAGTGTGTGAGCAAATTCATCTAAATATTCATTAATTAAAAAGTACTGAGGCAGATGGGCAAGAGTATGATAGGTTGAATTGAATTCTCCGGGTGTAGGGATGTTCTTTACACACACGTAGGGTTATATGATCGATATTTGGAAGAAAAATAGGAATGAAGAATAAGACGATGTTTTATTGAGGGAGGACGTGATTTCTGACATCTTTTCATAACTATTAAGATAGGGCTCATGACAACCGAAAAGCTAGCTTAGTTGGAAACCCTAATTTTCAAGGCTTTTCTTTTACAATTCTTTTCTTTAAATGTAATATTTATGATCTTCCTTTTATTATTGGATTTTGTGGATGCAATCCGCTGAAAACCCTCAGGATACAACACTCCTCCTACTAGGGACACCTAGAGGTTTAAAGGCCTGTTGCACGTGCTCAGTGCAATCGTGTTGCCTACGAAAGTGTGCTAGTTAGTTTTTCTCTTTTTTTATTTTCTCCTTCTCTTTTTAATAATACAGTTCGCTCGAGACGACCGAAAATAAGTTTGGGGGAATTTGATTGGTCGAAAATACTGCATTTTTAACATATCAATTTTCCTATCTTTTGCATTCATCTAGAGGTGTTCAATATTCATATTGCACATATTAGCAAAACACCTGTATAATACTGAATTACCTGTACTGTATATTAAAACCAGCATTTTTAGGGAAATTGACTGTTTATCATGGCATCACATCATCCTTGTATTGCGCAACAATTGTTTCGAAACAGTGCAGGAAATTGCAGGAACAAAACCAAAATTGGAAAAGAGCTGATCAAAAATACTCCAACTCCAAGTTTTGAGATCTGGTAGCAATATAGAGGGAAAAATAAAATTCAATATATCAGATAAAGGCCCATAAATCAGCCCAAACAATTACCAGAAGACCCAAGCCCTAAGGCTTCACAAGCGCTGCGGTTACACGGCGGGAGCGCGCTTGCGCCGCGGTTCCGCGGCGGCTTGATGGCTTCAGTTACTCCAATTTCCTCCACGTGTCTCCTCTAACGGTACAAGCTTCCAGAAGACTCCCGATTCGCCACGTGGCTCATCTAGAAAGCTCGGCTTAACAAACTTCATCTAGAAGGCTCTCTTTAACAAACTTTTGGAGGGAAATTCAAATTTGAAATCTTAGATCTAGGGTTTTGAGGTCTATAAAAATGAGCCTAGATCTAGGGTTGAGGTTGTTCATCATTAGTTCATCATTTCTTCTTCTTCTCTATTCCTCTTCCATCTACAAGTTGAGTGACATATCTTGTAGCCCTAATTCTTAATCCAAGCCAAATTCAAGATCCCGAGTACCAAATCCAGCAAGAAACCTTCAACCTTTTAGGAGCCGAGCCGATCTTCAATCGAGCAAGTGATCCAACCCGATCCGCGACTCAAGGAGACGAGCGAAGCCAAATCGACGATCGAGTTCTTCCTCTTGTAGTTCTTGAGCGATTTGTAACGAAATTGTTGATATAAATAAAAGGTGAAATTTTTTAATCTTGCTTTCTTTAAATTCTTGCATCATTATTCGATCTCAATTTATGATTGTGGTTCTTATTGTGATGTTTGAGTAAAACTCCGCTCGTAAAGGAGTCGAGACGATCAATCGAATGGTGATGTAACAAATCTTAAAACGATTCTTAAGTTCTACGAGTTTTGTAAACCCTAGCAAATTGAAGAATCAACGACCTAGTTTCGTTGCGATGCTTTCTTGATTGTGACCGCTCGAAATTAGGGATCCACGATCGATTCTTGAATTTGCTAGAGGCTAGAATGTGAATGATATCGACGAAGGAACAAGGGATAAATGATGAAACCCTAGTTTCACAAGAAATCCCTAATTCTCGTCGATCATCATCGATCTAGTATCAATTCATCGAAGGATAAGAATACGTAATCGCTAGATTTCATCACATCTATAGATCCGATCGATTCCTACGAGCCTCACTTCGATTCTTGATATTTGGATTGGAAATCATCAATTGACACTTCTTGATTTTAATGTTTTCTTAGATCTAGATTTTTCTAATTCTTGAACTTCAATTTACAAATCATGAATTGTTTGTTTTCTTTTCTTTAAAGTTTCAACTCATCTAATTCTAAGCACGAACGATTACACTTTCCCTGTGGACGATCCGCACTTACTAACGCGCTACATTCGACACCGTTATTGATTGCGGTCAAAATATTTTTGGTTGTGATTTCTATACAAATTTTCCAACATACACAATCGGAAATCATATTCAATCAGTCGGTTATGTTGAAAACAGTCCCGGGATTAGTAGATTTGATGGCGGCAAGATATCATGGCAAATGTTCATACGAATCTTCTCAATCTCCGTATATTTTAGACAATACCTTGTTCAATGCATTCCATGCCTTCATATAATTTATTTCAATGGATAATTGTAACGTTTTAAAAGTCATTTAGGTGAATTCTCCGATAACCGATAAAATAACTGGGCTTTTCCGTAAAAACCAAGATATAATTAATTTTCAACATAGAATTAAATACCCTATTTTAATTATGTAATTGTTAGTATTGGTATTTAATTAGTCACTTATAAATTATTGGTTTACTTAAATATTTTTCCTTAATTAATTATTTCAAATAATATTATAAGCTTCTACTTATACATTTAATTAGTGGTAATTACAAATTGGAATGGATTAAATATACAAATGTGAACCATGTCAACTTAAATACAAGTTTACAATATGTTTTCTTTTTCTCCACTTATCTCTATGGTTCTAGACTTTTCTAGGATAAATTAAATTAGATAATGAAATAAAATAAAATAATTATTGAAAAGACTTAAAAGATGTAATAAATATGGAAATTTCTACACACTCACACACACTTCCCACTCCCTTCTTACCTTGGCCGAGCCTCCCCCCATGTGCAGCCCAAATTTCTCCACCTCAATTCCCACTTCTTTTTCCACTTCTAAAAGTAATAGAAAAGAAAATGTAAAAAGGAATTAATATAGGATATAATTGGAGACTTCTACACACATCCACACACACCTCACTCTCTTTCACCCCCTTCTCCTCAAGGCCGAGCCTTGTTCCTGCAGCAGCCCCCCTAATTTGCTCAGTTTTCCACTTCAAAATCCATAAAATTTTATCAAAAAAACCACACAAATTCACAATAATTCATAGTTAAACCTTCCCGAAAGTTCTTGACTTAATCTAGCATGGATCTTGGAGCAAGAGACCATTTTTGGAGGTAAGTTTGCAAGGTTGATCTCTTGATTTGTGAGGTATAAATCCTAACCTAATGATTACTTGTTGGATTATTACTTCAATATAAACTAATTAAGTGTTTAATTATGATTTTAATTGCAAGTTTGAAATTCAAGATTAGGGTTTGAGTCCAAGTTAGGGTTTTTATCAATAAATCAAGTTAACTAAGTGTAGGTTATCATCTTAAAATTTGCAAAACCTAATCTAGTTGCTAATTTGTTAATTGTTACATTTAAATTGTCCTAATTATATAATTTGCAAACTGGAATTTTAGGATTAA
The DNA here is from genome assembly GCA_030015575.1 of Agapanthus africanus. Lineage (NCBI taxonomy): Eukaryota > Viridiplantae > Streptophyta > Magnoliopsida > Asparagales > Amaryllidaceae > Agapanthus > Agapanthus africanus. The sequence continues at coordinate 717,111,445 of JASDDO010000031.1, forward strand.
TGTAAATTGGTGAGATAAAATTTTAGTAAAGATTTGTGTGGCTTAATTAAGTTATTATGTGATTATTGTGGCCACTAGTTTTGTTAAAACATCAAGTTTTGAAAAAAAAATGGAAATTGATGCTTACTAGGTTTTTGAAATAAATCATTTGGAATTAAGTTTGAGGTTTTGTTGGTTAACCACCTATTTTATATAATATCTAGTATGTTGTGAGTGCGCGATTGGGTTCTAGGTTTGAGGATTGTCACGTATAGTGACCCTAGTTGTAGCTGTGGCGTTGTCGCGAGCGCGTTTGTGCACTAAGTGTGTGCACGTCTTGTTGTGCGCATGGTTGACTTGTATTGTTTGTTTCCGCGACTATTCGTATATCTGTTCTCTTATGTACTTATGTACGATTCTAGGATCGGGTGCAGAGACGTCGGACGCGGTGCGGAAAGACGAGGCTGTGATCGGATCAGATTAGCCGAGGCGTCACGGTGAGTAGATGTACACATCTATGGGGGGATCGTCTGGATGGCGTGAGGCGCACGATGATTTAGTATTACTTGTAGTACTTGCATTATATGCGTAGCTTCCTAGTTAGCCATCTCATTGCATCGCATCGCATCGTTATATATATATGTGTGTGATATCATCTCATGGGATACTTGCACCATTATTATTGGTTCATGCCGCACATGCACTATTTATATGAACACATACGCCTTTGGTAATTTCTATGCCACGAACACTTTAGAACTTGCTAGATCAGTATAAAAAACATTTGCATCAAACATGATACGTAAATTGGTAGTTGTATTTTCCATTTCATCAAGATTGATACGAAGGATTGCTAGTCGTATATATATCTCATTTCATCATCATTAATACATAGTTTTCTAGTCATAAATCGCATTTCATATTATGGATATCATAGACAGTATCATTTTCCTACAGATTTGTGTATTGTGATTCTTCTCTAAGATTTCAGTATTTATGAGATTTCTGGATTTTGGGGAAAACCGTAAGAATTTTATAAACCTATTATCATTTTAAAAATAGAAATTTGCGGTTTTCTCGTGACATGATGTGTGTGGCGTCCACCATGCGTTTTCTCGGTTCTTGAGCTGTATTACATACCCGATTCGAGGAGGATGATGCACCGTCGGCGGGTACATGGTGGACCCGGTGCGGTACCTCGGGGCAAGAAGATCGCACAGATGGCGTTGAGTTCGGCAGGGGAGCACTACCGACCGGTTATTATTGGCGCGGCGGATTTCTGGAGGATACCGACCGTAGTCATGAGATCTGATGAGATGGGCCGATCCGGACTGACGGAGCCCGAGATATTGAGACATTGAGATATCGAGATATTGAGACATTGAGATATCGAGATATTGAGACAATTGAGATATTTGAGATATTGAGATATACAAATATTGTGTCGATACCTGACACGGATTTTCTGTTGATTTCATTGATGATACTTCGGTTTATTGCACAAAGGTTTTTCTAAGATAAAAATAAAATTTTCTCATATCAGACATGTTCAAGTTTCGTGTTTGATTATGCATTCATATTGCATCCATACGAGTGCATCGCATTGTAATGATATACGTAGGTTGTGACGCATTGCATGCATGCTTACGATAGGCTTATTAGATGTTACTTACTACTCATGAGTTGGCAACTCACCCCCGTTGTGCCACAGTATCTTGCAGATTTGACCCGTAAGCACAGTAGCGGCGGGCGTACTTTCTATTCTGCTTCGTTTGCATCGTTTTGCAGCCTTACTCTTAGGTGGGTTGCGAGGATGCTTTGTTCCATCTTGTAGTATTATTTGTATCTAATATACTCCATCTACCCTTGTATATTGAACTAGACGGTGATACTTATGAGACTTGTATTTGTGGTTTTTGGTGTCGATGCTCAGTTGAGCTGACGTGGTGTTTCTTATTTCTTACTTTTAGATACTTATTTTTGTGCTTTTGATATACATACTGTATGTGGTTGTGATCCCGCCTTTGGCGAAGAGCTAGCTCGCGCTTGGGGATGCCTTTATTCTTTATATATGTGTATTTTCATGTGTTGTACGTGTTTGGGGGCCAGTATTTACAATGGAGACTCTGCCGAAATTTTTGGGAATATTGTAATGTTTTTTAAAAAATGGTTAGTGCGACTTATTTTGTTTTAAATCGCTTTCTTTAACTAGGTTTTCCTTCATTCTATTGCTTTAAGTGGTTTAGATTTCTGGGTTTTGGCTTACTTAGATTACGTTACGAATTGAGACGTTTCGTAATTTAAGTGCCAGTCACGTTCCGTACCTTCGGGTCGTGACAATAATGTATCTTTTATAAGCACTTGTATCGTTTTGGGGGTCATATCGACATCCGCTTTTATAAAAGGCAATATCTTGTTACATATGAATGTAGAAGCGACCTGTTTATGATTTGAATTCATTACAGGATTCGCACAAGTATGATTCCCCGCATACTTTTTTATCTGTTAGAATCCTGTCGATGATTTCTTTGAGATGTATGCATGAAGCCTCCACGAACAGATCGCGTCTGTTCTACAAACGACGATATACTTGGTCGTGTTAGTCTTGATTAGTTTAAAAGAAACTCTGTGTTTAATTGACCAAACGCTGATCGCCTGAATTAACTTCTTATTCTCGAAAAAATCGCCGACCTTCAACCCACTTTCAATATTGACTGCCGAAAGCCTATCCATACGAAAGTTGACATTCTTCATTACTGATATAGATAACATGTGAGCATCTGTCATATTATCAGCAAGTGGATCTTCAAATTCAACGAATTCATTGGCAACACATGAATTAGTAATCCACGTCCTATCATTCTCATCAGTAAGGACATATGCAATTTACATGCTATCTTGTGCTTGAATCTCGTCCTCATCACTAGCATCATCATCATCACTTTCATCTCCATTATGTTCCAACACCGCTGGATCCGTTGCTGGTATATCGGTTGGATATGCGGAACCAACATTGGGGACTTGCATGGTACTTATGTTCCGGCTTCATACCGATGAAATCCCGACCTATCGTCTGCAAATGGTGTCCATCCCATATTGTATTCCGTATTGTATGACTGCATGTGCTTGGTATTTTGGGGCATAATATTAAAGCCGAAACTTGGCGGTGACATGCAATTATAACCGGACGGCGGTACATAAGAACTGCATACAAATTTATGAATACTTAGCACCTATAGCATACCCCACTATCAATAAATAGTGATCCGCTAAATGTATATGCGGTTTAAAGATATGTAAGGTAATACTTATTTCGTAAACTGCCAATTCACTGGCGTCCCGCTTGATGTGCCTTCACCTACGTAATTTTGATCTATATACTTTTCATCAATGGTAGGAGACATAAATCCGGTAGATCAGCATTCAAATTGAGCATGCGTGTCATTTCTCCGTGCGGATATTGTTCGGATGTTCGAAAAGAAGGATCATGCACTTCAAAATAAGGTTCGGACAGTTGAGCGGATGTCAATATCTCCTTCAAAAACAACTCGATCGATTTCGATTCCGAAGCAAGTATGACTTGTGTATTCTCATCATTGGATACTTCAATGGCGGTATATTCATGCTCCGTCGGCCATTTGCATATTAAGGAGATATTGAACTCTAACGGATTGATTTTTGTAGCTTTGTACACTACTTGGCACAGCTCGTTGTATGTGCTAGACTTCTTAACTCTAATCATCTTAGTTTTCTCACCGACATATTAAGAAATATTATTTTTCCAATGGTTAATTGGCCACCGAAATAGCAAATTAGATGGATGTAATTGTCCGTTATTTTTCTACCTGCCAGAAATATTGACACACTTTGAGAGTTCTTTTCAAACAACCTACTTATTTATTTTTACGATTATACTCAACTAATTACATAATATTAAAATAGAATCCATATTTATAGCATGTAACAAGCTGCAAGAACTTGTATCCTATTCATTGATCCGTCATAAGTAAAATCGGGAAAACCCCCTAATATATATCCAATTTGTTTGAATTGCTTACCAATACGAAATTTTAACCAAATTTTTTAAAATTATTGTAAATCCCCAGTTCCATGTATATATTTTCCATATTTTCCCAATATTTTTGCACATTTTATAATATATTTTTATTATTTTATTTATTATTTTCCTACCCAAACCCTAAACTACCTAAGCCCATTTTCCTAACCTGACCCCTACCCGACCCGACTCCCTCACACTTCTTCTCCTTCTCTTCTTTTCCCGCCTTCTTCCTTCCCGTCTCCTCCTTTCCGTGCAACCGCCACCTCGCGCACGTTCTCGCATCGTCGCCAACAAACTCCGAGATCACCTCCTTCGAATCTCCATCCCTCTTTCTCTTTCCCCAACGGTTTCCCTCCTCTCTCGCCCTCGCCGCGAGACCCGTTCACCCATGACCCAACCCTCGATCCTAACCCCTCCATGATCGCCTCCCTTGAATCCTTCCTCGCAATCCTTCGCCTCCAAGCTCTCTTCGCTTATTCAAAACTACCTCTCTCGTTCTCCCTCTCATTCTCTCTCTATTCCTCACTCACTCCTGCACCCATCACCAGCCAAGCTCCCCTCTTCTTGCCGGTGAACTTTTCCCACCACCGGGCCCTGTCCTTATTGCCGACGAGCTCGCCTTCACCACCTCCACAACACCGAGTCACATCAGCCGAGCCCTCATCCCCTGCATGCCAAGCTCCGTCACACCCCTAGGGACCAACGTCGCCGCCGCCATGAACTGCTCCGCTCCTCTCCTTTGTCCCTTGCCGACGAGTCACCGGCGACCCACCAAACTCCCCAGCTCCTCCTTCAGCTCAAGCTCACCACCACCATGAACCCATCACCATCATCCAATCCCTCACAACCCCACCGAACTCCTCGACCCAACCCTACATCATCTCCGGCACCCTGCAGCTCCCATCTCCAACGGACCCCATCGCCATCGCTGAGACTCACGCCTGAACACCACCGGGACCCATCACTGCCATAGCCTTCCACCGCTGCCGCAGTGCCTCAGCACGTTCCCAAGGCCCGCGCCATCATCGCCGGCGAGCCTCATCTCCTTCACCTCCCTTTGCAACCATCATCGCGAACCCCAAGCCGCAGCCAAGCCCCCGCACGTCACTCGAGCTTTCACGACCCACTCCCCGTGCCACCTCGTACCCACAACCGTGTCACACCGTACCCCGACGCCGTGCCAGTCCTCGTGCCATGCGGTGCCAGCCTCCGTGCTATACCGTACCCGATCCAGTGCACGCACCGTGTCCGCTCCCAAACCAGCATCGCGTCCAGTACCGTGTCGCGTCGTGCCACTCCCGCATCATGCACCGAGCCAAGACCATGCCCACTACTGTGTCACGCCTGCATTGTCACCGTGCCTACTACCGGACCTCTATGCACCGCGCTCGCGCCATGCACCGTGTCCAGCATCGCATCGTCTCATCAGTCGAGACGAGATCCGCAAGTGGTGTCGCTTCTATATCAGCGATCGAAGGCAGATGAAACCTCACTTGCTCTTACATGCTACATACTTATAACTATAGACTCGGGTTAACCATGTAATAGATAGATTGTTACAAGTCCATATTAATTAGTTTACTATCACATATTATTCGTAAGATATCATCGTATTTTTAGAAAAAACCACAGTAATCTAGGATGACTGGTTTGAGCGTAATTAGATATGCACATCACGTTAATACCATGTGGAATTGCAAGCATTTGACACCTTTTTCACGTATTAGGCAAAACCAACTTTAATTTGATAGTTCTCGATATTTTGTGTTGATAGTTCAATGTCGTGAACTGAACCAAAACCCCGTCGAACATGCTCAAAGCTTATACCAATAATTTCTTTTGCTACTTATGAATATATTATAGAAAACTGAACTCAAATAACAAAGTATCGCTCAAGGAAACGACGTCCTAAAGACGCGACGTCAAATCTGATTTTACTGTACACGTAGTAGTGTTAAATTGGTATTAAATTAGTTACATGTCGGAATGTAATGTTCTACGGCTCATGTCATGTCGAAGCCGACTCGATAAGCTAGAACCCTCTATAGTTTACCTTTCAATGCTAATAGACCACTGTAACGAGAATTGACTTGGAACGCGGCACTGGACTGCAGTCCGGGGCAGCATTCCATGAAGATACCTAAACTTAAGCGCCTGCACGTCCCTACATAAAACCGAAAATGCGTGGAGTCCAATATAGTGGCATAGATAATTTAGTTAGCTAACATATGGATCTGGTCTCGTTCAGTTTCATTGTTGTTTGGTATTTTGTTTATATTTTAGACTGTCGACGCGTTCTGCAGTTTCTGCAGTGACATTTCTTTCACCTTCACACTAAACATGACATATCTTCTAGTACAGAAAGGCTATCTTGGATTCGTTTGATGCGTCGAAAACCTAACAGATAGAACTAGGTTTTATTCAACTGGGAAAACACCTGAATCTAAACATAATCCCTAGTAAACCCCGCGCGAAGTTGGACTTCCAATTCTGAAACTGGAATTCCAGCAGTTGATCGCTAATTTAAAATGATGATAAGTCTCGAACCTGAATTCCTATTGACATGAAACTAATTTTACCGCTTATATAATCAAGTATACTTCGTATGCTTTTTATATTGTTTTGGTCGATTCTATACGTGTGATTTATGATAAATTTTGCAAGTCATATGGCGTTGGCTGTCATAACTTAGTGAATATCTTTTCAGTGTATTTCTACCTTATTTTGTGTTTGATTTATACCTTCTGCATAGTGAACGTTTACTTTGATACCTAACGACTGATATGCATTGTCGATATATAAGTGTAGTGATTGGGTTGTGGCAAATACGATAGTGAACCAGTAATTGAAAGTGATGTTGATTAGTGGAAGCGTGATTGAAAGTGAAAGCGATGCGTATTTGTTCACAACCTATCTAATACCTGAACACATACCATAATCTGGGGTATGGAGAAATTAAGGTGGAATTGAAATCGTATTTAGCGAGGCACAGTGACTTAGAGGATGATCATTTGACATTAGTGATATACATACATACATACATTAGGTTATGGTCCTAGCGACACGGCTGCAGGGTTATGTGTCGGGCAACAGTGGACCGTAGTCTCGGGTGTAACACCCTAGTCCGATCATACGTTTCTTTTTTTTTTGGATATATTGGGTTTTGTTTCATTATTATTATAATTTGGAGTTTAATACTTTTAATTAAGATATATACATATAATTATGGTTTTTCAAGTTTGTTAAATAGACGTATTATGAGGATTTAAATATTTATTTGTTTAACACTATTTTATACTATATTCGATTTGATTATTTTCTTTATCTTATGACTTTTTCTCGACTTTATTTGTTTTTGGGTGCGGATAGTGTTTTGGTATCTGTCTTTAGTATCCGACCCGATCCGCATGCTCGAAATCCGTCTTGGTCCTTGATTACGTCTTATCTTTGCTAGTCCCGAGGATCCATGCTCATATATGTTCCGTTTACTTGCATCGTATATCTGGCATCTGCATATATATTTTTAATAATGCAATTATAATCAAATAATATATTTTTAAATACCTAGCATAGCCTGCATCATACCCCTGACCCTGTGGTAGCATCCGTGCATCGTGTTCACGTCCCGTGTAGTGAAACGTACTCATTTGAATCGCTACGTCCACGCTACGTGTATCCGTTCTTGGAGGTATGCATTTTCTTTAACCGGACATCGCTTTTTGGTTTTGGTTAACATGTATATTATCCATATTTTCAAACCGTAATTTTAGACCCAACCCGGGCATATTTTGGAGTATTTTTGTATCCGCCATAAAACTCAAATTTTCTTAATATTATATTCTTATACATATAACTGTTTTATATCCGATTTACCAAAATTATATTTCCAAATATTTTTATATATATTCAAATCCTAACTCAACCAATCACTCTCTCTGTCTCTTTCTTTATATATATTCTTTTATTTTTCTTTATATTTTAAAAACCCTTATATAAACACACCCACGTTCTCCCCCTCTCTCGTCTTCGTTCTTTTTCCCGCCGCCTTCGCCTCCACGAAACCGTAACCCTACCTAAGCCCGCGCCTCGCCTTCGCCGCCTCCACCCTCGACCTTCTCCTCCTCTCCTCCTCACCTCTCTCTTCTCCCCACGACGCCTCTCCCCTGCAACCCACATCCCCGCAGCAACCCATCACTGCACGACCTGACCTCGCCTCTGTCCCCCTCGTTGCCGACCATCACCCAGCCTCGCCCTGCACCTCATCGTCACCTATCTCACCGCCGTCGCCCCCACACCCTCGTCTCGATCTCATCTTCCTCCTCCACTTCTTTTCTCCTCCTCTGCAGACCGCGACTGCAATCCTACCCAGGATTCTCGCTGCACCCTCCTCGCCGGAGCTTCGACCCCGTCGCCTTCGTGCACTCGTCACCGCCTCAAACATGTCTCCTTTCCGCTGCAAACCCATGACCCCCTGCGCCTGAACCCCGATCACCCGACTTCAAGAACCCATAACCCCCGCTGCCATCGCCGTGAACCTCGCCGGAAAACCCACGCCACTCGTCTTCACCCTCTCTGTCCTTGCCTCTGTTCTAGATCCAGAAACCAGCCCTCTCTCCCTCTTCTCCTTCTTTTTCTTCTTCTTCTTTCTTCTCTTTCTTTTCTTGATTCTTGATTCTGGTCATCGCCGGAGCCGTGTCCGTCGCCGACGATCCGGACGACCCGGTGGACATCTCCAACCAGCGTGGTCACCTTCTTGCTTTGCCTGGTTCAGTTCTATACGTGCGTGTGTATATTGCGACGTTTACCCGACGTCGGACGTAGCGTACATACCCCGTCGTGAGATCCGATCAGGCAAGTTTCTCTTGCTGCATGCTATGTCGCTGTATTTATATCCATATGAATAAAATATTACATGTTTATTTCATTGTGCATCCCATGTTACCGTTTTACCGTTTTCCGATATCCGTTCGTATCCGTATTGTTTGTTTCATATCTAGTTGTATGCCGGAACCTGACTATATCATGTTGTTATATAGTACAACGTGCTTGTTAATGTGCATGTTTGATTATATACAATCATATGCTAAGTGCGGTACATTGTTGGTTTATGGCAAAATCAATCTAGGAAGAGCATATAACTCTGATCCCATGTCGAACTTTAGCTAAGTTCGTGCCTCGCATCTTCGTACATTGCTTTCCCGTGATCCTTATCCTCGATGCAAGTATTCTTGTTTTACTTTTGGTCTATCCACATTGGCACCCCTCATAGTATATATTCTTTTCCTGCACTGTTAGAATAGAAAGAAAATATTAGTACTTAATGTTTTCATATCGTTAGAAAAATATAGACTCGTATTCAACCAAGTGATAATCAGAAAACGAGATTAAGTATGGTTTTGCTATGAGATTTATTTTAACCACAAATAAAGTTTGAAAGTTGTTAATCTGTCTCACATTTATATGTTTCTAGACAGATTGTGATTAGTATATCCATATTAAGGTTAACGGTAATGATAACAATTGTGACTCATACCAGCTTATACACCGCCTTCATGCAGTTACTATTATTAGATGACAATTACATTTGACAAGTTATGACTATTCAATACTCTAGTCTTTATGAACGAGATCGCTGATTAGGATGCTGAACTATATGACATGACACACCACTATTTACCAGTTTCATTTCTATACAATTACCATAACACAAGTTCCGGTCTTTTCAGTATTCTTAATTAGTGCTCTAGTCATTACCATAGTAGCTATAAATACATAGGTGTTGGGATAGTTTGAGTGTGCGTTCGTACAACATGATCTCAGGAGTCCCATGCCGGCAGCTCGTACCGGGCTATATCGGTCGCATGTTTACAGCTCGTACCGGACTATATCGGTTGCATGTTTACAGCTCGTACCAAGTTATATTGGTCACTTGTTCATTCCACAATTGGGCCCGTGTTTCCTAACCCCTGGAGCACCACTCTTGGGTTAGGAATACTCCTGCAGAGGTTGACTCACACACTCAAGTTTACGATAGGGTAGTTTACCTTTTAGTGATCAGTTAGGTTATGACCTGACCTCTTTATATGTTAGTTTCATAGTATTAATGCATCTATTTATATATATATGTTTTACTTATGCACACGGGCTTCACTACATTCATATATTCATGTTATCATACCACACATACACTTTATACGTTGAGTACTTGCTGGGATGTTCTGACATTCCTGAGATTTGCCATCTCAGGTTTAGAGACAGATTTCCAGGCCGAGCAGGATTGCAGCGGATATCAGGACTTTACCGAAGATCAGTAACCTGTAAGTTTATTTCCTTTCTGTTAGTATTTAGCATGTGCGTCCTTGTGGGACATTAGGACTTTTGTATCTTTTCAGATTTTGTTTTCTTTTCGAACCTATTGTATTGGGTATTTATTTGCATCAATTATCTAGTGGACCCATTTTTTGTATTCCTTGTGGTTTCGTTGCAGCATGATTATCAGTATTATCCCTTTTGGTATTGGATTTTATTTTTGACAGGTTAAGCTAGACAGCGTTATATGACTATGAAAAGATCTTTCCTTACTGTAGGTAGCACGGTTGACCTTCGTTGCTCTCCGTATTCCGTATTTTGGGAAGTGGGGGCGTGACATCGGGCATGCACGGGATCCTTGTTAAACACGAGTATCCTTTTCACCAATTGATTTCATTGACTTAGTGACTGATAAGGAGTGACATACATATTGCCTGGTTTACTGACATGATACATATATCACGCTGTGCATATTCAAATGATATTCATTATTCTCATGTTTCTGTATTCGGTCGCACCTTTCATATTTGATAACATTGTACGCACATTATATATTTATTGCTATATGTGTCGTTCTGACGACCTGAGTGCGCATGCTCAGATAACGAAGTAGACCCAGCTAAGGAGCAGGAGATGCCATTCAAGATCGCGGAGGTCTAGACCGCAACATCAGCGCCATTCCTTTCTGCTATAAGGACGGTGTTATTTCGTTGGTTAGTTATTTCTTTATGCAAATAAATATACTTTGAACTCTTTTATTTTGATATAATAAAGTTATGAACTGTGATTTTCTTTACTCTAGTACTGTTAATTGACTACCATGTAATGCTAGAAGCCGAAGTGTGACTACGGCGGGATTATTTCCTGACCGTAGGAACATGGCTGGCCTACTCATTCATCACATTCCGTATTTTAGGAAGTGGGGTGTGACAATTATTTTTAAATAAAATTAGGGTTTAGCTAACTTTCGAGATGCTCATAATGGTGATGACGATGGCGATGATGAAGGCGATTGTTCGTCCGTGAATTTCCAACTAAATCTGCACAAGCGAGAGACTGTGAGATCGAGAGAGAGCGAGAGAGATGAGAGAGAGACATAGGGAGAGAGAGGAGAGAGAGCAGAGTAGCCAGAGGAGGCTGGGTGGAGCTCGGAGGAGGTGAGGGGGAGGTTGGGGGAGAGAGAGATCGAGAGAGCGAGAGTGCATAGAGAGAGAGATCTAGAGAGAGGGAGAAGGAGAGAGATCAGAGAGAGAGAGATCGGGAGCGAGAGTAGAGAGAGCGCCCGAGAGAGATGAGAGTGAAGTAAGGAAAGAGGAAACTGGGCTCGGGTTTATTAGGGGAATGGGTGCATTTAAAAGTGCACACCATTATTTTTTGCTCAAATTTTTTGGGGCGCAGTTTCAAACTGCGTCCATACAAATGTTATGGACGCAATTTCTAACTGCGCCCGTTACATTTGTATGAGGCGCAGTTCAAAACTGCGCCCAATAAATTTGTATGGGACACAGTTCGAAATTATGCCCCATACAAATGCTATGGGCGCAGTTTGAAATTACGCCCATAAAAAAAATTTATTCCACGGCTGAGCTGGCTCTGATGTGGTGGCAACAAGGAAAAAAGTGATATCTTTTTGTAATTATTTTTGAAAGTGGTTTTTTTATAATAATTTTTTTTTGGTTTGCTATAAAAAATTGTCCTGAAATTTTGGGGTTTAGTTGAGTAATTTCTGGAGTTGTCTGTTTTAATTCTAGCCTGAAAAAGTTTCGATTTTTATTGATATTTGTGCTTTAAAAATATTTTGGTCAACTTAATGAGCTGACTGCTTTATGAAGCTAAATTCCAAGTCTTGCTACATGTTTACTGTGAATATGTTTCTAGTATCTTTGTATCAATGTTTAGCACTTTAGTGTTATATCAAAATGTTACCATGACAAAATGCATTGTCTTAGTTACTACCAAGTTGTGAACTATCAAGTTACTTATGCGAATATGTACGAGATTTCAAGCCCCATAGGCTGCATTATATAAACGACCTGCAGTGATAATGGAGAAAGTCTTGAGATTGTGAATTTGTGATTGCTAGAGTTTGTTAGATTGATTGCCAGATGTGTATAATAATTTTATGACTAATATGATTCTCATTATATGATACAATCCGACATTTTAAACATTCAAGCCTACCTCAAGATTTTGTATCATGCTACTTCAATATGCATACCATATCATGACGGCGTGTCTTCTTTCGGTGTGTAAGGTTGTGTTTCAATTAAGTTGTTTAATGTTGCACAAGCTATTGGGCGAGAGGGAGATGTTCGTAAATAAGATGATGCGGCTAGGGTTTTGGAAACAAGCTTGAAACATTTTGGGAGGCTTGATATTCTTGTGAATGGAGCGGCAGGAAATTTTCTTGCATCACTGGAGGATTTGTCGCCTAATGGCTTTCGAACAGGTAGGACAACACTCTGTTGCATGACTCAAATTTTTTATGCTTTTTCTTTGGATGATTCAACACTGCTAGTATATGTTTAGATCCACGACCATTTTTTTAATTCAATCTGTTAACTTTCTACACAGAACACTACAATTCTATATAACATTCTAGAATCCCCCCCCCCCCCCCCCGACACCATTTTAATATCGGGCTAGAGAAAATGCTAGGTGCTTGTGTGGCGTAGCTACGTAGATGTGTGAGAAAGAGAGTAAAGGAAAGTGTGAGTAAAATTGTGTGATGGGGTGTAGTAAAAGAGTAGGGAAAGTGTGTTGTAACCTGTAAGTTGTAACAGTTAAATTGAGAATATCCTTACCTAGCGGAAAGTTTTATACAAAGTGATTAATTGAATTTCTCTTAATGAACAAATTAATTTTCTTTTCTTTTCTTTTCTCGTTTTTTTTCACTTGTCTGTTTCTCTTCTTTTAGCATCAGAGCTAGATGTCAGTAATTTAAGCCATCACAATTTATTAAGTTTTCTTTTTACTGCGAGATGTTTGCTTTTTCCCCTCTAAAACAACAAATGTTATTCTTAACAATCACATAGAAAAGAAAAATTAAGAAACCTGATTCCATGTGATGGAATCAATGCGCAAAGATTAGGTTTCTTAACTTTCATATATAACACGGAAATCCTTTAATTCCTTCGGTTAATTTTTGGTTGAAGTATCTGAATCCAATTTATAAAGTTTACTGACATGCAATTATGCTTGTTCTGATTGGCTTTTCCAGTTATTGATATTGATTCTGTTGGCACATACACAATGTGCCATGAAGCATTAAAGTTTCTAAAAGGAGCTCCTGGAAATGATCCACTTAACGGTGGTCTTAAAATGAACATAAGCGCAACCCTTCACTACCACATCATGGTACCAGATTCACGTCTCAGCTGCTAAGGTATGCCTGTATAATATAAAATGTTTTCTAAATGTCAAGAACCACTTTAGCCATTAGCGTAAAGCTAATTGCTTGGTTGAGGTTCAACAATATATATCAAGTTAATTTGACTTTTAGTAGGCCTTCAGCCCACGCCGAAAGACCTCCAGGGGAAAATAAACTCGCAGCCTTGAAAAGGCAAATGAATGGGACTAAGGTAATGTTGTTAAGGTTGAATTTTTAAAACGGCATTGAACTTGTTCGGTTGTCAGTAATACACTAATAGACTTGGAAAAACTACACTAAACCCCCATTGACTACCTTTCCGTTTGCACATGTTAGTCAAGGTAACATATGCCTCCCACATGACTTTATAAAGCCATAAAATATCCCTGATAGCAACCGAGGAAAACGATGAAAGTGGGGAATTTTGAATAATTGTCTTTTTCTGTTTAACACCATAATGGTGTTAAGTGTAGTGAAGAATGATCAATCGAGTTAGCTGTATTTATTAACATTCAATTTTGTTTTCATGAAAACAGAAAAAAGTTAGATGGTGTTTCATGTAATTTACCCTAAAACACTGTCGATGTCGAGATTTGATCCCCGGACCTCTTTAAACCTGGTGCAAATGATACCATACCAATTTCCACTCCACTCAAAAGCTTACGCTAATCAGTCACGGATCAATGATTTAGATCAAAGTAATCTACTTCTTTATGCTAAATAAGCTAAAGTGTTGCAGGCAGCAATTGATAGCATTACGAGGTCCTTGGCTCTTGAGTTGGGAACAAATTATAATATTAGAGTCAACGGGATTGCACCGGGACCAATTGAAGACACTCATGGGCTCCGGAAACTTGTTCCTGAGGAGATGAAGAGCAAGACGCGAGAGTACATGCCTCATTATAGAGCAGGGGAGAGATGGGATATCACAATGGCTGCTCTATATTTGGCTTCTGATGCAGGTTGGTAACTGTTGTTCATTCTTTCCTGTGTAATGTCTTTCATTTGCGGTCTTCGCTTTCTCAACCACCTCCACTGCCTTCCCCTTTATGATATGACCAAGAGCCCTTCAAGGAAAGAAAGACAGATTACGCCCCTTTAGTTGAATACCCACCTAGTTCTCTAACGACCGCTGCCCGAAAGAGTAGAGTTTTAGCCGGCTTTGCCCGAAGGAACCTCTAACCTAAGGCTGACTATCATGAGTGCCTAGCTGTCGAAAGCGGGACTAGAAAGAGGAACTTGAAAGACTGACTTCCCCTGCACTACCGGCTAACCAAAAGCGGAATGCTACAATACAAGGTAGTTTGAACTTGCTTACTCATAAGGGTAAGGTCGTTTTTCAATCAATCATCGACAAAGCAACAAGGACCACGACCCTCATACTCTCTAATTTGAATTTCTTACTACGTATAAGTTATCCATCATTGCTATATCCTGTGTCCATTGTTTTTCCTAGTCAAAGATCAGTCCTCTCTCTCTCTCTCTCTCTCTCTCTCTCTCTCTGCGCTCGCGCGCTGAAAATTCTGCGGAGTTGAACGTATAAATTTGCCAATTATCAGTTGAGCTCAACATGAAAATTTTTACAGATTAAACTATGGAAGAAGTTTTAGGTAAAAAATCGCACTTCGATGAATGATAACTGACTATTTCTTAATTTCCAAATTAAGGATGAGATTTATCATCGTGTCATGCATGTGCTGTGAAAGTAAGAGTAGGTGCAAATTCTTATATGTTATCCAAGTCCATTAAGACAGAGAAAATAACAGAGATCAATACTTTACCCATCAAAATTGAGTCGGCTCTGAAGCAATGAAAGTAATGACAAAACTAGCCATCTCTTCACTAGAGATAATCTTTTGCTAAGGATTTTGAACAAGAGAGGAGCTTGCCATAATCTTAAATTACCCATTGAGGTCTTTCAAATGCTACTAAACTGCAGGAGAAGAAAAAGGTTCATAGGGAAAAGATGATGGCTTTTGTATATGTATGTAATTACATTCAATTTAAGGCATGAAAAAGCCGAGAGCGATGTAGAACCCAATTGCAAACTAGGAAAATAAAGAATGGACATAAATAGCACACATATGAAAATAGTGATGCTAGCATGCAATCCATGCCGCATGCTTTGAGAAAGTTTCAACTTACTGATTTGGGTGGGAACAGAACCTAGAATTCAAAGACCAATCTTTTCTAGACCCTGAAAAAAAGTTCGTTGTTGTGTGATTTAATAATTTTCTTCCCTTGATTATTCTTTTTGAAGGTAAATATGTAAATGGGACTACAATGGTTGTTGACGGGGGTCTCGCTGAGCCACCCTCGCCATATTCCAAAGGAAGATGTCAAACAACTGTCTCGAGTGGTTGAGAAGAAGTCGAGGATAGCGAGCAAACTATGAAAAACAATTCATTGGAATATACCAAGTTCTTGTAATTTAAGACTAGAAAATAAGAAAACCTTTGTTGTCTCAAATCTATGAAAAGCATAGCAAATAATTCAAGCAAGAACTCAAGGCAATTAGCTGTGAGAGGAATTTTCTCCTTATGTTCATTCAAAAATAATGCAAGAACAAACTTCCACAACTGTGTACCAGTTTGCAGTTTGTTGTTATATGCTAATATAATGACCAGTTAAGATAGTTTCTTTGAGATTATTTGTCCACTTTTAGATAATGGCCAATTTATCTGTCAATTAATTGTGTCCTGGTCATAATGTTGGGGTTCTTGCTATTCAAATTTTCACCAAAGCTTATACTGTGTTGAATTATCACCTTTGGGATTCAATTTTGGAATGTTTTATTACATGCAGTACATTGGGATCTGATATTTTGGTCACTTTCTTAGCATTAAGGGGCTAAGGCTCTCTTGTTGCCTTGGCTTATAGCTAGTGCCTTTCTTGTTTCCTTAATGGGTTGTTTCAAGCTACACATGTGGGCTCTATTAGTCATATGTCCCACAACCATAAATGTGAACCCTCTCTGCCTAGAATCCTACCTTGAAGATTTTCTCTGTAGATGGTTTTATTTCATGTTATAATACAACACAGTTAATTGTCTTGTATTTATACATATTAAATTATAATGATATCTAGGTAGAGTTTAAAAGAGAGTTAAGTTTTTTCAGTTGAGAAATGCTTATCCTATCTCCTTATCCAAGAAACTAACCGGCTGATTTCATACCATATCAATATCCGTGGCAGGTGTGCTTTTGATTAGAGAGGTATGGAATCAAGACGGCTAGGAAACTTATTTTCGGTTACTTTATCAAATAGTGGAATGAAAGAAGTATATATAGAGGAAATAATATTCCTTCAGGTATTTTCTCTCTTTTTTCAAGAGTAGACAGCTTATCGGACTATTACAGGGTATGCCAGCATGGACAGTTGAAACCGACGGTGGTTTTGTCTTCACCAGAAGTTACCAAAAGGGAACCATCCTGGCCTTGTCCCGTAACGGTGTTAGGCAGCATATCAATCGTAGCGGCTGTTAGTTCAGTTCAGCATTACCGATGATCGATCTATAATAGAACCACCTCCTCCTTATTGAGATTGTATGGGATCTGTCTGTATATTTCTTTTGTATAAAGACGGAAAGACTCCATTAGGGTGGTATGAGAATTATTTATTGGTGGAGAGTGAAAGGAAGAAGTAATTGCATGGTTTCAATGAGTGAGCTGTTTGGATGTGTTCTTTAATAGAAAAAGTAGATGGAAGTGGGGGGGGGGGGGGGGGGTTTAAAAGAAGAAGGGAAGAAGCATTAAGGAAGAAGCCAATGGGGCCATGCAAGCAAAGCCCTAGCTCATGTTTCCTTAATAAGGTAACCCATCATGTTCTCCTATCTCCAACTTGTAGATGTAGGTTGTGGTATTTAAAGTAATTGATGTAGATGATTAACCCACTATTAAAACTCGCTTTTTTATATAGAAAGATGTATTTCACATTGATGTTGAAAGTTTTACTGCAGGTTTTGTGCAGTACATGCAAAAAAACCCACATCTTTGTACAATCAAGCAAAAACAATGTAGCCTGGACACACACACACACACACACTGCATGCACCCTTTTGTATCAATCAAATGATCAACATAATGTATCTTTAGTTGGCTAAACTACTCCTAACTATCATTGTTTTTCACTAAACTACCTTAAACCTTTTTTTACAGGAAGAGTGTTCTGATCTAAACTACTCATCAATTAAATTATGATATTTAACTGAAAAAACAGGGATAATTAACGGCAGTTTCATGTATTTTTTTCAAAACTTCTTTAAAAGGTCGTCTAATCCATTTAAAGAGAAAGTTTTAAAATTCTCATGTTGAATCACTGCTCTAATCAAATAATATCATAAGAAATTACACACACACACATCATGATTAATGGACTACCAATTTGACTTCTGATCCTAGAGGGAATTGCTTTGATTTAAACTCCATTGGTGTTCATGCGCTTATTATATATTCAAACCTTCTTGTTTCACTTTTTTTCAAAAAAAAAATAGTAGGAAATGTTAAGTATAGAGAAGTTCTAATACGATATGTATGAAACTATTTATGAATCTAGCTGAAATATATATGTCATGCATGTATGTCAAAAGACCAACTGGATTGCCCAAGTGTAGTAAAGTTAAACAATATTATTTTTGGATCTTTTAATTGATCAAATTTATAATAAATCAATACTTAGTCTCTTGCCCGTGAATTAATCAAAATCCCTACTTCTTTGTCATAAACAAAGCAATGAGAGGCACACTGCACTGTACAATGTACTAGTGATCATCTGAGATTGCACTTGCAATCTTAGAGAGACTGCAAATAGAACAAGCTCCAAATTAATAATATATAGCACATATAAACAAAACTATACTTGCTATGTATCCTTTGCTGCACACAATTCTTAATCTTGTCAATACTAACCTAACAGGTTTGTTTGTTTTATGTATTCATATACACTTCACTTGAAAGTAAAAATAGTTTTTGTTTAGGAATAGAATACATTCTTATACCTTGTTTACTAACATTCTAAAATCAGTGCATAACTCAAGATCCCAATAATTGTTACTGTCTCACATTTTACATCTAATTCTAAACTATTTTTGGGATCTGTTCATCTTTGAGATAAGATAGTTTTATATAAATTGCCATGTAAAGCTTGTAAGTATTTATTAGCTGATCAAGTTTATTAATAGGCTTAGCTCCCTATAATTAATTTGTGGTATTAGAGGATAATGATATAGGAATCTTAGAGTTTATAATCATAGGACATGAATGTTGTCTAACTTATTTTATCTAATACTTACTATTGGAGTTTAAGTATATGTAGTCATTTTTGTATTTCTTTAAAAACTTGGGTTTCTGCATTGAATTTTGACTGACATTTGCTCTTTATTTTGTTAGTGACTATCTGTCCCCTTCCAGTTGGCCTCTTGCTTATTTTCCCTTTTATGGTAAAAGCCTGGCATCCTATGAAAAGCTAGGGTTTCTATAATGAGTGAAAACCATGAAGCTTGTAAAGGTTTATTGTTCTTGGGCAGTTATCAATCACAACAACTCTAATGAAGGGCATGAAAATAGGGCATGAAGTTTCAAGGTATTAAGTTATTAACTATAAGTGCCACAAACATCAAATGCAGAATTTATTCCCTTTGCTCTCTCTCTCTCTCTCTCATATATATCTCAAAATGTAAAACAACAACAACAACAACAGAGAGAAATCAGAGTAATGTGTAATATCCATGCATCACTATCATTTTATTTAATGTTCTCATAAATACATCCATACATGCATCTCAAAGTAAACGAAGATGTGGTGAGTGCAATCAGAGTAATGTGTAATTTTATACGTATTCTAACATGCTTCAACAGGTCGAGTTCCTTTTTGTAGTTCGAAAGCTGATTTTGACGCATCATTATTTTAATTAATTTTTCCAATATGCATGCGATGGAACCTTAAACTGGGTATTCTAAACAGTTGCACTAGAACATTCATTTAACAATACATCATTGAGTTTTGATGATCTTTTCTCATGTATTTTAATCTACATGCACATTCATGGAAGGTTGCATTTAGTAGAAATAAGAAAATATAGCACAGACATTAATGTACATTGCATTAGTATTTAGTACATGCATATTTACAAGTATAGTATAATGTATTTGTTGGTCCAAATAGCAAGTAATGGGCTAATTTGGGAGATATGTATTCATCTTTTCTACTTTATATAGGCTAGCTGAGGCAACACAAACTCCACAATTCAACCTCTGCCCATCTTTCTCTCCTCTTCAAGCAAGTAAAGGTAAACAAATCATCATCGTCTTCTTTCCTTTCCCTCTCTAGCACTCGTCTTCCTTTACTTCATTTAAACAAATTTTATGATAGTTTTTTTTTCTACTTCTGATGACAGCATCCACTTTATACTTGTTCTATAAGAACCCAAATTAAGCTTAATTTCTAAATCTGATGGAGTCTTATGTCCTTATTCATTCAATCTCAGATATTTATGTTAGCATCTAACTAAAAATTCTTCTCCTTTAACAATTAATGGAATTAAACAAATTTAATAGCACTTGGATTTTCATATCAAGATTGCATTTTTTTTTGTTCCCTAGTTTTGAGAGGAGCAATAATTGCATGTAAATAAACTACATTTAGAAGTTCCTTAATCTTCCATGTTATGCTTACTGCATTTGGTGTCTAACATTTCTTCTTAATCTTCACCTTTTTTAAGGGGAAAAAATCTTATTCCTTCATCCCGTCTTTTATATTTTAATAATTTGCAGCTAAGTATCATATTTTTGAAACCTCTCTTCTCTCCTTCAAAATCTTAAGAGAATTATAAGAATTAGGATGATGTTGATCATTTTATGTTTCTGGCAACCACACTACAGCTACAACTTTCTTAATCCTTATAAATGTTGTATGCATTAGTCATGACTTATGCTTAGTTACTGCATACTCTAAACTTTCTTTCTTTTTTCCCCCAATGATAAGTTAAAAATTTAGCTAATTGGCATCGATGGGTCGAGGGAAGATCGAGATCAGAAAGATTGAGAACCCCACGAACCGACAAGTTACGTTCTCGAAACGAAGAGGAGGGTTATTGAAGAAAGCCCACGAGCTCGCAATACTTTGTGATGCTCAAGTTGGGGTGGTTATCTTCTCAAGCAGTGGCAAGATGTTTGAGTACAGCAATACCCCTTATAGGTATTTACTTTAATTAGCTTTAAAGATTATATATTTTTATTACAATTGTAAAAGATTATGTATAGTAAAGAAATAATATAGAATAGGCCTATTTTTCTCTGAGCATTACTAGGATTAAAGGATGCTTGAGAAAAACCCATCATTTTTTTTAACCAAATGAAAACATTGTGTAGCCTTTACTATCTTCAATTGAACAATGCAAAACAGTTATTGTAAAATAAGTCAAAATAAAGCAATAAAATTTCATGCTCATAAAATATCTTTTTCTTCTTTTCCCCTCAAGACTTGTTGGATCAAGATTATACATCATATATATGACATGGGAGATGCAAAGGGAATGAAACTATACAAACTTTTATCCATTTCAGAATTTTCTTTAAGCTTAAAAGCAAACACCATATTTTTAATCTTTCATTTTTTGCATTTTCTAGATAGCTATTAGTATAATTCAAGAGCTCTTTATTAATTTTTAACCTTTTGATCTTTTTGTTAACATATGATTTTCCTCTCATGCATGTGACGTGGATTTACTTGCATTTCCCTTCATCTTATGATGAGTTATAATACATGATTGATTTTTTTTTTATATTTCATCTTCTCTCTCTTAATTTCCCTTTTTCTTTTTTGTGTTTGTTGTGGAAATGATTACTTTCTTGTCTTTGATATTCATTGCTCATACCAACTACAAATTGACTAGATATTCATGTTATTTGGATGGTTTCTTTCTAACCAAGGTTTGTTTTACCCAGTAATCGGGAACATGTAAATAATTACTATTTGTTCAAAATGTGTTTAGCTGCTTCAGATTAATCCATGACCAGCACATGGGAAATAGCTAAACAAAAATCTCTTTGGTAGTATGGTATTTATTTATTTATCTTGGGTTTAACCTTTAATATAATCGTGTATAAAAGTATAATTAAGAAATATTTAGGCAATAATATAATTGTTGTTAACAGATATTCACTTATATTCTCTTCAACATGATCAGAACTTTTTTATTCTTTAAATTATAAGAGTTCAAAGTTCTGTTTGCCTGAATTTAAAAGATTTTTTAGAATACGCAACATATCAGTTACATTTTGTAGAGGTTTTATAATCTTGTTTATCTATAATGAGGAATTTAGAAGCACGTTTTATCATTATATCATTTTTAATCCTTTATAATAAATTCGAGAAAAAAAACAGGTGAAAATTTGATGTGGTATATATAATATATAAATTTTTTTTGTATGAAAATCAGTACACAATATATGCATCAATATGATGTCGTTGATATTCAGCATTAAAGAATATCGCGATTGTCTATGAAAATCCTCTTTAATAATCATTCTTACATGCTTAAATTTTGTTCCTAGATATATTCTGCCAGAAAAAGTCTGATGATACTCAACATATGCTTCTTATCTAAGTTCTATTTCTGATAGAAAGTATTTTCGAAGTTATCGCCCAAAAAATGAAAAAAATATTTTTCTAAAGTGGCATATAAGTTTTTCCTGCACTTGCAGATAACACAAAATTCCATGAATAGTGTTAGCCATCACACTAAACTCATGAGAACATTGTCCTAATTTTGACTTGATCATCCATTCTCCAACCTACTATTTTTACTGAGAAAATTAACTTTCTTAATTATGTAAAGTTGCTAGAAACCATGGGTTATTCATGTAAAAGTCACAGAGAAATTAAAATTAGAAAATAGTAGTAGTAGTATCAGCAGGACTATAAACATATTCAAAATTAAATGAGAATTGAAGTTTTCTTTCCTAACTGTACCCATTCTTGATTGGTTCATCATAAAATGCGATTTCATTTTAAGTTTAAAAGTCGGTTTAATTTACATCATACCTGAATTCTTGGATAATTAGATTCTTTTCCTTCTATGAATTACTTCATCCATATATTTATCATAATGTCCTCTTATTATCAACAAATTAAAATTGCATGCAGAATGACTCACATTATCGATCGGTACCAGAAAGTTACCAATACCCGTTTCGATGAGACTGATAGCCATCAGGTAGATATATCTATTACGGCATTTTTCTCTCATAATATTTTATTATTTATTTATTTTTTTCATAAATGTCACTTTTGTATATTTTCTGCTCATAACTATATAATGATTCAATATACAAGTTGGAGAGAATATCTCAATATACAAATTGATATTTATAGGATATACTTTCAAGAGGTATCATACAAAACTAATGATAGGTTTCAATATTAATTATGTATATTAATATATTTTTTACTTTCATTTTTTGTTTTTTTTTTGTGGGGGTAGCAACTGTTTGGAGAGATGACGAGGATGAGGGATGAGACTGATAAGCTTCAAGCATGCATGAGGAGATTCACCGGTGAGGACTTGACGGCTTTGACCCTCAATGACATCTACCAACTTGAGGACCAGCTTGAGTACTCCCTCAACAAGGTTCGAACTAGAAAGGTATGCTAATATATATTACTTGTTCAATTGATTTGATGAATGTTTATGAAGAAATAACCAGATTAATTTCTGGGTAGATATTAGTATAAAAGTGATCGAGCTGTCGCAACTTTGAAGTTTTGATATAGTGTCGGGAAAATCTTAAGATGGTATCATAGCCATGCAAGTTCAAATTCAAATGGTACATATATGCCTTAGTTATCAAGGATTATATATAAATATAAAAATATTAACATTGAGCAGGAAAAAAATGATCCTTACATTAAAATGGCGTTTTTCATCAAATAGTAAAAAAATTAAAATATAAAAACAACATTATTACAGAGGAGTTGATAGCTTGAGCTTACTTTAAAATGAGAAAAATGGTTCACACCCCATAATTTTGAAATATTTCCCTTTTTGCTGATGCAGCATCCAATTTGTCATCATTCCTAACTTAACTTTTTTTTTTAAAAAAAACTGGGAAAGAGCCCAGTATAAATTTTATTAAAGAAAAAGAAACATTCGGGCCTAATTCCTTACTTAACTTGATCATGGATCGAATTTCATTTTTCTTGCAACAACAATTCATCAAACAGAATTCTTGCAACAAAATACCCTAACATTTAGTATCTTCACACAACTTTTGATAATATTTTAAATTTCTCACCTTTTGTGTTTTTATGTGAATATATAGCATCAGTTGATGCATCAGCAACTAGAAAACCTGCGTCGCAAGGAGCACCTATTAGAAGATCAGAATAGTTACTTATATCGTGCCGTAAGTCCTATCATTTCATGATTTATGTGTATGGCTTTTAAGTAAAATGATTGTCTGACATTACATTTTTATTTATTAACGTCGTTATGTCCTTAGCTTACGGATCATCAGGCGGCGATGGAGCAGCATCAGGCGGCGGCCGATCACAAAGTGGGAGAGATTGCAATGCTGGAGCATTTCGGGCAGCTTTATCCTACGGATATTGAACCATCCAGAACTCTCTTGCAGTTGTCTCCTCAGCTGCACTCGTTTCGCTTGCAGCCCACTCAGCCTAATTTGCAGGAGGCCAGCCTGCATGGGACTGGGCTGCAGCTTTGGTAAGGCCCGATCGCTTCTAAATCAGCTCTATTTAGCATATGCTATTAAAAAATGTCGGTATGCTTGATGGAGCATTGTCGATGGACAATCTGTCGAAAATGCAATTTGTTATCGGAAGGATTATTTAGAGTTTTTGTGTTCTGTCTCTTATTTTTATGTTATGAATTCTATGGCGTTTAAACCTGAATTCTCTTTAGTGGCCAACCCAGCAATGGGTCTTGCTCGTCTCCGAGTTTGAGGCTGAATGAAAAGTTAATCTAGATTCAATCCGAACCATTGCAACATTTCTTAAAGAAAATCTTATAAATTATTTGACATAAAACAAAAATATTAACCAGACTTTTATATATTTTAAGAACTTGTGTATATTTTTAATTAGACCTGGGTCTTAGAAGCTAATATTCGTTTGGTCTAATTAGAATAAAGCCCAAAATTGATCAAAATACCTAATTTTTCATCTGGGTTAATTAGCCCAACTCTGGAAATTGTGCATGCACACATAACAGAAAAATGTGTGTGGATGTCATTAGAACAAACCTAACAAGTATATATCTTGTGAGTTGTGACAGTGGTCATGAATAATTGAATACTATAAGCATTGGATGCTCATCTCACTGGCACCTTACTATAATAAATGCACTATGTTCCTCTATATATTTCTCTGCACAAAATTTATTGTCAGCGCATTTGAAGCATCGACTCTTGTGCATGCAAAGATTAATTAGCAGTAACTTGTTGCCATGTGTCCTTTCTTCTATGTACTCAGCTTGACTTCTATGAATTTACTTGGATTTTTATTTCAGAATGCTGATGACCTTGAGGAAGAAGACAGTGGAAGCTGGTGAAATACTGCTGTGGAGATTTTATCAATCTTTAGACTTTATCTTATATATATTTATAATGCAACAATATCTATCTAAAAGTTTTAGGACTTGTGGTTTTCTGAAGACTTCATAGGTGTTTGGTTGTTATTGTTTAATTACTGGCTTGGTTATTTACATGTTATATAGGTTTTAGGTTCTTGATTACTATCCCAAAGCTGTGTTGAAGTTGATAATATGATTATTTTGTTAATTGCGAAGAAAAGTTATGATTTTTGCCTGTATAGCAGAAAACCATCCAACAATATTTATCTAAAGTATTTGTTTTCGCGCACTCAGAATTTTTGACGCAGGATGCTCTGCTACCGTCTTAAATTTATTTATTTATTTTTATCTTGGAGCGGGCTTGGAAGAGATGATTATATAAAGTATCATTTTAATGAAACCTGGAAGATTAACATATTTTAGTACTAGCAGAGTTTTATATATCTTGGTGTTGCATTAAGTGATTTCATTGTGCTTTGTTGGCTGCTTGATGGCTTCATAATGTGTGTGTTATATTCTCTTTGGTTTTTTGTTCTACATGATGGAGGGGGTCTATATCTGCATATCTGTAGCAGGTTTAAACATAATATCAACTAAATTGTAGTTGGCATATATTATTAAGACAACATTTAAAGATGTGGACCTTGCACCTTGTTAGTGTAGTGCTTTTTCTGGTCATCATTTATTCATGAGTTGTGACGAGGGAACAGAGAATTTAAGATGAGAATTTCAGACCCGTCCAGATTCAAATTCAATCGGATAGCATTTAAGGTAGACCAAAACCGCTACAACAAACAAAAGTTAAAAGTCGGAATAGAATACGAAAATATATTTTTTCACCTCGGAAAATCAAATATAACACGTGTTGTCTGCAAATTTTTTTTCTTGAATCCTCCCCCAAATTTAATTTTTTTGCTTACTACAAGTGAAGAATATAGTTATTTACCAGTTGATGAACTTGATCTCAATAAACAATATACAAATTAATGAAGGCAAGACACTGATTTGGTATGGGATGGGAATCTAAAGTATTGAGTATTTTAAATGCAAGAAAACTTTAGTTAATTCAAATTGGTTATCTTCAATTTATATATTAATGTCATTTTCCTCATTCTCAAACTTACGTAGACCTTTCTTGCCCATTGATGTGGTTGACACTAATCTACTTTTTATCTCATCAAATTATTAAAATATTTAGAAGAAATGACCAATTTGTCATATCATAAAATAATATTGTCTTGTATATATATTCAAAGAAAACGGCAAAAAAAAACATATATGAAAGACAACACACCGACAATTATTTTAATAATTAACATCAATTGGTATATATAATAATTGCATACAAGACCAAGTAATTTTTCTATTTTGTTTGGCCGGCCCTTAGAGCCTCCTATAGAATTAATGTCCTTGTAAATAATTTTCATCTTAGATATTGATAGCTAGAAATATAATCCTTATATAGTATTCATATATTTTGATACCTTGCAACATCATAATATTTTTGAAGTCAGAACATGTCTTTGTAGGAAATTTAAGTGGATAGACTAATTCCTATCCTTTCTTATGTTAAAAAAAAAAGAGTTGATCATTGTTCTTTTGTTCTTGATACACACATACATTTTGGAGAACAGTGAGAATATTATGGACTTATTTATAATTTTTTTAAAGTTCAAAAAGTAACCATTGATATAATTTTAATTTTTTTAATCAAGAATCACAAACAAGAGAGAGGAGAGAGAGGGAGAGGAGAGAGAAACAATCTCACCTCACCGCTTCACTCTGACCCCTAAAGCCACCAATTTGCATTGTACACCTGCTGATTATGAGAAGAAAGTGAGGAAGGAGGCTCCTTCTTCAACTCCTCTGTGACCCACCCTCAAACGCCATAAAGATCCCAACTTTTTCCTCTTCTCTCTCTTGTTTCTTACCCCTTTCTCTCTCTTCTCTCACTCTCATGGGTTTCTCTCTCTGACTCTCCCTCTCTCCCTCTGTTCGATTTGTGAAGACCCGTCAAATCTCAGGAGCCATGGTGAGGCGCCATGGATGGCAGCTCCCTGCTCACACCTTTCAGGTATTTTGGCGAAATTTGGGAAATTTAACCCCAAATTGATTGAAATCTTGCAAATTCCTTTCTGGGTTTTTCTGGGGTCTTCTTAATTTAGTCCATTGATGCTTGGATTCGTTTGTCGGGTCTTGTACATTTATATCTTGATGCCTCATTTGGGTCGATCGTTCTTCTTCTAGAAATTTGGATCTCAGCATTAGTTGATGCCAACTTGTTTTATAGTGTGTTTTAGTCTCCCCTGATCAAACTTAGGATCAAAAGGTTGGATTTTGTGTAATTTCTCTACTTAGATTTAGTATCTGAGAACATGGGTGATTATGTGTAGCAATCCTTCAAGTTTTAATGTCACATGGAAACCCTTTTGAATGCTGAATCCAGAACTGCACATTTTTATTATTCTGTTGATTATTTTTCCCTTTTGCTCATGGTTGCTAAATTTTTCTTTCTTAGATCTGAAGTGAGCTGCATTAGATATAAACATAATACATTGAGTATAATACATCTGTAACTTTCAAACATGTAAAGTGTTTTGTTTGTCTTTTATGGCATTTAGATTGTTGGTCATGTAGAAAATATTTTGTAAGCAGTGCTTTCATTGTATATACTCCTTGAAGCTTGAACATTATATGTATTCTTTAGGAATTTTTCCATGTGTTGCAAATCTATATATTGAAATCTCGTTCATTTCCTAATTGTATGTTCTCTTGTAGGTTGTTGCGATCACGGTATTCTTCCTACTAGTTGTTGCATTCTACGCCTTTTTTGCTCCCTTTCTGGGTAAACAATTCTTGGAGTATGTTGCGATTGCAGTTTATACACCCGTGGTATGTTTCATCTCTCTCTGCACTTTCTCATGCATTAAATTGCAGAAGGCTCCGTAATTTAATCAACATTATTATTTTTCCGCTCTTGCATCTTTTTCTATCCCAAACACAGCCCATATATCTCCATATTTTTCAGTGGCATTGCATATTTAATACTTCAGTCGAGGGATATTTTGGTAAAGAGAGTTTCAAAACTGCATGGAGAAACATGATGTTAGTTAAAGTAGGGCAAATCACAGCTTTTGAAAAGAGAAGGTGGTATCCTTCTATATAATTAGGATCCTCGTTGATAAAAATCAGCGTAGAGACACATTGACCTTCATCAGCAGTGAAAACCAACTATGACATGTATTGCCCTTGTAATAAACCATTGGATTTGATAGTACACCCATGCCCTGATTTTATCAATGCTGAAAATCCAAATCCTTGCTATACACGCAAAAGTGAGAAGGTTTCCCGATTTTTTGTCTTTAATTTTTGGATGGCGTTTCCCATGCTTCTAGCTTTATATATTTGGAAATGCCTTACTTGTCCCAACCATTTCAGGCACTTGCGGTTTTTATCCTTTATATTCGCTGCACGAGAATTAATCCTGCGGATCCTGGGATCATGACGAAATTTGATGACGAGACAATTAGTAGACCAAACAACAACAATCCGAGATTGCAAAGCATTAATTTACCAGCTAGTTTTGAATCTAATAGAACTGGTATACAATCTTCGCCATCCTCAATTTGTAGAAGCTCTCCACATGAGGATTACAGTAGAAAAACTCCAACTGGAGAGGATGTGCATATAGATTTACCGGGGGGTCCTTCAAGAAAGAAACCATCATCTTGCTGCTGCTTCTTTGGAGTGATTTGTGCAATCTTTGTAAAAGATGATTGCCGCAAAGATGACATTGCTGAGCAACAAGCCGGCAATGAAGATGCTTTATTTTGTACGTTGTGCAATGCGGAGGTACAGAATCTTGATGATGTATTTAATTCACTCAAATTTATTCTGGAGAATTGCATTCGTTTTATACCAATTTGGTTAAACATATCACTATCAAATTTATAATCTAGATTACATTCCTATAACTATAGCAACTGCGGTAGAATTTTTATTACAGTAAACTCCCTTAAAGTTTGTTTTTTAAGGGACAATTTTCACTAAAATAATCTTTTAATGTAGCACTTTAAGGGAGCATACTGTGATAAAAAAAAGTTTAAGGTAGTTAACGGATTATTCTTGTTTCTCAGTGTCAATAATGACCGGTGACATGTTTGACTCATGGATCGACCCGTAATTCACAGTCGCGGGTGTAAGATTTACAACCCGTTTACATCCAGCTCGTAACGAAGAGTATATATAAAATGACTTCTCATTTCATTTGCCACATTAACTTCTAAGCGATAAATATATTTAAATTCCAAATTCAAAACACAATTATTCTTTGAATTTCAAAACTATTTTTAGCAAAGACTAAAAGTATCAATAATGGCTAGACTTTGAATTAATGCTCTTTAAGTACACTTAAATTACCGAATGCAATCATAAGGTAATTACCTATCAACCCGATCATGGATGGTCCATTCATCCGTACATGGATTATGTGCACATCTGTCCTTCATATACAAGTCGTGTGTGATAAAATATAAAAATAAATCCCACAACCCTCAACATAACTTCAGAGTTTTGGTGTAGTTAAAGGACATTTCACATGGTATCAGAGCAACCCAGATTAGATTACCACTGCGCTTGTAGTATATGTGAACAATTTAAATTTAAAATACCATTGTGTGAAAGCCCGAATTTCGGTCCAAAGGGCCTTCGACCTGCGGGGGCGTGGTGTGTGACATTTCACAGGGTTATGGGTACATGATTTGGCACCTGTTTGACTCGAGGCATTTTGCTCGTACCCGTCTGACCCGCCACCTGTGATGCCCCGCTCGGAGGTAGCCCACCCCGCTCGTTTGGCACCTCGACTGATAGCTAAGGGAAGTTTAGTGTAATTTAGCCAATTTCTAATAGCAGTATTCTCATGGCATGCTTGAAGAAAGTGAACATGGATGTACACAGTTCAAAGTAAATAAATGCAGTTAATTAAAATGAGTTGATCCTTACCAGCTTTATATTTCTAAGATATTATCTCATCTAATCAAATCCCGCCAGCTTGTTGATCTAAGAACGTTTTCTATGTAAACTTCTATCCAATGAGTTATAAATATTTCCAATTGCTGTTTGTTTTTTTTCCCCTTTTTCCTATTTATTCTTTATTCTTATTTTTTTTACCTTACAGGTCCGCAAGTTCAGTAAGCACTGCAGAAGTTGTGATAAATGTGTTGATGGATTTGATCATCACTGTCGGGTAAGTTGTTTGAAGAACCCAGTATACCATAACCTCGATTGTTAGCTCAAAGAATTTTATGAAACTTACATTTTTCTTATTTGCCGTGATACGTTTTTGTGCAGTGGCTTAATAATTGCGTGGGGAGGAAAAATTATGTAACATTTATCTCTCTTATGGCAACAAGTCTCGTTTGGGTACAGTTAAAACGCTTCGATCTTGTTTATGTGTTACTTTAAGATAAATTTTCCATCTAATATTTGTTTACTTTGAATTTATTGTTTACTTTGAATTTATTGATGTACAGCTGGCAATTGAATTTGGAGTTGGTGTTACTGTTCTTGTGCTCTGCTTTGTCGATAAGAAGGGAACAGAGAGCAACATTGTGGATAAGCTTGGAAATGGTTTCTCTCGTCCTCCTTTTGCTACTATTGTGGTATGTTTAATGTTCCAAAACTTGTTTTTAATGTTTTACAATGAGCAGCTTCTTTTTGCTACAAAAATTTCTCGAGTAAAACCCATCATCTTATTTCCACTGTTTTGTATTTTTGTTTGCATTAGCATTAATCCATACCTTAATATATCATTTAGCATACAATTTCGACCTATTGCACTTTAATTGTACCTAAGCATGTGACACATCTTAGTAATTTATGAATTTATTACCTAAGTACCTAGTGAGCTCATTGTGAATGATTCTGAATGGAAGTTATCAACAGTATTCGGTTATTTGTTGTTCATTTCAGCTGAGGATATGATGCTTCTGTCACTTCCATGCTGCTTCTCTAACATCATTGATCATTCCTGTGATTTATTCATTAAGCTGACCTATTTCTTTGCAGTATCCATATAGTGTGAAGATCTCTGAAGTTTAGACGAGAGAACAAAAGAAATGTTTCATTTCATGAGGACTTGTGAGCTGCTTTTCGGAGTATGCTAGTTAAGCTGTAATAATGCATAAATTATGGCATAGCTAGGTAGTTTTTTAGCAAGTCGTTGTAGTACTTACAAAATATCATTTGACATTTCTCATCCAATAACGTAAGAAGTTAGAAAACTAGATAAGGCTACTTCAGAAATCAGATTATGAGTGGCTTCTTCTATACAAACTATCTTCCTTTTTTTGAGTCTCTTCTAATGTTTTCAAACCTTGCAAAATCTTCCAAACTTACAGAAATGATTTCTACTCTTCTACAGGCTATTTGTACCGCAGTCTCACTCCTCGCATGTGTGCCCCTTGGAGAACTGTTCTTCTTCCACATGATATTGATTAAAAAGGTCAGACCCAAGTATCTACAAGGCATTTCAAACTTTTGCCAAATACTATTCATTATTTCCCTAAAGAAAATCTATCATCATTCCCCTTCTTATAGGTAATCTATCATAGTTTCCTCGGCCATAAACTTGGCATCAAGAAGAGAGGCTTGATGTCAGTTTAAAATTCTAAAGTCTCTGCCACCGCATTGCAACTCCGAAGTTGTGACGAGGTTTGGGGGAAATACTTCAAAATTCTGATAACCTCTTTAGTTTGAGCGCCCTTTTGTGGGCTGAGACTTGAGCTTTTTTGCAGCAGTATATTGTTCATCCGCGATTTAAATGCACATCCTGTACGATTTGATTCCGGTTACCTTGATAAGTCTTCCCACTGCACCAAAACTCCGAAGTTGAGATGATAGTTTAGCATAATTCTTGTCTATTTTATAGACAACCGGTTGTAAATGGTCGTCAAATTTTTCAAGAAGCATTGCTTCATAGTCAACCCTATGTTGAGGAGAAAAGGCCTAAGAAGAAGATGATTATTACTCATTAATTCATTTGATTTTTTCCTCTAGGGAATCACTACTTATGAGTATGTTGTGGCAATGAAAGCTATGAGTGAGGCGCCACCCGCGTCTGTAGATGAGGATGGCGCAAACCCTCTATATTCTCCAACCAATTCAGCGACTACAGGGCTCAGTATGGGAAGCTCGCTCGGACTTCAATATAAAGGTGTATGGTGCACACCTCCGAGGGTTTTTGTGGATCACCAGGTATATTACCTTTTGTGATGATAACATATTGTTTTTTGTAACTTTGATGGATTCTTACCATGTAGATCCATTTTATTATTTCCAATAGTAGCAAGAACCCCTAACTGTGCTTATTCCCAAATGAGCCCTCATGTTTTGCAGAAAACCAACCAACTGAAAAGTTATCTGCAAGCTATTTCGTTTTGAAGTTATGCATGTAACTGATCAATAAGTAGATTCCTGATAAATTTATATAATTTTGGAGGATGGTGCATGAAGTAAAAAGCTGTCAAAGAGTTCAAGATATAACAACAACAACTGAGCCTTTTATCCCAAGCATATGGGGTAGGCTACATGAACCAACATGAGAATCACGCCGGGTCCAGCACATGAATCCTCTGTCTCCACTCACTTCTATCGAACAATATACTTTCATTGAGTCCTTTGGCAACCATATCGTTTCGTGTCACCTCCATCCATGTTTTCTTCGGTCTCCCTTTTGCCCTTTTGCCATTACCCATATCGAGAGTATCTATTCGTCGAACCGGTGCTTCCATAGGTCTGCGTCGCACATGACCAAACCATCTAAGCCGGTTTTCCCGCATCTTCTCCTCCACGGGTGCTACACCAACTTTTGCACGAATATCCTCATTTCGCACCTTATCTTTTCTAGTGTTACCGCACATCCAACGAAGCATGCGCATCTCCGCTACGTGCATCTTCTGTGTATGATGCTTCTTAGGAGCCCAGCATTCTGTACCATATAATAAGGCAGGCCGAATAGCGCTCCGATAAAACTTCCCTTTCAATTTTAACGGAAAGTTACGATCACACAAAATCCCTGTTGCACTCCTCCATTTCAACCAACCAGCTTGGATCCTTTGATTAACATCACTATCGATCTCCCCATTCCTTTGGATGATGGAACCTAGATATCTAAACTGGTCGCTCGGTGATATCTCTTGCCCTTCCAATGTTATACCAATATGGTTTTGACTTCTCTGGCTACTAAATTTGCAGTGCATATATGCTGTCTTGGACCTGCTCAATCTGAATCCCCGAGATTCCAATGTTTGCCTCCATAATTCCAATTTGGCATTAACCCCTGCTTTCGTCTCATTTACTAGAACAATATCATCAGCGAATAGCATACACCAAGGAATCTCATCTTGGATAGTTCTAGTAAGCTCATCCATCACGATGGTAAACAGGAATGGACTTAATGCAGATCCTTGATGTAAACCAATAGTAATCGGAAAATCACTTGTTAAGCCACCGCAAGTTCTGACATTTGCCACTACTCCGTCGTACATATCATTGATTATGTCAATATACTTGACGGGGACCCCCTTTTTCATCATTGTCCCCCATAATACCTCTCTAGGTACCAATAGTAATCGGAAAGAGTTCAAGATATGATCTTTGTAAATTGGGTCATAAACCAACATTAGTTAAAGCAAAATTGGACCTAATATTAGAATTAGTTTTTTCCCATCTAAAGTCAAAAGAGTAGCATGTTTGTAGATACTTCACTTTCTGTGTATTTAAGAATAAAATGGTTGAGGAAACAAATGACACATCGATACATAGGTTCATATTGTTTCTAGAGTGATTTGCAATGATAAGCTTAAGAGTAACATTCTTTCCTTCAATTTTCTTTTTCTTTTTTCCCCGATTTATGGTTTCTCTAATATTTCCTGGGTTTTTTTTTTCTTTCCCTCCATGTTTGTGCCTTATCATATATATTTCATTATGTGTTCGTGCTTCCTAGATATTTCATTATGTTTGTGCCTTATCATAGATATTTCATTATGTGTCCGTGTTTGTAGATACTTCGCTTTCTGTGTATTTAAGAATAAAATGGTTGAGGAAACAAATGACACATCGATACATAGGTTCATATTGTTTCTAGAGTGATTTGCAATGATAAGCTTAAGAGTAACATTCTTTCCTTCAATTTTCTTTTTCTTTTTACCCCGCTTTATGGTATCTATAATATTTCCTGGTATTTTTTTTTCTTTCCCTACATGCCTTATCATATACATTTCATTATGTGTTCGTGCTTCCTAGATTTGGAAACATTGTGTTAATCGATAAATTGAAAGAAAGCTAAAAGAACATATGCTAATTATTTTATCATTTAGCTTAACAAAGAAGCATGGCTGATGCGGTAGAACTTTCTTCTCCAAAATGTGGTGTCACTGGTTCGTATTTGTAAGGGTCATATCCAAAAACAAAAAAGAAAACAATAAAACATTGCGCTTGTTATTTAACCTCTTTTTGTGTTTTTAACAAATTGTTTCTTGCAGCAAAGCGAATATATTTGAATAGCTCCTCATAGAAATTTTATTGCCATCTATACCTACAGGACGAAGTGATCCCACACCTTGATCCCAGAATGGTTCCCTCAACTGTGGATCCTGACGCAACCAACCAGCCCAATCAAGCCTCCAAGAACAAAAAAGCTGTCAAGATAAGCGCATGGAAGCTCGCCAAGCTCGATGCCGGCGACGCCGTGCGTGCCGCTGCCAAAGCCCGTGCATCCTCCTCCGTTCTCCGCCCTATAGAACGAGCATCATCAGTAATCTCCAGCGAAAATGGCAGTATCAGAAGCAGCATGAGCTTAGACTACACTAATAAAACCGAGTCAAAGCTCTCTCCTCTTCGTAACTCTTATCCTCAGAGTCTTGCTAGCAGAGAAGATTTTGATGCAGGCACGCCCACTGCCAGTAACCTCAGTAGCCCAGCTCGGTCCAATGCCCATGAGCCAGCTGTTAACCCTAACCCTAACCCTAATTCGATGTTGGTACACCACCGCCCTCTGGTTCCAGAACAGCCTCTGGGGCCGAGGGGGCCTATGCCGAGGGCCTCGGTTGTGTGGGACCCAGAAGCAGGCCGGTATGTGTCGGTGCCCGCTTCTGTGGCGAGCAATAGAGATGTAGGTAGTACCACTAGGATTTTGGTTACAAACCCTAGGCCAAACAATAACCCGAATGCCCTTGGTCCGGAGAGGTTGATGTACACTGGGCAATCAATATTTTTCGGCGGGCCACTTCTTGGTGGTGTGGCGGGTAATAGAGATGGCCGGAGAAGCGATGGGCCTACAGGGTTGAGACCGGATAATGAGCGGGGCCCGGATGGGGTTCGAGGAGATTCATTCCCTGTGTTTGCTCCTGGGGGGGTTCAAAGGAATTGATCATTAGAATGAGAGTAAGAACTTTTTTGAGCTAACAAATTTGGAGCTTAATTTGATTCAAAGTGCAGCCCAGATATTGTGACCCAGAGCTCAATGAGATGTCTTATTGCGGAATCAAATCGAAATCGAAAGCCACAATGACTGACTGGATGAATGTTATTGAAAAGATGTTGCAATTTCTTTTGGGATGTACATTTTTTTAATCCTTTTTATCTTTTTGTAAATTACCACGTATCTACATGGGTAGTTAAGTTTAGGTACTTTTTGTTAAAGATGTGTAAGGATTCTTTTACCAAGTATTCACTGTTTCTTCTTGTTTCTTCTTGTTAGGAGTGTTGATGTTTATTTCTGGAAAGAGAAACTGTTGATGTTAAATGGCTTATTCTCAGCATAATCGGTTGGATGTTAATTGCTGGCAAATTATTTTATGGTGGCTCTAATTGTTTCTTAAGTAAATAAGCATTATTATGCTTTCATATTTTGATTCTAAACTGAACCAGCTTGTAAATATGCACTAGTGTTTATATATTCTCAGTTCAAATATTTCTTGTATTTATAGATGTGAAGATTTAAACCCAAAGATATGTGTCATATAATTTGAGCTGAGCTCATTTGATTTTTCCTGTACTTCATTATTCTATGGTCTTTGTGCACATGAAAGATTTGAAACAATAATTAGCCGAGGAGAACGAGTCCCATAAAAATGTAGCGTGACTCTAAAATTGAACATCCACTCAATGCTCACGTACTCCGTCAAAAACAGAGAGTCGCGCGCTTTGATTTTCCCAAAAATAGGGAGGAAAAAAACAATCGTGAGGAGCCATGGGTGGTAGCTCCCTGCTAACCTTTTAACAATTTCTCTCTTTTTCCCCCCTTTAATTTTTACTTTTCTAAAATCTTTTCAATATTGGTGCTGCAACAAAGTACTCAAAATTTTTATAAAAGATGATAGTTCATAATCTTAGGCCAAGCGGTTTAGTGTCGGGAGAAAGTCGATCCACGGAACAATACTTACGATACAACAAATCACGCAATCACACCACGCAATTGACAACGAAAAACAAAACGATAATAAAGTGCGAGAATAAGAAAATAGAATTAAAAAAGACGAGAGATTTGTTAACGGGATTCACCCATCGTATGATTAGTTCCCGGTAGAACGGAATCTGCAAAGTCTACTATAATCTTGAATCAAGTACACCCATGAGCAACCCTAGAAGATTTTTCTCAAATCTCTCTAAATCTAAGCCACCCCCGCTCAGTACAATAGTCTCTCTTCTTCTTTTTTTTTAATTTGACAGTAAATAATACATATGAAAGGTCCCTATATATACACAAATCCTAATCCTTCTGAAAATAGGAGATAAACTTGAATTTACCAAACATATATTCGCACAGATTTACTGTCGACAGACGTCTGAACCACACTTGGTCAGACATCTGCCTCGACATTGTAAGTCTTTATCTCCTTTGGTTAGACGTCTGGACTCTTTCCACTAGACGTTTGCCGATACTCTAGGTCGGGTTTCAAGCTTTTCTAGACATCTGCCCCAAACGTCTGGTTACACTATGTTGTTTGGCTTAGTTCTTCTACAGATGTCGGCCTTGCTGGCCTTCAAACGGTTGCCTTTACTCTGGTGTTTTGACATGACTCTCATGCACGTCCAACCGTCTGTCTTCTTTTCAGCAGACGTCTGTAGTTAGTTTCTCTACAATTTTAACAATTTCCCATTTGAAGATACTTCCGCCTTAATTCCCAAACACTAGTAGACTTCACATAACTCCACTCTACTCGCTCCTCAAAAGATTTTCATGAAAAAGGTTCAACAAACTGCAATAGAGATCCAGCTTATCTATGTCTACGAACTTGGTGAACATATCCGCCTGATTCTTTTCATCCGAGATCTTCTGCAGTGTCAACTCGCCATTTTCTATCGCTATACGTATGAAGTGATACCGCATCTTGATGTGCTTCGTCCGAGAGTGATATGCCGCATTATTCACCAAATGTATCGCGCTTTGGCTGTCGCTCCACAAGATATTGAAGTCTTGTTTCTTCCCCAATTCTTCAAGTAACCCTTGCAACCATATCATTTTCTTGCTGGATTCCATGATGGCCACATACTAAGCTTTCGTAGTTGATAATACCACAACTTTTTGTAATTGAGAGACCCAACTCACCGATGTTCTCTCAACCGTGAATGCGTATCCCGTTGTGCTCTTCCCACTATCTCGATCATCCGAGTAGTGTGCATCAACGTAATCTTACACTTTTAGCGAGTCACCCCCGAAA
The DNA here is from genome assembly GCA_030015575.1 of Agapanthus africanus. Lineage (NCBI taxonomy): Eukaryota > Viridiplantae > Streptophyta > Magnoliopsida > Asparagales > Amaryllidaceae > Agapanthus > Agapanthus africanus. The sequence continues at coordinate 717,149,472 of JASDDO010000031.1, forward strand.
CATAAACAATGATTGGACGTTCTTCTAAGATATCTTAGTATCCACTTCACCCCATTCCAAAACTCATTTCCCGGGTTTTGCATATATCTTCTCACAACTCCTACCGCATGTGTAATATCTGATTTCGTACTCACCATCACATACATCAAACTCTCCACTGCAGATGCATAGGGTATTCTTGACATCTCATCTTTCTGCTCTTGAGTTGTCGGACACAACTCCTTACTGAGTTTGAAGTGTTTCGCTAAGGGCGTACTCACCGGTTTTGACTTGTCCATATTGAACCGCTTCAAAACCTTCTCGATGTAGTCGCTTTGCGATTACCATAGCTTTCGCTCCTTCCTATATTTCACGATTTTCATGCCCAGAATTTGCTTGTCCGCTCCCAAATCCTTCATGGAGAATTTTTGAGTCATCATCTTCTTCATACTTTGAATTTTCTCGAAATTCGGACCCGCTACCAACATGTTTTCCACGTAAAGTGTCACGCCCCGCTTCCCAAAATACGGAAAATGAGGGATGATTAGGCCAGCCATGCTCCTACGGTCAAGGAATCATCCCGCCGTAGTCACACTTCGGCTTCTAGCATTACATGGTAATCAGTAAATAAAGCGCAGTGGTAAAGGAATCACATCACTAATTCATTACATTAATATTCCATTGTTCACAAATTACAGATAACAAGAACAATTACTAACCAAGTTCAATCTCACGATCACTTTTATGGAAAGCAGTAAAGATAGGAAGTACACCAGACTAAATCTCCGTGAACTCGAAAGGTAGATCTGTCTCCTGCGCTGGTCCTTCCACGGGATCTGAGCATGCATACTCAGTTCGTCAGAGCGACACAACAACAATATTATCATAATAAGATAGAACAGGTAAATGAGGTAATACTAGTGTAAGAACAATGCAAGTAATCACTGTGTCACTATATGATGCAGAATATGTTCTGTGTCCCTATCGGTCTCTAGGTCATGTTTGAAATCGCATAGTGGAAGGAAGATCATGTTTAACAGGAGTCTCGTACATACCCGAGACAACGGCCCACATGCCCGGGACATAACCCTGTCAGCCGGATCGCTAGATCCTACACTACATGTATTAGTATCACGGTTCGAATGATCATCCTCTAAAACACGGTCCCGCTAAATACGATACTCTTTCCACTTTGATTTCCCCTTTTTTCTAGGTTTACACTATTTATGATCTTGATCTAGTCGTGTACAAGTATACCAATGGCACGGTTTTATCACTGTTCACTGTATCAATCACTGTCACGGATATTCACTTTCCATTGGTGTACTCGTCACTCCTAAACCAACATCTATCACGCACGATAATGCAATGTCCACTGATCCTAACACGCACTAACACTGAGTATATGGCAAGGGTATGATATATGTATGTATGCTACCAATAAGCTCTGTATGTTATGAATCAACATGCATGTCATTAACTTACATAAATTGCATAAAATAATATGTTAAGAATTCAGCAAAATGATACAAGTAAGATAAATAGAACACTCAGTCAGCAATTCATCAAAATTTGTTTCAGTTCAATCGGGATTCCGGTTTTCAAGATATAGCTGTTTCATTTTAAGTGCTCGCGGCTGGAAATTCAGTTTCAGAACTGAACATCCGTTTCGCGACACGAATTGCACCCAGTTGGGATCAGAATTTAGCGATGTTACTGTTGAATGAAATCTAGGGTTTTCAATAGAGTATTCAACGCAACAGACGGATCCTCAATAGCATCTGTAAGTTGAAAGTTATACACAATTTAACCTCAGTGTGTCATTTCTGAATCTGTTCTGAACAGTTATACGTTCTGCCCTTTTATTTACAGTTTAAAATAGAAAACGACAATGAAACGGAATGGAACCACTTGTTTTGTTTAACTAACAGAATTATCTTTAACCTACTGCAGGGTTCCGTAACATACGACTTCAGGAAACACAGTGACGCACATTTTGGTACAGTACACGATAAACAGAATCGCTCTGGACTGCAGTCCAGAGTCACACTCCGATCTAATTATCATCACAGTTACAGAACAGAAATCATTAGAATTTTACATGGGGTTAAAGTTCGTCGAGTCGGCTTCTATTTAAGACCTCGAACGCATCATTCCAGTATGTATATAATTTACGGTGATTTTATTCATTTTCAGATACGAGAAAACTTCTAGTTTTAATGGCATAATGGGGGTATCAATTTTAGTCACTAACAATCGTATTTTCCAGTAATTTTTATACACGACATTTATCATTATGAGGGCCAACAGAAAACATATATTTCCGTCAAATTAAACTATTATATTCATTGGGATCTAGCATCGAACACATAGGTCACACTATATATCGGGAATCGGTAAATTCGTAAACTAGATGATTTAGGTTTGTACCACTATCATATTAGCATGTAGCAAGTAAACACTTGCCTGGAAACGTCTCGGGGTCGCACGGCAGCAACGGCATCACGAACGCGTGATTTACGCCGTGAAACGGATTTGGGCGACCTTGGCTCGCGACACGGTTTTGACGTCGGAGTTTCCCGGAGTCGTCTTGTGCTCGCTGGAAGTATAGAGTAGGCTCTGTGGATCTCCCGGGTGCGCTGGGGTCGAGGATGGTCGGCAAGGATCTCGGTTGTACCATAAATAAAGAAGAATCGGCATCGCTCCGGCGAAGTGTACAGTGGGTGTCGGAGCTTGGGTTTTAGGGTTTGAAAGAAAGAGAGAGATAGTGGGCTCGGATTTGTAGGTTTTGGAGGTGTTGGTGATGATGCTGATGATGAAGGGAGTGTCGACGGAGATGGCTCAGGTTCACCGGCGTCGAGGTACAGGTGGCCGAGATGGGTCGAGTGAGGTTGGGCTCGGTGGTTGAAGGGAGTGGGGTAGCGTAGGGGGCTCTCTTGGTGGAGAAGAGTGAGTGAGGGAGGAGGGTGAGGTGTTGTAGTCGTCGCCGTCGGTGGTGGAGGTTGAGCAAGATGCAGTGGGTGCTCGAGTTTGGGGGGCTAGGTGGATGTAGAGAGAGAGAGATGAGGAGTTTGAGAGATCGTGTGAGGGAGCAATGAGGGGGTTTGAGAAGGAGTTGGAGAGTGGGAGGGGGTCGTGGCCGGGGTCGCGGGTCGTGGGCATCGGCGCGGAGACGAGGGGTGGCGACGTGGGGGAACTGTGAGGGCGCGCAAAAAGGAGCGGGAGAGTTGGTTACGAGTGGGGAAGAAGAAGGGTTTTAAACGGGTCGAGTCGGGTTCGGTGAAGGCAGGTCGAAGGAAGTGGGGAAGGAGTTGAAAATTCCTTTAAAAAGTTTTGTGGGCTGGACTTAGAAGCTTGGGCCGAGGATTAAATAAGGATTTCCTTATTAAAAAAAAATAGAGTGGGCTGAGAAGGGACGGGCCAGGGGAAAAATGATTTATTAGTTTGAAAAAAAGGGCTGAGGTTTTTAATAAAGGGTTTGGGGTTTTGTAAAATATTTTATATGTGCTTTAACTTTTGGTTTGTGTTTGGTTTTCCAAATTGGTTTTAAATCTTGGGTTTTGGCTTTTAGGGTTAGAGAAATTATAAATATTGGGATTCAAGCAACCACCTTCGACACAAAAAAAGTACGAGGAAAAGTAAATCTTTGGGATTTAGAAAATAGGAAAAACTTTTTATTAGGATGGTAACGGGGATTTACATAAAATGACAAAATAATAGTCTCCATCCTTGAAATTCTGAATGTACACGCAGTGATCTGATTCACAGTGCACAAATCATGACTCTAACATAAACTGATCGAACTTGAGATACTATTACCTAGGACCTTGCTTAGGCCATACAAGTTTTTCCGCGGTCTACACACCATACTTTCTTTCTCCTTCACCTCGTATCCTGGTGGCTGCATCATATAGACTTCCTTCTCCAAATCTTCATGAAGAAATGTCATTCTCACATCCAACTGCTCTAAGTGCAAATCATTCACCACCACGATACTAAGAATCACCTGAATATATATCATCTTCACCACTAGGGAAAATATATCTTGATAATCAATCTCATGATGTTGTGCGTATCCTTTGACTACCAAGTGAGCCTCATACCGCTTCACACCATCAGCCTCATTTTTTATCCTGTACACCTACCTATTCAGCAACGCTTTTCAACCCTTTGGTAGCTTTCATTAGATCCCACGTATGGTTCTTCTTCAAAAAATACATCTTCTCGTTCATAACTTGCTCTCACTGCTTGCTAGCACGTCGCTTGTTGCTTCTGCAAGGGATTCGGGCTTTTCCGAATCCATATACAAAATGAAGTCGGTAACAGGTCTATCAGGTATCCTCCTATCTCGTATAGATCTCCTAAGAACCGGTACATCTGGTTGCTGCATTTGATCACCAACATGTTCTTGAACCTGATCTTGCACCGCAGTCTCTTCCAAATTCTAATCTCCACATGTAGGTTCGTGATCACTCTTTTGAGTTCCACCTAACTCGAGAAACTCATGTACTGTACCATCCTTAGCTTGCTTCTCTTCTTTGTACAAGTATTGCTCATCAAAGATGACGTTCCGGCTTCGTATTACCTTCTTACTTATGCAATTCCACAGCCGAGATCCGAACTCATCTCCACCATACCCGATGAAAACACACTTCTTAGATTTGGAATCAAGTTTACTCCTTTCCACCTTATCAATGAAAGAATACGCAATACAACCAAATACTTTTGGGTGCGAGTAATTAACTGGTTTACCTGACCAAATTTCTTCTGGAATGCCTCCATCAAGCGCACTTGCTATACTTCTGTTGATTAGATACACAACAGTATCAACAGCTGCTGCCCATAGGAATTTTGGCACATTCGCATCCAAGATCATGTTTCTCACCCGTTCTAGGATCGTCATATTCATCCTTCAGCGATGCCGTTTTGTTGCGGCATTCCCGGCACCGTTTTCAACCAACGAATACTTTTTTGTTAGCAAAATACCTCAAACTCTTGCGTGCAATATTCCCCGCCGTTGTCGGACTTAAGTCACTTTACCTTAGACCCCATTTGGTTCTCAACCTGCGTAATCCAGTGTTTGAAAATACCAAACACATCGAATTTCTTCTTCATCGCGTACACCCATGCGAATAACCTTAGCATCGTCAATGAACGTCACGAAATACCGATTTCCTCCATAAGACTCCACTAAGGCCGGACCCCATATGTCCGTATGCACCATCTCCAGCTTTATGGTCTTTTTAGCTACGCCTCCAATATAAAATCTGAACACGTTTTGATTCCCACAAACGCAACTCTTACAAAACCCCAACTCCATCTTTTCAGCCCCGAAAGAAATCCCCTACCTTAAAGAATTTTCATGTCTCGCTGAGATGTCACAATCGTTTGTACCACAATGAAATCTCCGAATCTACTGAAGGAATACAATGAACCACTCAGCTTGCTCCTTACGACCACCAACGATCTTTTGGAAATCTTCCGCTGAGAATTCCCAAACACCATCATATAACTTTCGTTGTCCAGCTGACTTGTAGAAATTAAGTTTTTCTTCAGATCTGGAATATGTCTAGCGTTCTTCAATTTTATTTGACCTCCTCCTAACGGTTATAGTATGATCGTCTCTTTGTCATCGATCTTGCACAGCTGACCGTTTCCCACCGTCACATGTCCAAAATCATCTTGAACATGCTCGCTGAAGTGATTCCGACATGAAGTGCAGTGAAAAGAAACCCCCGAATCTAGGAATCAGTTATTCGCACTTGTACTGTCATTCGCTGATAAACAAAGCCCGTATTCTCTTTGTTCATGTGTAGACACCATATTGGTTTCCTTTTCATCTATCTTGCCATCTGAGTCTTTCTTTAAGAGCCTATATTTGCTTTTTCTGTGACCATTCTTTTCACAGTTCCAACAGCTGTCTTGGATCTTTCCTTTGGATTTTCCTCGGCTCCGATTTGCCCATTTTTCCTTTTCCATCGTCCTGCCGTAGTTCTCCACTGAAAGTGCAGAAGTTTCCGAACACCCACTCGCATCCTTTCTTGCCATCTCATCATTTAATATGCAACTTACTGCATCATTAAATGTGAGAATACCTGAGATAGAGTTACTTATTAACTCTATTGTATTTACGAGAAAAATACTTTTACTATCACCTAACTCTACCTGTTTCTCTTTTCTAAAGAATCATATTAAATCCTTCTTTATCGCATAAATTTCAAGATAACAGAAAATCTTACATGTTGTTGGGAGTAGATTTTTTATTTATTTTTTATAACCTGATTGAAACGGGGTTTGAACCCCATATCTCTTGCGCAACCGCGAAGAGGTTTAACCACTAGGCTATAGAGGCACTCACGGTTGGAAAAGTATTGATCTATATATTATGACCATGCAATACTAGAAATGGATCCAATGGAATTATCCTCCTCTACTATGATTTTCTTCCTGCAATCATAAGAAATGTGAAAAACAAGTGGCAAGAGAATCCTATCATAAGTGGGTAAATGAATATTTATATCCTTCCCCTAATTCTCATTTTCTACATCAATTTTATATTCACTCCAAAGCTTCCGCTAGATTTTCAGGTAACCAACTTATTAGATTAGGAGTAAACTAGTCTTCTTTTAATTTTGTTCTCTCTAGCATACTTGTTTTTAAAATAGCTTTAAGGATCAAAATCCATTATTAATTATATTAGAATAGAAGATGAGATTAAGATTTAGGTACTTAGTCATTGATGCTGATTCACTTATTGATTATGATCACCATATGTTAAACAGAATGAGGATAAGATCAGTATCATGCACTGCTATTCTTCTCATTTCACTGGTGATCGTCAATGCCAGAACTATGGAGCCGATTTCCGCAGATCAAAGTGGGTATAGCTACTTACAAAATATATTTACAATACAAAATTTGCAGTAATTAAGAATAAAAATTGTGGTAAATAATTATTTTATTTCAGTATAGTTAGATTTTCCATCAGTTAGATGAAAAGCTTAGTTTTATTGTTCAAATTTGAAATTAAAAATGACAGTGCTTTTGCTGCTGTTGGTGTTGTATAGTACTTTATTCTTTTTATTTTACTTTTCTATAATTATAGCTAAAATATATTTAGCACCTCAATCTGGACTGAAGCAATATAATTCTTCTATATTAAATTCAAACAGAAAAAAGCTTTATTTCATTGGCTCGATTAAGTTGATTGTTATCTTGTTTGCCTCAATTCAAAATCATTTACGTCAAGCACTAGACCGGACAATGAACTGATATATAACTTCTTAGCGAGTTCAAGATGAATTTTTTTTATAGTGTTTTTTCGTATGAAGGTGTCCCTTCGGCCTGCAATAAATGCTTATCGGTTTCAAGAAAGGCCGATGAGACTTTGAACAGTACTCAAAATATGTTTGATGAAGCACACAAGCTCTCTACTGAAGCATGCCATTTTTTCCCAAGCATTTCACAAGATAAGGTTCAAAATTCCCTCTTAAATTCTTGACATAATTATGATCACCCTTTTTAAATTTTACTTATAATAATTTCCTTCTCTTTAATTTTTTTTGCAGTGTTTAATGAAATCAGGGGCTTATCTGCATGAAGCTAAACAAATTATTCAAGAATTTTTCGACGAATATAACCTTTGCAACGGCACATGGTTATGTGCAGAACCTGAACCACCAGTTGAGGATGTAAGAACTTTTCATCTCATATCATGATTTTTTTTTTCTTTTGTCATGATTTATTATCATTGAAAATTATTATTCATTTCTGGAATATTACAACTTAGATTTTTTGGGAAATAAGTATTTTAGCAACTTCTTGTTTATATAAATACACCAATAGGAAAAAATAAAGACTCGAAGTAGAACTTGGTAAGAGCACTTCAGCTACGACCGATTTTATAGCAGTTTTATATTTTAAAAAAGGGTAAATTTCAACTTGCTAACATGGACTTTGGGCATTTTCCACGAATGATACCATAAACTTTTAAAATGATGGATTGCTACCATGAACTTTCAGAGTATCACAAAACTACCATAACGGTGTTGATGGAAAATTAGAAAATGATTGTACTGCCTTTTTATATAAATTAACAAAAAATAAGGAACCGCCGTCTTTAAAAAAGATAATGAAATGTAAGTTCGATTGTAGCAGTTGGATACACAAGGATTTGGACATGCACTGCATTTCCCAAAAGAAGTTTATTAACGCTAAAGTTTCTTATGCTTTTAGCTAGAAGATGGAAGAGGTTGTGCAGCATGCAAGAAGGCCTACAGAGAACTAATGACAAGGTTGAAGCAGCCAAAAATGAGGGTATATTAATGGAATTATGAGAATGAGTCGTCTCTTATTAAAGTGTGTACACACACACACACTATCTTTTGCTCTTGTTGCAGGCAAAGATCGTCGAGGCTCTTCTGGACTACTGTGAAGAAGCAGATGAACATGACAAGCAAGTAAATTTAATCCTACCTTCTTCTTTCGCATTTGGATTGTCGCACGCACAACATTGTAACTGCAGCATATGGTGCAACCAAAATGCAAGCTTATGATCGTCAACCAATTTCCGATCAAAATTTTATACCAAACAGCCTCTAAATACGATATGAGCATCTAACGCCCCCCCCCCCTCCCTTTTGTTTGCAGTGCAAGAAAATGATCCATGAATACGGTCCTGTGATCATGAACAAGCTCAAGAAGTTCAGAGCATCAGAGTTGTGCAATATGATAGGGATGTGTAGTGATGAGGAGATAGCCATGAAGATTCGAAGTCATTGAGAGTTTTCCTGATAAGAATAACCGGCGCAGATTTTATGCTCGAATGTGCCCTAATATAAAACTTATTAAATCTAGAAAATTACAGTTTGCTTCATGTACTATGTATTTTAAGAACTCAAGCATGGCGATTATTGAATGTTATGCCATTTTGAGAAATAATTAAAATGGGTCACAAAACTTCAATGTTCAAAGGTTGCACTTTTAAGATAATTTTCACTCCTAAGGTCAGGTCTGAAAGACATTGATGAATTGCATATAACACTATAAATGTTTAATACTATAATGTAAGAAATCAAGGCATGAAATTAGAAATTGGGGGAGAAAAACTAACCAAGACAGTGATCGTTTGCGAGATGGAAGAGAAATGGGGAAAAAGTGCGAATCTGAAAAATCAATTTTGAACTTTGGATTCAAATAGACAATTTTCAATCTAGGGTTTTGATTGAGGGATAGTGGGAAAAGAGAAATTATTTATTTATATTATTCTTAAAACATAAAACTCTATTAAAAGACAAAGCCGTCTTAGCTCAGCCGGTAGAGCGCACGGCTTTTAACCGTGTGGTCGTGGGTTCGATTCCCACAGACGGCGCTTTTTCATTATATTATTTTTTGCATAAAAAATGTTTGTATAGCTGATATCCTTTTGTTTCTGCACTTTGTTTTATATATGCGTTGCATGCAAATCTAACATAAGTGCCAATCATAGAAATAAATATAAACTATAGAATTGCATGCAAATCTAACATAAGTGCCGATCACAGAAATAAATATAAACCATAAAGCATGTTAGCGGCCCTAAAATACTTATATTTATCATAAGCGATATCATTGTCAGGGGAGCAACCTCCATCCAAAGACTAATAAAACACCCCGATATCAATCCTCACTCTTCAATTACAAAACTTTAACCAAGTACAACCACACATGGGATATACTTTGAGTCTCAACAAGAATAGCAAGCACCCGAAAAACTCTCTAATATGCGAAGAAGAAGAAGAAGAGCCGAGGTAAGAATTCAACCAGGAGGCCATTTCAATTGTCTGCCGCCGAGCACATGCAGGTGAAGGTGATACACCGATTGGCCTGAATAACAAGTTATTTGAAGTCAAGCGTTCGATAGATAGCAAATTATTTGGAAATTTTAACTGGTGGTGTAAGCAATGACAAGAACCACTAGCCCAAAAGCTTAAGCTGATGGGTGTGGAAAAACATCGTATGGCAAGCCAACATAGTTCTCGATACCCCCTCACTCGGGCATTTGAGCCATGTGCCGCCCATATGGGCTGAATAATTGAAGGCAAATAAATATAGTTTTTAAATGACAGCGATGAGTTTTGAACTCATGAGCTCCATAGATTATATTGTGATATGACTATGTACATCAAGATCAGCGTAATTATTGGGAAGCTAGAAGCAACGAGCTTACATCCCCCAGGTCCGTTATTAATAACTACTCGAAATCCATCCAATATGGCTTCTTTCTCCGCCACCACTTTTGCTGCATAAAGAAGATGACCCAATATATCGGTGTGCCTTGATTCCGCCTAAATATAAGAAAATTAGCTTAAACTTTTAAGAGGAAAAAAAATACAAAAAGAAGAGAGGGAATAAAGACAACTATATTATCTGCATTTTGTTAAATCATGCAAATTGCATAATGAATTTGTTTATCTAGAAAGATTGATCGACATCAACTATGAAATTTTTCATCCTATGTTCCAGTGGTACTAATTACTGATAAATCAAGAACTTTTAGCTAAGCTAAGCTAATTCTGTCAATTGAGTTCATATCTTAAACATATTGAAAGGTGGGGGGGGGGGGGGGGAGGGGGTGTTCATGCTATTAAAGAAAACATCTAGAGTCCCGACAGGCTTTCTTAAACGGTATAAATTGAATCTATATTTCAACATTTTTCGATGTCATATATAAAGAGGGGATTACTTGCAGAAAAATGAGTATGGTGTGGAAAAAGAAAAAATGTCTCCAACAGCCAACTATTATATTGGAGAGTCACATCCAAATCTTTGCTTTTTTTCCCATAAAACGGAATTTCACATAAACTTGCTTTCAATAAAGTCACAAAAAGCTCATCATGCATGCATGGGAAGCATTCAATTTTATCTCCGAGACAAAATTGAAAGCACTGTACAGGACCAATTAATTTCTATCCTTATGAGCACTCTCAGTTGATGTTAATTTCAATTGGTGAAATTTGCATGAGGGATGATGACCCCTTTAATACATACATTACCGTTTCAATTTCTTCTTTTGCTTGATAAACTTAATATATCAGTTCAGAGATAAGAGACAAATCAAAATAATACCTTTCCGAGTTGAGTTAACCCATCCCTAAACTTAGGAATGATAACAACATGAACAGGAGCTTGTGGATTGATGTCCCGAAAAGCCAACACTTTGTCATCCTCGTACACAATTGTTGAAGGAATTTCCTTTGCTATAATCTTGTTGAATCTGGGTAAAGAACACAGTAAATTGTCAAAGATAATTACACAAAGTGATACCAAAGATTAAGGGTGATTCATCTCATTGAAAACAAGCTGCTTTGTATTGTCTACATACATTAGATACAGATAATTAAACAAAATGGTAAAAAAGATCTAGGATAATAATTTATAACATTAAAAACAACCTACATTGTTGGCCCGCCGCTATCCGCGCTGGCAACAGCTGCTTTGGCAGCAGCCTCTTCATTGATAGCAGAGGTAATAAGTCGTATGCATCTGTACTAGAGCATCAAATAGCTATATAATTCCATAGAATCATAATAAGATGAGGACTAACAAGATAGGTCATGGATAATACAGCGAGACCCAATTTGAGAAAATTACAAAATAGATATCAGCATATTCGCAAAACATGTCAAAGGATTAAAGATGTGGCCCTTCGAAAATACAAGGTTATGTACGAAAAGCGTGAGAAATATTATGAAAGAGAAATAAATTGAACTTATAAAAATTTAAATATAATAAGGGAAATTACACATTACAGGTCTACTATACGCAACATCTAAAATTGAAGAACACAGAAAAAACAAAAGGTTGTTTTTCTCTTCAATGGGAAATATTTGCCAAGATGTATATATACTAATGATGTTTAAGACAAGATAAAAGTCATAATATATGCATTTAGGAAACATATACATGGTACCCATTTCATAATTCTACAACTTACAATAAGCCATCGTTGGAATTGGGCTTGCCCAATCGAGTGGGTGGGCCGATCCGACCAGACTAGAGCCAAGCCCAAGTCGGGCTCGGGCTCATGTAGGGGCCAGCCATATTGGGGCCAGATCCTATAGGGAGTCGGTTTAGGGGTGGGGTCTGCCTATTAATGAAGAGCAAGTCCTGTTAGGACTTGGCTCGGCTCCCTGGATGTAATCTAGGCCGTCCGTTGTCTTGTCCTTTGTTATATATATGCATGTAAAGGCTAGGGTTTGATTAATCGATGATATCAAGGGTTTCATATGAGATAGAAACACAAGAGAGAAAACTAGGGTTTTCTAGGTGCCACACCTTCTTCCACATAGTGGCAGCCGTGGTTAACAAGAAGGCTTTCCGACCAACGTTGTGGCCGTCTCTTGTCCACCTTCGCGAAGAGGAGAGGAGAACGCGCAAGAAGTAAAGATCAGAGATCCACCAGTCGATAAGGGAGGTCTTCTGCCCCGCTAAGTTTTGCAAGATCCTAGTGTTCGTGTAGGCCACTAGTTACTTATTTGTTTCCGCTGTATTTGTGTTGATCCTCCAATGGATATGAATCCATGGAGAGATCCAAGATGTAGTCATACATCACCATTTGCCTACAGCTACAAAAGGAATGCAATTTATGTTCCGCACACTCATACATAAATGAGAAAAGGCATTCACAAATGCTGGTTTTTGGTTTGAAAAAAACTTCGCGTGATCCATACTACTTGCCATTTGGAACTTCAAGTTTGATGGTCAAGCACATAACTTTGCAGCAATATATAAGCATAAGAATACTCCTCAGACACGAATTTAAGCTTGATATTAGATACTTGAAATAGAATTTAGGTGTCAAGCCCCTCAATGTCCCTCAAGGTTCTCAAGCATTTTATAGAATTTTATAGCTAATCAAACTAAGCAATAGAGTTTTTCTCGTCGCATCCTAAAGAACCCACAACTATCACTATCAATCTACGACAAAGTTGGTAACTTTGAACACAAAATTCAATTGTATTTAGGGTTTTTAGAATTAGAGCATAAAATGATATCAAACCTCGATCGATTGGGGGAAGGGGGAGATGGGAAGAGAGAGAAAGAGAGATTGGGAAAGGCTCTTCTGGTTGCTGTGTATGATCCGAGAACACGAGAACGCCTGGAGATTCACAAACACAATCTTAGAGAGAAAGAACTGAGAGAGAGAGAGAGTCAATGAATAAAGTACCGGAGGAGAGAGAAGGGATTCGCCAAAGCTGCGGCCATGGCTTGCGACACACAGAGAGAGAGTGAGGAGACGATGGACGAATCAATTTGGGTCGGGTTTTCTATCGGGTCGGGTTTCTAAGACCATACAAAATATATAAATACTTAGTTTCCATTTAATCAAAAATCGACCTCAGCGCAGTAGTGAGGTGCAGCTATATCCAAGATGGTAGGGCGTGATTTAACACTTGTGTATTTTATTTTATTTTATTTTATTTTTCTCAACTTTTGTATAGCATTATTTTTATTATTTGGGTTTTTTTTATATCTTACCCCCAAAATCTAGTATTTCCAAATTTCACCCCAAAAGTATCGAGTTGTCCAAATTCACCACCAAAATCTAGTATTTCCAAATTTCACCCCAAAACCATTAAGTTATCAATAATTAAAACTTCATTTTTGCAAAAAAAATCTTAATTTTCTTCATTTTGCCGTCAACTCTTTCTCCAAAATCATTGAGCTCGGCCTATGATACCCTAACCGCAAAGTAGTTGAATTAAACCTCCACTTGAATAGGAGTAACTCTAACTCATATTGTTGCTTCAAGTTGTCGTAATTGTCATGGCAAAACCACAAAGGAGCATAATTTTATCTATTAAAATGACAAACATTGGATGAAGACGAAATGTTCTAAATTTCTCTCTCAAGAGAATTCCTAATTTTGAAATTGTGAAAAATCTAAAATCCTAGTCCTTATTTAACATAAGAAAGAAAAAAAGGACCATTTGAGTTGAAGTTTGGACAACTTAATGGTTTTGGGATGAAATTTGGAAATAATAAATTTTGGAGTTGAAATTTGGACAACTTAATAGTTTTGAGGGTGAAATTTGGAAATACTAAATTTTGGGAATGAAATTTGGACAACTTAATAATTTTGTGGATGAAATTTGGAAATGCTAGATTTTGAGGTTGAAATTTGAAAATATTAAAATTTTCACGGTGTGGTATAAAAAACCCATTTATGTTCCTCAATTTTTTGTATCGCATTTTGCATTTTAAGCCCTATGCATTTTTCATATTGCATATTTGATTTAAAGAACATTTGATGATGATTGGGTATTTTATTCTGATGATTTATTTTCATATCCAAAACCTTGCTCAAAAATAGTATTTTCTTTTTTTTCCCTTCTAGCATATGACAATAAATTCACCATCATTAGGTTTCTTTTGCACAATAAAAAAAAATGGCAGGACTATTTCTCCTTAAATCAACAAGCCCCAGCAACTTCCTGTTCAACGAGGAAGAGGACGGACACATCTCTCAAAATTCGGGGTAAAAATACCGAGTAATTGTTCCAATGAATGTCAGGTAGTTTTGTGGGCGCGGGCGTACTTCTTCTAAAATAACTAATAAGACTATATAACTCAAGTGATAATACATTAGATTTCAAAATAAATCATGGGTTCAATTCCCACAATGCTTATTATTAATTTTGAATTTAATTTGTGTTTTTTAAAATTTTTAAATGTACAATGTAGTTGAATATCTTCACAAAATTTTATTATGCATGGGACAAGGCCAAAGAAAAACACCAGCAAAGAATTATAGGACACAATTCCTTCAATAATAATTATATTAAAATAGGAAGCCATTATAATCACAACATACATTCAGCAACTATCAATGAAACTGCATCAAACAAGTTGCTGAAAAGCAGCAACTTTAAGCTGGAAAAGACTATTTCTTCATATGCAACAAAAAAATTTTAAGACGACCTTTGAGCACCAAACAATGGAACAAATTTTTTTCTCAAAAACAAATGGTAGTACAAACATAGAACGTAATCATCTAACCATTTGATTGGGAAACAAGTCCTTACAATCACAATATACATTCAACAACTTTCAAAGGTAAATGTCACCTAATTGGCTAAAACCAGCACTTTCAAGTTACAAACAAGGATTTCCGCTTACAACCAAAAAAAGGTAAGAAATGCATATTGTAAGATAATTATAATATTAATATTATAATATGCTTTGTTAATCATTTTTATGGTGAAATCCCAGGAACAAGAGGAACAGCAGGCTTACGCGTTTTAACTTTGTCAACAAGCACAGCCTGTGTTGTAAGAATCACTCCAGCGATAGAAGCAGCATTTTGAAGCGCGCATCTCGAAACTTTGCATGGATCGATCACGCCCGAATCGATAAGATCTTCGTATTTATCGGTCATTGCATTGTATCCAGTGCGCCATTCATTATCAAGAATTTTCTCAACAACAACTGAGCCGTCGACTCCTGCGTTGTTGGCTATTAAAATTGCCGGGACGAGAAGTGCCTATATGTTCATATAAGAGAAGAAATTCAGGGTTTAATGCACAAGAATAATAATAGTTATTGTTATTTTTTTGGAGAGTTTTTTTTATTGTAAATTACATAAACACCATCATTTTTTTCATGAACACAAGTGAACTTCGAAAAAATAAAAATACCACTACCAGCATGATGTTTAATGTAACTTTAATTGGTATTTTATGCAATTAATTGTTAATACTGTTTTAAAGCATTCAAGGGTGCTACATATAATTCTTTAAAGTTTAATGGTTTCAATAAAAAAATGAGAAGCGTGTAATGGTACTTTATATAATTTACCCTAATTTTGAATGATGTAATAGCGCACACAGATACAACACTAATTTCAGGGTCACATGTATATTAGTGAAAACATATAATACAAATTTTGTTAAAACAGCACAAACTATTAAAACCAAGGGGAAACGAGAATATAAGGTATCTGAAAGGTAAGATAAAACAATTCATAAGCTGTAAGATATGTCCTTGCATAAGTTTAAGGTTAATATACAATAAACTACCTTTAGATATCGTTGGTTTTTAGATAAGCGGCTTAAATTTCTTTATTACTGCTACATTCAAGGGTATTTTAATGAGAGGAAAAAACTCCCTCAAATCCAAAGTTAAGGGAGTTTATTGTAATTTAAAAAACTTCTAGGTGGTTTAGTGAAAATACCAATGGTCAACAGTAGTTTGGTGTAATTAAATCTAGATTTAACAAAGGTGAACTATTTAAAGATGAAAAAAATATCCTTTTACTATCCACTTACTTTTGGCATTAGAATGATGCACCTAGGCCTAACAGTTCACATAAGATAATAAGTTACAGGATTCAAGGCAAAAGAACAAGTTGGTTTCATGCACGACACACATCTTTATATACTTCACATCAACATAAATCAATTATCGCTGTGATTGAATTACGTCAAACCTTTTGAACTATGTCAGCGCCAATTTTCTCTTCAGGGTCTTCAAATAAAGCCCTAATTTTGGGAATATGCTTTGACAATTGTACATATGTTGTGCCGCCCCCAGGTGCAATTCCCTCATCTATGGCAGCAAAGGTTGCATTTTTTGCATCCTCGATTCTAAGCTTTCTATCTTCAAGTTCCACTTCAGTGGCTGCTCCTACCTGAATACGTTTGTTTAAGAATTCAAAGCAAGACTCTAACAAGTATTGGAAGAACATGGAATTGATTCAATTGCTGTTCACTAAAATAGTAGTGAACACCAAAAAAGGAGGGGAGAAAATAAATATAAATATTGTAGAATGCTGTCTTGCAGCTTAGAAATTATTGAAATGTATGTAGGCACATTGCATGCTGGTTATATTATATAGTATTTTCGCTCATGCTATGCACATATATATTGTAAGACATGAAAAATAAAGATTTTAGAGAAATAAAGATATCAGTTAAAATGATAAAGGTTTTTAATAGATATTTTTATGACTTAATAACAGTTCATAACAATACCCTTTTAAGTATTTTTCTCAAAATTATGAGGACCTTTCTTGAATGTTGTGCTGGGAATCAAATCTGAAAAATCAATTGAGATCACTTCCCCTTTCAAGTTAAAATAATTGTGATATGTATGTATTTAATTATAATTAAATGAGTAGGCTTATCAAGTATTGACCCCAAACTAATAAGCTTAGCTGCTATTATAAGATAAAGCATTACAGAATAATTAAAGGCCGATATCAAACAAGAAAGGAGAAGGCAAACCTTGATCACAGCCACCCCACTTGAGAGTTTTGCAATCCTTTCAGAAAGCTTTCTTGACAAATTTGAATTATCCGATTCAGCTAGATCCTTTTTTATTTGTGAAATTCTTGCTTGAATCTCAGCTCTAGTAGATGGGTCGGCAACAATTGTTGTCGAACTGCTTGTGATAGTAATCTTCTGAGCAACACCCAATTGGTCTGAAGTTATATCCTCAAGCATCCACCCCAAGTCACTAGCAAGAAAATCAGCGCCTGTTTTAATTTATGTTGAGAAATAGTGGAATGAGCATCAACCGAATACATGGTTATATAAGGTCATATGAACTAAGATACTAGCATATCAAATTATCAATGCATTAACATAAGTATCACCTAACATTGATCATCATGATATCAACAATTTAGCTCCACACCAAACTAGTATTTGGCATGTGAGATCCACGTGTATCAAGTAAAGCATGTGATTTGGAGGAATTTGCAAATCTCAACTTCATGTGAGTTCGTTTGCAAACTTTGCATGCACTTGTGCGCCTATTGGCACATTACTCTAGATCTTACCTGTATGTGCGTGCGTGCATGCATGGAATAATGAAGCAAAGAGGCCCTATGAGGGTTTTTCGTTAGGTGGCATCAAATATCTATATCCTCCACGATTATTTTCGACGATCGGCACCCATCATCATCTTTGTCATGTAAAATGTGGATACACCAAATTTGATGTGATTCCACCACTTTTCACCATTGAATTAGCTAAAAAGTTCTATTATCGGTAAACCGTTAATTTTGCACCCACTAAATCAACGGTGAAAAAGTGATGCGATCACATGAAATTTGATGTATCCACATCTTACATGATAAAGATGAT
Organism: Agapanthus africanus; assembly: GCA_030015575.1. Classification (NCBI taxonomy): domain Eukaryota; kingdom Viridiplantae; phylum Streptophyta; class Magnoliopsida; order Asparagales; family Amaryllidaceae; genus Agapanthus; species Agapanthus africanus. The sequence continues at coordinate 717,167,579 of JASDDO010000031.1, forward strand.
GATGGATATGCCGATTGTCGAAAAAAATTGTGGGTGGTGAGATTTTTTACGATCGGAACCCATCATCATCATCATCTTTATCATGTAAGATGTGGATACACCAAATTTCATGTGATCACATCACTTTTTCACCGTTGATTTCGTGGGTGCAAAATTAACGGTTTACCGACAATAGAACTTCCTACGTTGCTGATTCAACGGTGAAAAAGTGGTGGAATCACATGAAATTTGGTGTATCCACATCTTACATGATAAAGATGATGATGATGGGTGCCGATCGTCGAAAATAATCGTGGAGGATATAGATATTTGACGCCACCTAACGAAAAAGCCTCCTAGGACCTCTTTTCTTCATTATTCTCATATGTGTGTGTATGGATAACAATACACATGGAATATAAACAGTGTCAATATGCAACATAACGCATTGGAATTTTATTGCAAACATTAAATTCCAAATGTTGAAATAATTGGCCACACACCTGATGCCAAAGCTCGATATTTTTGCCAAAGGCACAACCAATTTCATGAGAACCATTCCTCGAAGGGCCAAGCAATATTCATTTTCTAGAAGCAGTTGTCTTCACATATATACACATATAGTTCTTTATACCACACAAGCTAGTATTGTATACCATCTTTTATTAGACAAAGTTGTGTTATATACGAATATAAGCTTTCAAATAAACAAAATTACAATATATATGTGCATATATTACATGTACATACAGATAGCACTTTAATTCTATTTCTTTTGTTTTTGATTTCCTATCTCAAGAAGTCATTTAATCATTGATTGAACAATTAATGGATGATACACAGAATTTTCTTCGGTTTTGGGAAAAAAAGTAGGGTAGACCCTGTCCATTTTTCATGCTTAAATATGAGATGAGTAAAAAAAAGGCATAAAGAAGTTCTAGGCGCCTACAACACATGTTAGACGTGTGGTCAACCAATGGGGTAGGTTTCCCTACGAAAAAGTGGTTTGCTAATTGTTATGGAGTAAACTTACACAACACTGAAAAGGCAGGGACAGGGACATCCCTGGGGTAAAGACTAGGTTCCATATAGACCTCATCATGGGAGAAAGATGGTTCTTTAATGGGATAGCCGGATTATCCGGTGCCAGTGAAAGCAAGTGACATTGTCATAGTTGGCTTTTAGGGAAGGGAAGAGGAGTAAGCCTGAACTACTGCGCAAATCTTAGAACTATTCACCAGAAATAGGCATAGTCGGCTTAACAAAATTCAAAACCACTGTTTGAGCTGAGCTGAGTTGAGCTGAAACACAATTATACATCGTATAACAATTATGTATGCTATATCCACAATAAGTACAGAAAAAAAGAACATTCGCCAAAAATAAATAATCTCACCTGTCATTAGAGCAATATCTTGCAGAAGGCCCTTCTTCCCATCCCCAAACCCTGGACACTTGATAGCTGCAACATTAATCATTCCTCTTAGTTTGTTAAGGACTAGTGTCGCAAGCACTTCACTTGAAACATCCTCGGCAATAATTAACAATGGAACGCTTAGTTGAGTGGTCTTTTCCAACAAAGGAACAATGTCTTTGATATTTGTTATCTTTTGGTCGGTGACTAAAACTTTAGCATTCTGAAACTCCACAATAGATTTATCCTGGTTCGTAATGAAGTGTGGGGACATATAACCCTTGTCTATCTGTCGAAGTTTATCAACAGCAAAAGTCAGTAATATTTAAATTCGAACTTTTAGATCAAAGTTATTTCTCGAAATAAACATAACATATTTTTATTTTATTTTATATATATATATATATATATATATATATATATATATATATATATATATATATATATATATATATATATATATATATTATTTGCATTTTGGGACCTGAATAAGCAGAATGGTTAGAAATGCTTGTCTTCTGCCTATTATTGGATAACTTTAGACATAAGGGATAGAATAGCATATCTTCATATACTATGGCTGCAAATGATAAACATAAAATAATAAGCCAAAGGTTGAACAGCTGTAAATTCGCAAGTGATAAATGTAATTGTCAAAAGTCGCTAGAAGGTCTTAATATCCATGTCACTGCACCAAATCTCTGAAGTGAACTATTTGAGGGATGAGAGATGATATTTTTAGCAACATGTTGCAGTTGAGAGATGTATTTGTCAAAAAAGAAAGAGTTGAGAGATATTTTTATATCTTAAAATACACCCCTTGTCTATCTGTCAAAATGTAACTATGGTAGAAAATCGTATTATCTATATTTTATGGGTTGAGATATATATTTTTAGGCTTAATTCCCAAAAACTACCAAGAACCTAGGGGTTGTTGTAAATAACTACCAAATTCTTTGAAAATTACAGGAAACTATCAAGTGTACGGAAATTTGTAAAATTAATAAACAAAAACTACCAAACTCGTTTCGTAAATGTTCAATAAACTACCAAACTTGTTTAGTAAATATTCAGTAAACTACCAAACATGTTTGCAAATATTCAATATGCTACCAAACTAGTTTAAGAAAATTTAAGGTTGTCTGTATACTATGGTAGTTTTTTGTAATTTTCAAAAAATTTGATAGTTACGTGAAACAATCCCTAAGTTTTTGGTAGTTTTTTGGGAATTAAACTATATTTTTATTTTGTAACAAAATGTACCCTTGAGAAAGATAACTTTATCTACCTTCATTCCTTCTTGGACTTCAACAGTGGTATCAAAAGATGAAGATGATTCAATTGATATAACTCCATCAGGACCAATCTGATTTATAGCTTTAGCAATCAGATCTCCAATGAAATCATCATTTCCAGCAGAAATTGAGGCCACAGCTGAAACTTGACGAAAACGAGTCAAGACAAGGCTTAATGTTTATCTGAAAGAACTTCTGTAATGTAGTGAAATATTACCTCGTATATCCTCGTTTCTGCTTATAGGAAAACATTTGCTCCTTAGGACTTGAATCAGTTCCCTAACTGTTTTATCAATTCCTCTCCTCAGAGCTATAGGGTTGGCCCCTGAAGCAATCGCTAGCATCCCTAATTTTATAATTTCTCGAGCCAAGATAATTGCGGTGGTGGTGCCATCACCGGCTGCGTCATTAGTCTTAGATGCTACCTATTCAATGGCATCTTCAGTAAATGTGAAATAATTCGATAAATATTTAGTAAGATATTGTGGAAATATCAACCTCTTGGATTAACATTGCACCAGCATTTTCGATTGCATCTGAAAGTTCAATAGCCCGAGCAATTGTAACACCGTCGTTGATCACTTTAGGCACTCCTGGTTCATCAAGGACAACGTTGCGCCCTGCACTGGACACACTCGTTTGTGTTTGAATTTTTAAAGAAAAAACAAAGCTGTTTGACTTCATTTTAAATGAATTAAGCATTCAATAATTGCAAATTTCATGTATTTTAATGGGTTGCAGTACTTGCATTTACTTGTAGCGAAAAAATTATCTTGCATTTTGCAGCTCTATTCACAAGTTAGAGGATTGTGTTGCTATCAAATATGTGGTGCGGTGCCAAAACATCTTGGAGTTCAGTGAAACCAATGCCTACCCATGATCTCAAATGAAAACTACTGCCTAAATCTCAAACAACAAATAAAAAAAAAGGTAGAAATTTAACAGTATCCAAACCAAGTAGATATAGTGAACGTCAGCTACAAACTATATGTCAATGAGTTGAAAAGAGAATCAAAAAAGGCGATACCTTTGGGTCCCAGCGTGACTGAAACTGCATCGGCGAGCTTATCGATCCCAGATTGAAGAGCTCCTCTGCAATCTCTATCAAAAGATATCCTCTTGGGGCCTGCTCTCACTATAAAAACCCTTGCTTTGTGTGAATTTCTCGCTTGTCTCGCTCTCTGCGACAAAATTTGTGTTTTTTAATAGGAAAACATTGCGGGGAAATATGAGAGAGAGAGAGAGATGCTTACAATAAAGGGAAGGATTGGTGAAGAGAAGATCGATGAAGAGAAAGAGAGAGACATGAATTTAATCCCTGTTGAAATCCAAGAGAGAATTGAGTCGGAAGAAATAAGAGGATTTTAGGGTTTTGGGTGGGGGGAAGAAACTGGAGAGTGGAGAGGTTTAAGGGAAATAAGCAGTAAAGGACAGAGAGTTTGCTATATTTATAAACTAGTACTTTTGTGTATATTTTAAACAACATATACCAAGCACTAACTAAAAGATCCTGTGTAAAATATTTTTATCATGCACGTTAAATCAAAATTTCTAAACATATGTTTAGGTTTTCTAAATGAACGGGTTTGACGGTAATTTTACAAAAATATAACGGCTTATGTATAAATTTATAAGACATATCTTTTTTGGGATTTGGAGTACGAGAATGTAAAGAATAAAAGAAAGAGGATTGTTGATTTTTAATTTTCTTGTATTTCTTTTTCTTTTATCGAGCCAAGTGGATCTAAATATCCACGTAAACAATGAGAAGAAAAATAAAGAAAAAAGATTTGTTGAGATAAGAATCTTAATTTTTTGGAAATTAATTATCTTTCTCTCTTCTCCAATTATTACTCCTCTCTTCCAATCCATATGATATCTTCTCCTCCAATCCATATAATATCTTCTCCTTCCTCTGGAATTTTATTCTTCTAAAAATTAGTAAAAGAAAATTTTAGGGCTGATGGAGGTCGGAATCTTCCTCAGATATTGTCTTCCGTCAATCTTGCTGCAAACGGTTATGAACGGTTGAGATTTGGTGTGAGAATTGGACGTGTGGATCTTAATAGATTGTTGGATGCTGTTGACGCTGGGCTACCTGCAAGGGAAGTCCCGAGGTGAGAAACCACCGTAGGACCCTCCGAAGATTGAGTAAGTACCGAGGTATAGAGGCAGCATAGTGACGTATTGGAATCAATTCAACTTACCTGAGTCGGCTGGTGAAGAGGGTTTATATAGTGGTCACATGAGGTGAACCAGCGCGAGATTCTCGCCGCCCGTTATACCTCTGCATCACGTTCACGCCGATGGTGGGGCACGCCTATTAATGGCGGGATGTGCTCATTAATGGCGAGATACGCCAGCGTGAGATGCGAGTCGTGGAACATCGGAGATCTCATGTAGCGAGATACACGGAGCCGTTACGGGGGCGCTTGGGTTTCGTGCTCTTGGTTGAACAGGAAAACCGAGGAAGCTCAGCTCGGTGAATAGCTCGGTGGCCGAGAGAGCTCAGCTATAGGATTGCTTGAAGACGAGCTGTCGGATGGTTGTTTATTCGAATAAAGAAGGCATTGGGGAGAGGTCTCCAAAAGGCCGGATGCAATCTTGGAGACGAGGTGCCGAAGAATGTCCCCAATGCAGCTCCGTAGCCCCCAGGAGTCCAGCGGGCTTAGCGGATGACATGTCATTCGCCACGTGTCGTGATCTGGGGAATACTCGTTTATGAGCCTCATCATTAACCCCCATTCTCGCCCTGACCTATTTATGGGTCAGGGTTAAGAGTGGTAAACCCGGTTTTTGACGATTCGGCATAAGATTCCTCTGCAATGGGTTGTCGGAAGAAGACATGACATTTGGCGGCTACTCATCTAGAATCCCTGGATCCACATGACGTATCTTTAGTGACGTCAGTGTATCGGTAAAATGATTGCGCCTAAAAAGGGGAGCGTCATTTTGTTCACTCGGTTGGTTGGGCTATGCACCCCGTGTCCTCCATTGGGTGGAAGGACGTGAGTGGCTGTCACCCGAATCCTGGCGAGAGGGAATGTGTGCAATGGCCGGTCGCCACGTGGAGTCTCGGTGGCCGCTAAATGTGAAGCTTCATTTTGGCGGGAACGGATGCGGGCCGTTGGATGCCTTCTTACTGAGTGTATAGATAGGGGGTCATCCCACGGCCGATACTTTACCCTAGCCGTCTCTTTTCATCTGAAGATTGCCCGGCGCACATTCGCTTAGGTCGGGACTTCAGCTGACAAAACTTTCCTCGGCCAAACTTTTCTTGAATCAGGTTAAATGTCTTCATTCGAAGTATCTATTGATGTAGTAGGGGTTGAGTCGGGCGGTGAGGCTTAAGTTTCTGGAGCCAAGCCCCGCGGGACTTTTTCCTTCTCGGCTTCCTATAGCCGAGAAAGTTCTTCTTCTTCATCCTCGTCTTTGTATTCTGCGTTGAGCTCGCCCCCCAAGAGGAACAATGCCCTCATCCCTCATCGTCGGGGGGCGAAAAGGGCCCCCAAGGCACGCATCGGGAATACCCGCGATGCGCCCTCAGTTTTGAACCGTCTGGATGAGCTTTCCAACATCCGGGCCCGTTTTCATATACCCTCTGGCTATTCACTCCGTTTAGCCAGGGAGGGCGAGCGTACAGACCAGATGCAAGGTAAAGAGATTGCTCTGTACTTGGAAGCGTTCCGGGCAGAAATGCGTCTGCCCTTCTCACCCGAGGTTTATGCCGTGCTCCATTGTTTCCGTCTCACCCCGGGCCAACTAGCACCGAACTCGTGGAGAATCCTCCTCGGGTTTCTGGTCCGGTTGAAAATTGATCGGATCCCCTTTGATTTGAGCCTACTCCTTTCTTTCCTTTGCTATAAAAATCACCGCGGTACCAGCAAAGACAAACCGAGATAGGTGTACCTTTCATTCAAAAAACATAAGTGTAGGACGGCTGGTTCGAGGGCAGTGGTCGTCCTTTCTTCCATCAACAAATGGAAGGAAAAATTTGTCTTCGTCGGGCCACCGGAGGGTGAGGATTGGTCGGTGTCCATCAAGCGGCATAGGGCCGACTGTCCTAGAGTTTGGCAGTCGATGCCCCTGAGGCAAGAGTGGTGTCTCAATAGGAACCGATCCAGCGGGCCGATATCCTGCTTTCCGAGCAGGCTTTGAGCTGGTCGGGACTCAGTGCCGCGCGCTTTGTGGGTGAGTTAGGGCTTGTACCAATCTATTTAGACTTATCTAAATTTAGTTGTTGTTTTTGGTCGCTAGTCTTTTTCATATGGTATCTTGCAAAGCCGATGGATCGCTCGAAGATTATGGCCGCCAAGGCCCAGGGGAGGAAAGACGGTGGCGCAAGCTCGTCTTGGTCCGCTCTAGGCGCGTCTCCCCGGAAAACACCTCCAGCCAAGGCTTCCGCAGCGCCCCACGTTCCGGAGGAACGCCGTGGGGGAGGGCAGAAGCATGCGTGAGATCCGGCCCCCCGGGCTAGGACGAAGGCGTCGTCCCCTCCCAAATCCCTACTCAAGAGGCAGAAGAGGGTGGTTTCTCGGCCCCCTCAGGCCGGGATTCAGGTGCAGGAGGGCGACTTCTGCATCGAGGTTCCTTCGGAGCTCTCTGTAGCCGACAGTTTACTGGTGGACTTACAGAAGGCAGCGGGGACCAAGATCCCTCGAGGCACCATGAAGGCACAAGTGGCGGCGATAGATTAGGAGGCTATTCAGGTCGGTAATGTAGAGTGTTTTTTGTCACCCTATTGAGATGGGAATATGCGCGCGCTTGTCAGGCGTACTACAGATTCCCCCTGCCTAGGGTAGGCTGGGGTTTATTGATTGTGAGGATCCGAATCTCCGGCAGCCGTGGACTAAGCTGCCGTTAATTACCCCTCACCTTTGGAGCGAGGGAACCTCCGATTGACGGGTCAAACAGGTCATGCGAACTCAATGTGCAGTGTGCGTATGTGTGTCTTGAGGGGTTTTGGATATATCGGGGTCCCCGCAGAGTTTTATGGGGGGCCCGCTACCAGAATAGCGGGCTGGGGGTTAAGGGGCTAGCAGCCCCCTTGCGAGGTGCGGGGCAGCGCCCCGTTAGAAATTTTTTCTAATGGGGACAGTGTTGTAGAGTGTATGTGTATATAAAAAAAAGGGAAGAATAACATCCAAAGGATGCGTGGGTGTCAGCACCACACGTACCTAGCACGCCGGCACTGGGCGATGGCGCCTCACGCGCTTGGCACGTGGGCGCTGGGCGCCACGTGCTAGGTGCTAGACGCTGGGCGCCAGTGCCCCATGTGCTTAGCACGCGGGCGCTGGGCGTCAGCAGGAAAAGGGACTTTGTCCCTGCACCTGGAGCTGTGCTCCCGATTTGATTTCTGGAGTTAAACTCCTAAAAAGAGATTAATTTATGGAGTTGAACTCCAACAGATCTTGAATGTAGTTAAATTCCTAGAAATCTTTAGAAATGATCAAAAGGGCCCCTTTGTTTCTCTCCTTTTTGGTTCTGGATTTTTCCAAGATGGGATTTTTGGAGATGGGTCTCCTTCTTCTTCCTCTCGGTTGGCCGGATCTTGGAGAAAGGGGGTAAGATTTAAAAATCTCCCCTTTTTGATATCTGATGGAAGATCTGAGCTCCCCTTTATGAGTTTTGTGGTGAAAAACTATTTAATTTTGGAAAAGGAAGAGTAAAACTCTTGATTTAATTGAAAAGGGAAAGAAGGTTTAGAACCTTGAGGAAAGAGAAGGAGACACAAAAACCCTAGATTTTGAGGGGAATGAAAAGTTCTCCTTTATTTCATTATCATGTTGTCTTATATAGGCTTTACAAAATTACACATAGCCTCATGGGCTTTACAAAATGGCATTTTGCCCATCCCATGCCTCATGTGCTCATTTCTATTGCACATAAGCCATGAGATTTACTAAAATTTGGCTTTATTCCTATTTTTCTTACATTCATGCATAAAAAATTACATCAAAATTATTTATTACATAATTTCATTTTGGCATGGGGGAGGCCGGCCGCGGGGCTCGACTTGGGCATGGGCCTACTTGATCTGGGCTTGGGCCCGCTTACTTGGGGTTGACTTTGACTTTGAATTTGACTTGGTCAGCCGGGGTGTAAATTTTGACCCCAACAGATAACTCTCCAAGAATTTCTTCGGGTTTTTTTTATCTCCTAACACGGCTCCCGTTTTCCCAAGTCCTCAAGCATTGCGCCCTCCTTGGTGTAATGGAATCCGAGGAGGTGACCCCGGCGATGAAGAAGATGGGCGAATCTTATTCGCGAGAAGAAGAGCTCCTCGCCGGCTGCAACGGGCAGAAGAGATAGCGGCCCTCCTCGAATCGAGGTTGGTCGCGGAGGGTCTGACAATCGCCAAATTGAAAGAGTCTCACCGGTTCCTGACCGAATCTAACCAGGCTATCCAGGCCCAGACATGGGAGGTCAACAGGTTCTTTGATGCCGTAAAGAGGCGGAGGGACTCGTTCAAGCGGGATGCTCAGGCGTTTTGCGAGGCGGCGAAGCTTGCGAAGGGCAGAGCGGAAAGGGCTGTGGAGGAGTGCAAGACATCCGACCAGTTCTACCTCGACCTCGCCGACTCCGCGGCCGTCGGGTGGCACAATGCCCTTAATGCTGTTAAGAAAGCCATGCCCGGGGTCGACGATTAGGAGCTTCGTGCTAGGTATCCCGTAGCCGAGAAAGCGCCGTAGGAGGACGGTGCCGAGCCGGCCGGGGGGAGGACAGGAGGTGGGCGGAAGCGCCAAGACGGACATTGCAATCGTAGCCCCAGAAAGAGGCGCCGATCAAAAGGAAGTGGCGGCCGAGAAAGTAGTTTGAGCTACCCCTGCCTTGGTTACCAAATTTTGTAAGCCTCCGGGCATTTTGTAAGGCTGGGGAGCCCATAGTACCTTGAATACAATTTTTGAATATAAATAAAGTAATTTTAGCTCGCCAGTATCTTCAGCTCGCAAGTATTTTTATCTTGCCTTCGGAGTGCTTCTATTTTTGCGAGTGCAGATAGGTCGGTGTCCAGCGGACGTCTAGCACATGCAAAGTTGAATGTCGAGTGCTGGGCGAGCGCAACGTAAGAGCTAGAGAAAGTCAAGTATAGGTAGGCTGGCGTTTGCCATCACCCGGAGTCGAGGTGACGATCTTGCGCCGTGTATAAATTGGAAGAACTCCAAGTATAGGTAGGTCGGTGTCCCACTCACCCCGGAGTCGAGGTGATGATAGATCGTGCACCGCGTATAAATCGGACGAACGCCAAGTATATGTAGGTTGGCGTCCCCTCACCCGGAGTCGAGGTGATGATAGATCGTGCGCCGCGTATAAATTCGGACGAACGCCAAGTACAAGTAGGTCAGCGTCCCCCTCATCCCGGAGTCGAGGTGATGATAGATTGTATGCCTCATCTGAATTGGACCTTGAAAGAGCCGAGCAGGATGCTCGGCCGCCTCTAGACAAGGGCTTAGGATCCGCGGAGTGGCCGGGCAAGAAACTACTCAGCAGCCCCTTGGCAAGGGCTGTGGATTCGCGGAGTGACCGGGCAGGACGCTGCCTTCAGCGGATGAGCCGAGAAGGAAACTACTCGGCCGCCTCTTGGCGAGAGCTTTGGATCCGCAGAGTGGCTGGGCAGGACGCTGCCTTCAACGGATGAGCTGAGCAGGAAAATACCCGGCCGCCTCTTGGCGGGGGCTTTGGATCCGCGGAGTGGCCGGGCAGGAAGCTGCTTTCAGCGGACGACCGAGCAAGAAACTACTCGGCCGCCCCATGGCGAGGGATTTGGATCCGCGGAGTGGCCTGGCAGGACGATGCCTTCAACGGATGAGCCGAGCAGGAAACTACTTGGCCACCTCTTGGCAAGGGTTTCCCAGATTCTATGTTTTTTTTCTGGCAAACGTCATTCAACCTTCTTTGACCCGTATTTTAAGGAAAGTGCAACATGCAATCGGGTACCATGTGGTCATGCCTCATTGGGAAAATGCGACATCCCGTGGTTTGTGTTGTAGTGCGAAAAGATCTTGGCCGTTGGAAAATTTTTTGTTGAGGGTATAAATATCGAAGGCGTGGTTGAATTCCTTCTAGATTCTACGTTTCTTGAAGACGACGGGCCGCGTATACACCATCAGGGAGATCGTGTCCCGAGACGACGTGTATTTCTATGTTCTTGACCGTTCCGAGGCAACGTATGAGGCTGTGATAAGTGGTTTGAAGGGGCACTGCGGGCGTCTACTTCCCCGACAATCTCCCCTCTTGCAAGTGCAAATCTACGCGATATGAAAGCCATCCCAGGGTCTTTATAATGTTTTTGTTAGTTATATGTATACCCTAGAGGCCATTACTATACATGAGATATATATTGTAGTGGATGCTTGGATATATATAGGGAGGACTTTCTTACTCAACATGATAGTATGCTATCTGGTTGCACTTTATCTTAATATGTACACTGATTATTTCTCTGTTACATGCTGGTAAAACCCTTAGGATGTGTACTTGACTACCTGGATTATGATGCAAATCATACTAGTGGGACAAAGGTAGTCGGTAAATACATCCTTTAATGTCCCTAGTCATGGGTATATCGTGACGGGGAATCGATATACCAAAGTAGACTAGCGTATACCTTCTCGACCCATGTAGATGGGTGATGGATGATCCCATATCCATTGGTGTTTGACATCAGAGATGATATAGGGTGCTCAGTGGAGACAGGATACACTGGACGGACTCGCCGAGAACTCCTAGATGGTATTATACCTCACGTCAGATGGCAGTTCTCTGGTGACACTGGTACAGGTTAGTCTGTCGACCCGAGATCGTCATAGAGTCTTGTGTGATTCCCACTGTACTTTGATTTCCACCTTACCACGTTCAAGAGAACGTGCAAAACGGTGGTTTTTGGGTACATTCCCGAGTCACATGGAGGCAATGAGCGATAGGAGGGGATTTCGTCTCTCCCGGTATTAGGGGTTGATGTTGCGCTGTGCTCGATTGACCATGACAGGAAGTCCCTGGCCAGGGTTGTTTTTGAGATTTACTGGTAAGTGTTATCAGTAGTTTCTCGACCCATTATGAGCCTTACATCGACATGACTTATCGAGTTATTGGGGTCTGACGTTCACCACCCCAGACGAGATATGCAACATATCAGATGAAGAGACCGGACCGTACAGTAGTGTTACTGATTGGATTCACGGGAGTATGAGCATGCATGCTTGTTGATCTTCTGATCGCTCAATACCAGGGTGGCCGTTACGTTTAGCAGACTGATTGCGGGTTATGGGTGTTTGATATGATCATCACCTACTGCCGGCGTATTGACGAGTCTTTAGAGTCCTACACAGAGATTTCCTGGTTCATGCGAAACAAAGTAGGAGCACATATGAGATATGTGCGGGACCGAGATTAATACACGTATGTGATACCGCATTCTATTCTTGCGATTTGTGACATCGGTCGGCTATATGTGATATAGCCGGGTTATCGGATCAAGTGTTGATTCGATAAGTTGTTGCATTTGATATTAGCCAGTTATATGTGATATAGCCGGATTATTAAATCAAGTGTCGATTTAATAATTTAATGTATAATTGTATATTTGATATACTAGATTACATTAACTAATATTAGCTCATTTAAACTTTTATTTTTCTCACAAGCGTGCAATAGTATATATGTGATATATATATTAATGTACATATTTTGTGTCATGCTAGATGCCACATACTACATGGGTGTATGAGACTTACACCATGCTTATAATAATGGAATGGTTTTATTAATTTAAAGTTAATCAAAATTAATGGTAACTAGCCACATGCTTGGAAGCTTATAGCATTTTTGACTTAGTCTACTAATTTTGTTTTACTTGTAGATATTTATTAACCTAACCATTATTGTTAGCCATGGTTTATTCTCTACATGGGTTAGTGTATGACACTAACTCACCCATGATTGCTATTATCACCTCATTAGTTCATTCTCATCTCTCCTCTGCATCTTCTTCATTCTTGAGAAAAATCTTTCTAGCTTTTGGAAAAGTGAGAAAATATTATGAGAAAAATAAATCTAAAGTGAGCTCATTTCCTACTTCATCATTCTCTACTACTTACCATTTAGTTTAGGGTGTTTGATTCACTAATTTCACAATTAGTGAAGAGATAGCATGAGCTTGAGTCCCCTCGACGGAGATCATCTCCGGCCTCGAAGACTTCGAGCAAGCTTGTTCATTTCTCCGGGAGAACCCTTTCTAGAGTTCGGGAGATCACAACTCGCAGCGATGGGGCTACTACATGGAGCTTTTGAAGTGAAAGACCGGTCTACAAAGGTTTTATTCCTCATTCATTTAGATGTAAAGTAGTTTACATTTCATATCGTCGCATTTTCTAGTAAAGATTCTATAGTTAGGGTTGGCTAGAACGAAAATTTTTTGAAATTGGTATGGACGATGTCTCCCGAAACCTTATTACTGTGCTAGGAAACCCTGCAGTGGTATCAGAGTCATGTTAGAAAATTAGACAATGTATGTTAGATTACGAAACCGAAATGACTCCAAAACTTGAAACACGAAAACTTAGTTTTTGTCGAATTTAAAAGGTCTTCAATTTTTTTTTAAATAACTGCAGAATATTATATGTGATATAACATGAACACCAAGAAAATTTGAGGCTATTTGGACACAAAGTGGTCGGCCACATTGGCCTCAAAACCGGCGAGCTCGGGTCAATTTTGGAGTTTGGGCTTCAAATTTTCATGGCCTTCCAGTCTTTGGGTTTTAGGGTTTCAGGTGTTGTTTGTTTTTGCTAAAATTGCATGTGGTGTTAATTTTCTGCATAGGCAACTCGGACTGTTTCGTATTCGTAATTCTAATGTTGTTTCGGGTATATTAGACGGTGATAAAAAGTTCGAACGGATATCAATAACCCAATTTTTCCCTCGCTGGAAATTATCCAAGTGTTGGATTTTTCCAAGTTTAAAATATTCAGAAAAACATGCAGGTGATTCTGTGGACCCTCTAGAAGAACGAAACCCTAACTCGATTATATGACCGTCAAAACCGCCATCAAACCTTAGGGGTTTGTGGTAGTTCAGCGGTGCCACAGGTGAGGCATTGGTTGACCCTTCTACGGCTAGTTCATAGGTGTTGTGGCATATTCTGGGTATCCTTTTTTAAACTCCGCTCAAGTGTTGAGCTCTTTGGGAAATTTTGGGTGTTTGTTTATTCGATCGGAAAGTTTAACATCGTTTAATTATCTGAGATTGTGATACAATAATTGGAATCTATTTAGTTGCGTGCAAGTTTAACATTTCGGTCTCGGATGAAATCGGGAATCTTGTTGAATTACCCGACTTCTTTTGAAAAGTGTTTTCATAGTTGAGACCTAAATGTAATATTTGCATTGTTAGGTATGAAGTCCAGAATATGTGATATTCCAAGTTTATGATGTTTAAGGGCAGTAACGGTTCCAATTATTGTAGTTTTTCACTTTCTTTTCTGCGACCGTAAGTGTAATATGTGGTGTATCGTCGGTTTCGTTGCTATATGTCAATGACAATTGGGATACCCATATTTACTTGCGTTGATGACATGAGATGTTATGTGTTGCTGTGATATGTTATATTGGATCGTCGTGTTTTGAATAGCCGGGGTGTTTTATGTGAGATGAGAGTTTTTCATTTTCATTCATATAAAATTCAATGTATGTAATATTCTTTTATTGGGGCACTTCCGGGTTGAGGAAGATATCACTGTTGATGTATATTATTTACTTTTCTGCATTAGGATAGACCCAAGAAGGGGAGCACAAGTAACCGGGTTCTAGAGTCCAGTGGAAGACCATCTCGAGACGTCGAGTCCGGGTCTCCTAACTCTAGAATTGGTAGGGTTGCTTGCCGCTCTCGTAGAGGTCTAGGGATGTGGGTTTGGCTATTCATCGCGACCGTGGAATCCGTGTTTTATACAGGCTTAATATAAAAGCCGGAAATTCTAATATATCCAATATTTCATATGTTGATTTCTGCTGCGATATTCTGTGATGTGATCACTTTATATGATGAGATAGATACTGTATATAGTATATGTGATATATTATATAGACGTTGCTTATGTTTTACACCCGCGCTAGCCCTGCCCCGCTCTGTCGTTAGTTACCTAATCTAACGGTGCATGACGGGACATCGAGGCGAATGTGGATAGCATAAACGTACGTTGTATTTATCTGTGATGCTTAGGTAAATTAAATGATGGGACATTCATTAATGAGATTAATGAAAGAAATAAACCTAAAAACGCTGTGGAATCAAATTTTCAAACAGGTAGCTCTAGTTGTTGCTTTGCAGCGGTATTCCTTGTAGAATATCCAGCTCCTTATTCGATAAGGAAAAAGCCGAGATCCCTTCACCGGGAGTGGCCTCTTTAGCAATAACTGGCAGATACTACAACCCTCGGTTTCGTCTTTTGATTGCTTTTCTAGTTTTTTCTTTGCATAGTGGTATTGTGAATATCCTGCACCTCATTCGACGAGGAAAGAGCCGAGATCCTTTCACCGGGAGTGACCTCTTTAGCAAAACTTGCAAAGGCCTAAAAAATACTCCATTTTAAATCATTGGATTCTACAACGATATCAAGTTCATTACGCAAAAGGTTTTCTTAAAAACCTATCGTAGCCTTCCGTCATTTCAGATAAGTAATAGTTAGTATTCGTGCTGCGTTTGTTGACCTCTGTCAAGGCGTAATGTGTGGTAGCTGACATCGGCCTCGACGTTCAGATTTCTGGGAATCTGCTCCACTTAGACTTCGTCGAATTTTCTCCAAAGCCTTCTTACCTCCACCAGGTATTTTATCATGAGTGGTTCTCGGGCTTCGAAACGCCCAGTTACTTGGCCGACGACCAGCGCGAAGTCGCTGCGTATCCGGATGGTCTTCAGCCCTATTCCGGAGATGATTCGTAGCCCGGATAACAAGGCCTCATATCCTGCCGCATTGTTTGACGCTTTAAAACCAAGTCTCAGAGAGTACTCCATTTTTGCATCATTCGAGCCGCGGATGATCAGGGTAGCACCACACCCCTCTTCTGTGGAGGATCCGTCCATATAGAGTACCCAGTCCGGGATCGAGCCGGGCACCTTCTCGACTGAGGGCCGTGGGTCGGGGCCCTGAGTCGTCGTCCCTTCCTTAGTGGGAATGGTGCACTCGACAACGAAATCGGCTAAGGCTTGTGCTTTAATTGCCCATCTAGGTCGGTATTTGATATCGAACTGGGACAGCTCCCACCTCCATTTCTCTAAGCGG
Organism: Agapanthus africanus; assembly: GCA_030015575.1. NCBI lineage: Eukaryota > Viridiplantae > Streptophyta > Magnoliopsida > Asparagales > Amaryllidaceae > Agapanthus > Agapanthus africanus. Next base: position 717,183,543 of record JASDDO010000031.1, read on the forward strand.
CCTGATGATTCGTGGGAAGCGAGGATATTTCCTAAAGGTCGTTCAGTGAGGACGAGGATTGTGTGTGCCTGGAAATAGTGTCGTAGTTTCCTGGATGTGATGACAAGTGTGAGGACTATTTTTTCTATGGCCGGGTATCTGGTTTCTGCATCCTTGAAGACATGGCTCACATAGTAGACCGGTTTCTACGTTCCTTCGAACTCTCTGATGAGCACTAAGCCCGCGGCTTGGTCGGAGACAGCCGGATATAGTAATAGCTTGTCGCCTTTGACTGTTCTGGTGAGAAGTGGTGGGGTCGCGAGGTGTGCCTTGAGTTGTTCTAAAGCGTCTTGGCATTCCTCGGACCATTCAAACCTGAGGATTTTCCTTAGGGCTCTGAAGAAAGGGAGGCATTTTTTCTCGGATCTGGACATAAAGCGACTTAAGGCAGCCACCCTCCCAGTGAGCCGCATGATATTGACATTGCTTTTGGGCGTCGCCATGTTGATGATGGCGCTGATCTTCTCTAGGTTCGTCTCGATTCCTCGGTAGGTAACCATGAATCCAAGGAATTTTCCGCTTGTGACACCGAATGCGCATTTAGCTGGATTCAGCTTCACCTTGTACTTTCGCAGGACGTCGAATGTTTCAACGAGGTCCTTTGTGTGTCCGGCCAATGAGGCAGATTTCACGAGCATGTTGTCGACGTAGACTTCTATGTTTTTCCCAATTTGTGGTCTGAATAGTTTGTTGGCCAGTCGCTGGTATGTGGCTCCGGCGTTCTTGAGTCCGAAGGGCATTACCCTGTAGCAGTACACTCCCCGATCCATGGTAAAGGCTGTCAGCTCTTCGTCGGCCGGGTTTATTCGGATCTGATTATAACCGGAGAAGACGTCCATGAAGTTTAGTAATTCATGACCGGTTGAGCTGTCTACTAGCTGATATATCCGAGAAGTAGGTAGTTATCATTGGGGCAAGCCTTGTCCAGGTCCGTGAAATCGACGCGCATGCACCATTTCCCGTTCGCCTTCTTGACCATAACCACGTTCGCCAACCAATCCGAGTAGTCCAGATTCCTGATGAAGTCGGCAGTGAGCAATCGGTCTACTTCCTCCTCTATCGCCTTTTGTTTCATTGACGTAAAACTTCTCTTCTATTGTCGGATTGGCTTTACTTTCGGGTCAACCCCAAGCTTATGGGAGATCACCTTGGGATCGATTCTGGGCATGTCCGCCGGCGTCCAGGAAAACACATCCGAGTTTTTTCGGAGGAACCAGATCAGGTCTTCATGGATGCTCCCTGTCAAGAGAGAGCCGATCTGGACAATCCGGCCGTCGACCCCTTCTATGAGGGGAACTTCCGCTAACGCTTCCACCGGCGAGCCACGGATTTCCTTTCGGTCGTCGCGTGTGTCCAAGGTGCCCTGGGGATCATGCGTATCTTCCAAATCGTCGCCCTGCTCCCTGGCAGGAGATGCTGAGGTAAGGCGGATCCTGGCAGTTTGCTGGTTTCCATAGGCGCGACCTATTCCTCGTTATCCAAAAGGAATTTGAGTGCGAGGTGGTAAGTTGAGATCTGAACCTGAAAGGCGTTTAAGGTGGGGCGTCCCAGGAGGATGTTGTAGGACGACAGAATCTTGGCAACAAGGAAGTTCACTGGTATGGTTCGCGTTTTACCAGCATCCCCAATATTGAGGAGGAGGGTGATCGAACTCTCATCCGGGATGGAATGGTTGGAGAACCCGAAGATGACATGAGAGGTCGGTAGGAGATCGGAGGGACTTAATCACATACGCTGGAAACAGTCGTAGAACAGAATATCCGCTGAGCTCTCTGAATCGAACAATATTCTCCGGACCTCGTAACGGTGAACTCGGGCTGCTATCACAAGGAGGTCATTGTGTGGGAGTGATATGCCGTGAAGGCCTTCCTCGGTGAAGATGATCGGGTCATCCTTTCTGTGCTTCTTGTGGGGTGGATTACTTATGGCCATGACTGGTACGGGGCGGTGGTCCCTAATTAGTTGAAAATATTGCACATTTAAATGAACATTTTCCCTACTTTTGTTAAATGCTTAAAGGTGTTTATTGTAAATATAGAACCTGTGTGGGTTTATCTGTAAAATATTTATTATCATATATTTCTACATTATAATTAATATAATAAGCGAAAATATACGTATATAATATTTATATGAAATTATAATAATTAAAATATGCATATCATATCAAATAATTTTAATCAATATTCTTAAAATATTGTATCATACAAATGGTTAGGATAATATCTCAAAACAATAATAAATATTACCAACACCATGACTTGAGATATTGTGCAGATATTAGCTCAGATCTGGAGATCAAAAGATCCGAGATGTCGGAATCAAATCTGTCGAAATATTGAGGGAAAATATAAGATCTAGCAATGGCAGAGACTCAGAATAAGATTCCCAAAATCCAGACATCTAGAAGATCCACACATGTCAACACCAGAGACTTGAAGAATTTTCAAGTCCTGATGCCACCAAAGAGCCGCGGTTGGACAGCCAAACCCCATGATATGCGGCGGATCCGCAGCCTCCTTATGGCCGTAGGACTTAGGATTTTTTTGGGTGCGATCTTATCAGCATGTCCTAACATCTGGCAACTAGGGTTTCTGGCTTTGGAACTATAAATAGGACTGAGAGCTTAACATGAAAGATTATCAATCCGAAGCGATCAAGAAGTCCACAGCGATCCACAAATCCAGGAGATCATCAGCTAGTCATACCTTCAAACAAGAGAGAGAGAGCGAGAGCAAAACTAGGGTTCTTTGTAATCTACTTTGTACGAGATTTGTATGCAATAGTTGATCAATAAATGTAGTCTTTTTATTAGTCATTTCGCAATTAATTTCTGCACTTACTTTCTACACTTACTTTTCCGCATCTTACATTATGATCTCATTCTTCATCCTTTCTTATCTAACCATGTGTGAGTAATTCCTAACTTGCTAGGGTTCGTGGGTTAGGGTAGATCAATGGATGATAAAATCTTTTAACATCTTTTATACATTTTAAAGTTTATAAACTTTAGCAAAACAAATGTTAACATCCTTATCGGACATTCTACCAATTTATTGCTAGTGACGACCACGATTTGAGATCTGATTAACAGTTGTTTTGATAAGGGCTAGACATGAATAGAGATCAATGCAAGACAAGGGTTAAGAGTGGGGAAACCCTAGTTTCTTCCAAAAGAACCCTAATCCACATTCATCACTATCGATCTAATTTTAAACTATTAAAAAATAAAAGGAGTCATTTTTAATTAGTCATCTAGTACTACTAAGTCCTATGAACCTTACAAGCCTCTTTTTTATAAATCTTACATCCGTATTAAAATAGATCTACAACCAACCAACCATCTTTCAATCAACTCGTCTAAAACAAGATAAAAATTCACGTTTCCCTGCGGACGGCCCGTACTCATCATGGCTAGCTACTAGCGACACCGTCCTGATTGCGGTTACTTTTACTAAACAACACTTTCAAACAGATCAAATCAAATGGCGCTGTTGCCGGGGAAACGGTTGTAATTTTTTTTCTTGCTATTCGGGTTGAATTCCTATAAAATCCATACCGTAAAATAAACAAAACCACATCTTGTATCTAACGATTATTGTGCGAGTTTTGTAAGGGAATCTGGAGCAACTGGAGCAAGAAAACAGAGAGTTAGAGAATTTCAACGTAGCTCAGAGGAGCATAGGGGTTCTCTAAAAAAAATTTATCAAGAGATCCCTCCTTAGTGCAGCGGAACCGCGGCAGAAGTTGGCATTTGGCCGCGGAACGGCGGCGGCAGTGAGGAGTTGGGCCCCCAAAATCTTCTGGTAAAGTTCTACTATCTTTCTCTCTCCTCTAAAAATCCAATATTCTGATTTTGACTGCAGGATTCTTTGCAAAAAGCGCAGCTTAAAAAAAATCTTTTTGCGTGTTTTGATATTGGTTTGTTTATGCATATCTTAACCGGATATTAAGGGGCAATAACCCAGATTCAGATTAGGTGGGGATTTCATCACTCTTCCTAGGCCCCACAAATCATAAAACGAGCATATTTTCACTTTACATTAATTAAAAAATATTTAGACCAAGCCTTGAAAGACCGTCGCGCTTAATTAGGACAGAGGAGGGTCGTAGGTAATCTATCGCTTATCCGCATCTCTCTTATGGTGTCTAGGAAAACGTGACTAAAGAAAGTGGTTACTTAATTAGGCCCGCTATTTTCGGTGATTCGTATAATGGATATCTTCCACTTACATGGCACTTACCTGGCCACAAGAGTGATAAAGAGGTGGTAGAGAATTAATCCTGCGACTTGTCCTTTGGAAGTTTAGGAGTGGTCCAGTGACTTGACCTAGGAGACCCTAGTTATAGCGATTGATTGTGCATTTTTATGATTTGTTGAGTCAAGCCTCACTTCCGACACTTTTTCAAAACAAACATTTTTTAAATCGTTCTCACACATGCTGCTACATGCACTAAACATGCTTAGTGCATGATCGTCTGGACACAGGATTCTAGTGCCCGTCTTGTCCGCGTTTTTTCTATCGACTCCGAAGTCGGTACTTCGTCATCTTCTATTTCCCCTTCACCCACCACATCTCCCGAAATGGACGGATCTCCATCGGGATTTAACGATACCACCATCCGTAGGTGCCCAGAATCCACCGCGCATCTCTCTCTAAGAAAAATGATACCCCATACACGAGCCCCTTCCTACTTGTTTGTCTCTTCCACCGTCCAATGGGGATAATTTCGAAATTAAACCCCACTTCATCAACTTTTTGCCTAAATTTCACGGGCTTGAATCCGAAGACGCATACGTTTTCATAACCAAATTCAAGAACGTATTTGCAATGATGGGCACTACCCAACTTTCAGAGGATGCTATGCGATCGCGTCTTCACCATTTTACTTTGTGCGGTCTAGCAGAAAAATGGCTCTATAGCACTGCCGCACATTCAATCGCCAAATAGGACGAATTTGTTATAGCATTCCTTAAGAAATTTTATCCCAATCATAAAACCGCCCGTGTTCGAAGTGAGATTAACCAGTTTACCCAACTTCCCAACGAACCATTCTGGAAATGCTTTAAGCAGTTTAAGGATCTTCTTCTACAATGCCTCCATCACGGAATTGATAGATGGCAATTTTGCCGAATTATATATGAGGGTGTTAATCCTGCCACGAAACAAATGCTTGAAACCATTTGTCAATGCTATTTCATGTCTAAAGACGAAGGCGAAACTTGGCAATTTCTGGAAGATCTCGCCGAACAAACCTTACAGTGAGAAAGCGTTACATCGACTTCATCTAGGGCAGGCGTCCATCAGCTCGATATTTCTATCGTAGTAAAAGCCGAAATGACAGCGATACAAAAGAAACTCGAAGCTATAGAAAACAAATTTTCGCCGGCCTCTCTAAACCAAGTTACGCTCCCCAAAACCGTGTGTGGTGACCCATCACATTTAACGGAAGAATGTCATTTGAGTCCTTCGTTTCAAAGTCAAGAACAAACTAATGCTGTTTTTCAGCAGCGACCTAGAAACGATCCTTATTCTTCCACATACAATCAGGGATGAAGGAATCACCCTAATTTTGCTTGGAACCAAACCCAAACTCAAAATCAAAATCCGTTCCCAAGCCAAAATAACTATCAAAAGCCTCCTCCACAGCAATAGCAGCCACCACAACAGAGTCAGCACCCCTTTCAACCGCAATCTTTTCAAAATCCGACCAACAACTTTGATCCTTATAATAATATTTCAAGGGCCGGTACCAAAAATGTAGGGTTGCAAGGCACTCTCACAAGGGTCTATAAGGCATCAACCATGCCCGATTTAAAATTTAGACGTGCCGAACAACCCTAACCAAGATCTTTAAACTAGAGATTAGGCGAAACAAAGCATGTTAAACACTTTAACATCTAAGAGTTTTGGATTACAACCTTTGTAGTCCGGTCCTTCACTTCATAAGCTCCGTGTTGAGGTCCCTTCACTGCGATCATCATGTACGCGGACTCTAGAGAGGCTCCACGAAGAGAATGATGCAAGCTTGCTTCCGATCTTCGATAACAAAGATGATCTACCTTGAAGTTTCATTAACACAAGCTCTCATTTACTAATGAAGTAAACACCCAAATCTAATTGGGAAGAATATATTAGGATGATGAAGTAGGAATTTAGCTCTCATTTGTTTTCTTAATCTCACTCAAAATCATCACTAATGAAAAAGCTAGAAAGATTTTCCATTAAAAAAGAGAAGGAAGAAGAAGAACCATTTCTTTTGTGATGAATAATGAAAATGTAGTGAGGTCAGAAATGCAACCATGGGTTAAGTATGATAACTTAACCCATGTAGAGACTTCACCATGGTCAAGGATTGGGTTGGGTTAACAAATATCATAACAAATATCTTTGCAAGAAACAAAAAATAAAGCTTCTAGAAACTTCTAGAAAAGATTAACCCAAATCAAACCTTAACCATGTTTAATCTCCATTAAACATGTTGCATTAATAACCCTAACATGTTACAATATTATATATCACATATGTTGGGGTCGAAAATTGCACCCCGGTTGACCAAGTCAAAGTCAAGGTCAACCCCAAGCCAGGTGGGCCCAAGCCCAGATCAAGTGGGCCTATGCCCGAGTCGAGCCGGAACATGAAGCGACCGGCCTCTCCATGCAAATCATGTAAAAAATAATTTTGATGTATTTTTTATAGGCATAAAGCCAAATTTTTGTAAGCCCATGGTTTATGTGCAAAAAGAAATGGCACATGAGCCATAGGATGGGCAAAAGGCCATTTTGTAATGCCTAAGGGGCTATATGTAAATATGTAAGCCTATAAAAGGCAACATGATGAAAATAAATCAAGGCACTTTTCATTCTCTCAAAAAAAACCTAGGGTTTGTGCCTCTTTCCCTTTTCTGAAGGTTCCAAACCTTTTTCTTTCTTTTGAATTAAATCAAGAGTTTTACTCTTCCTTTTCCAAAACTAAATAGTTTTTCACCACAAAACCCACAAAGGGGAACTTGGATCTGTCATTAGATCTCAAAAAGAAGAGATTTTTAAAATCTCACATCTCTTGATCTTCAAGATCCGGCCAATAAGGGAAGAAGGAGACCCATCTCCAGAAACCCCACTTTCGGGAAAGAACCAGGGCTCAAGGGGAGAAGCCCCTTCATCAGCCTCAAAACATCCTTGGAGTTTAACTCCTTACATACACACACACACACACACACAGAATAATAAGTGCTCCTTTCTGAGAGTACAACTCCTATTGCAGGGACCAAGTCCCTTTTGCTGCCCGAGCGCCCACGTGCTGACACGTGGTGCGCTAGCGCTCTTGCGTCCAGAGCGCTAGCGCTCGAGCGCCCACGTGCTGACACATAGCGCGCTAGCGTCCTAGCGCCCACGTGCTGACACGTGGCACGCTAGCGCTCAGTGCGCTAGCGCCCGAGCGTCCACGAGCTGACATGTGGTGCGCGAGCGCTCAAAGCGCTGGCGCTGGCCCCACGCATCCTTTGGATGCCTTTCCCCCCCCTTTTTTTTTATATATACATATGTACACACACACATACTCTACGACACTGTCCCTGTTAGAAAAAAATTTCTAACGGGGCGCTGCCCCGCACCCCGCAAAGGGGGCTGCTAGCCCTCTTAACCCCCGGTCCGCTATCCGGATAGCGGGACCCTCGTAAAAACTCTGCGGGGTCCCCGATATATCCAAAACCCCTTCAAAACACAACACCGCACATTGAGTTCGCATGACCAGTTTAACCCGTCAATCGGAGGTTCCCTCGCTCCAAAGGCGAGGGGTAATTAACGACAGCTTAGTCCGCGGCTGCCGGAGATTCGGATCCCCACAATCATTAAACCCCGGCTACCCTAGGCAGGGGGAATCTGTAATGCGCCTGACAAGCGCGTGCATATTCCCATCTCAATGGGGTGACGAAAAACACCCTACAGATTCTGGCACGCCCGGTGGGACCTTTCTCTCCTCCCATATTTCGGGTTAAATGTTCATTCGAACTCAATCAATATACATATCGACTGACTGTACTGAAATCATGCTTCTTTGTGCAGGTTAACAAATTTCAAATTGCAATCTCCGGTCGCAGCAAAAATGTCTCCAAAGATGAACCCAGCTCTCAGCACGGCTCCCATCTCCTACACGATGAAGATAGACTCCAGGACGGTCCTTCCGGCCAGTCTCGGGCGACAATGGGAGGAGGAGCCGCTACCATTTGGCTCTATTATGTTCATGTCAGCTAACGCCCTCCCAGCTCCTCAAGCCCCAGTAACAGATAAACCGGTCTTAAAGGGGAAAAGGCCGAATGTCATGGTCTCGAAAGCGCCCCAACTCAAACGCAAGTCGGTGTTTGAACGACTCTCCTTGGCCCAAGCTGGGGGCAAGGCCATCAACACCAACAAAGTAACAGGACGTCTCGGGCAAGTTCCAGCGATGCCCCTGACAACTGCTCAATTGGGTGTCTTCTCAAGCCTCCCCATCACTCAGCCTATGGCGGCATCCCGAAGAGCAGAAGCCTACCAAGCGCTCAAGGCAGAGAAGCTGAGGCAGAAGCGGATCAGATACAGAACCAACAAAAGGGCTAGGGCTCTGGCCATGTTAAAATTTATGAATTTCCAAAGCCCGGACCGCTCCGCGAAATCAGCCGCTAAAGATAAAGAGATGGCTGGCTATGTGATCCGCACTGTCTATATGGTCAGACATGAAGAAACGAACCCTCCTATGCTTCACAGCCAGGGTGATGATACGGTGGACGCTACCCAACGTCAACTCGATCTAAATGATGAAGAGCCCGCTTAGGCCGATAAGCCAGAGGAGCCCGTGGTTCCTGCGGAATTGAGCTCAGGCAATAAGGATGGCCCGGTTGTCATAATCGGAATTACGGGACAAGCATTATTCCAATGGCTTCAAAGGCAACTTCAGGACAGGGATGAGAAGATGGCCAAGGTCCATTCTAAAGTTGACGAGCTGGCAAATGTTGTGGTGGATCTCATGACCCAAGTCGCCCGATTGCAATTACAGCAAAATCAAATTTTGGTTCATGAGCTGGGGATTGATATCCGGAAGCAGCCGACCGATGCTCCCTTCAACCTAAGTGCGGAGCGCCTTTGCGAAAAATGGCCGCAATCAGCCTCTGGTCCCTCCGATACATACACCGGGGGGGGGGGAATCGCCTCTGAAAGAGAAACTGGAAAAGGTCTATTCCTTCAAAAGGGACAAAGTCCATAAGATATTCAGGGACGCCCTAAGAAATGGTCTACAACTGCCAGAATCAAAGAGACCGCAGGAAGCGAATATGACCGACGACCCAAAATATTGCCCCTATCATAGGGTGATAGGTCATGCCATTGAGAACTGCTTCTGTCACGCCCCGCTTCCCAGAGTACGCTAAGATGGGCACGTGACATAGCCAACCATGCTACCTGTGGATAGGAAAAATCCTTCCACACTCACATTACGGCTGTAGAGATATCAAGAACAAAATAAAACTAACTTAAACATGTCCATAAGCCAAGATATCATGAGTCAAGAATAATAAAAGTGCGGAAGCAAAAGATCCAATACAAAATAACTGGAATGTATGTCCCATAATACGGGCTCACATCAGGAATAAAATGCATGAAATAAAAGGACTAACTACTGTTAACACCTCACAGCTCAGCCTGCTGGCTGAAGTACTCCTGCTCGGACTGCAACAGCGGTACAGAATCTGGGCCATGCAAAACCCAGACGTCAGCGCGTCATGTCATCAAGTAATAAAATATACACAGGGTAATAGGCAATTCAATATACACATGAATGAACAGCAGGTGTAACAGTATTATAAATCAGGGCAGTGGGGGGAGTGTGCAGTGAGTAAACTAAACTGTTCTATTGGGTTTTCTACTTTAAAGTCTTTGAAATCAATTTGATGAATCATCGATGTAACTCAATAGTATCCCGTGCATACCCGGGACCACGGTCCAGATTCTCGGGCTGAATCCGAGACATGCCGCTAGGCACTAAAACAGGAGATATGTATAGATGAATGATGTCAGCAGCATCATCCCAAAGCTGGCCTAGCCTCTAAAACTGATCAGTAAAGGTAGTACACCGTCGAGTTACAAGTCAGGTTTCATCATTGATTTCCCCATATCCCCAAGTTATATGTGTAAGTCAAGTCAGGTATTCAGTAATCAAGAACCAATGCCAACACAGGATCAGGTAAGCAGGTTTGTCTGGATAGACAACAGGAACGGTCCATGAGGACTACATGTCAGGTTCGTTGGCATTAGACACAAGATCAGGTAACGGGTCAGTCCATGGTACAACAGGTCAAGTCAGGTAGTGTACGGTACCATATCGGTCAAACGATATATGCGTAGCAAGTCAGGCCAGGGTGTAAAAGATAACATGTGGGTACTCATAAACAGCTAGCATGATCATGGCTACAAGTAATCAAGCATGGTTATCAACAATATAATCTAAGCAATGAATTAACAATAAAGCAGATTCAATTAATTAGCAGTATAGTTTTATCAGTTGTGTTTAACAGACAGTGTCAGCTTTATGTGCATACAGTATGATAGATGTGAATGCTAAAACCAAGTTAATAAGTATCGAGTGATCCCTGGATGCGACGACATGTATAATCTGTTTAATGGATGCAGTTGTAATTAGACGGTCAAAGTTGCACATGGATGTCTGATAGGCTAAACCGGATTAAAAGGGGTAACATAGCAGTAAACAAATATGATCTATCATATACAGGTGATTGTTAGATATAAATAATTCGATGCAAGATTAAGTCTCAAGTTCGGAATCATAAAATGTGTAACGGAACCTTATACGGTTAATTTGAAATCCATTTCTATCAATTCTAATTAGGGATTTAACAGGAAATAATTAATTTAGCATATGAATAGTTTAAAATAGCATGTAGCAAGTTTCACTTGCCTCGGCGGGTCTTGAAACGGAAAACGGAACGTTACACGTCGGCGGGGAAATCTCGCGACGTGCGCACGGTTCACGGAATGAACCCAAACGACGAACAGTGGAGCCACACGGGTCAGGTTCCTCGCTGGATCGTCGGAAAACGTCGTCGGCACGGTCAGATTCCGGCCAAACACAAAACAGTGAACAATAAAGAATGCATGAAGAAAAGAAGAGAAGAATAAAAAGAAGGAAGAGAAGGAGGATGAAGGAGAGGGTGCTCACGATGATCTGCAGAGGGGTTGAGATCGTCGGCTGCGCTGACGGAGCTCCGACGAGGTACCTGTAGCGACCCTGACAGTTAAAGAAACCAACCGAGAAAGGGAGAAGAAGAAAGAAAGAAATGAGGAGAAGGAAAGAGGAGAAGGAGAAGAGCATGCTCACCGAGGGGGTGCACGAGGCCAGGGAACGGATCAAGATCACCGGCGGCGATCCCACGATGTGCAGCGGCATGCAGGTGGGTGCGCGGTGCTCGTGCAGGGTGCTCGGGGAGAGGAGGAAGGAGATGAGGTGGAAGTGACGAGGGCGATGAGGCGACGAGGTCGGCGATGATGGCGTCGGCGTTGGGGCAACGACGAGAGGAGACAAGGCGGCTAGGGTTTACGAAGGTTGGGTTCTATTGATATTTGAGAAGAGAAGGAAAGCATTTAAAAGAAGAAGAGAGAGAGAGAGAGAGAGAGAGAGAGAGAGGAGACGCGGGGGGAGAGAGAGAGAGAGAGGAGAAAGATAGAGAGGGAGGGAGAGATCGAGAGGAGAGAGAAAGATTTTGAGGAGAAAGAAAATTGGCTCGTAGTGCCCGCGAGAGAGAGAGAGAGAGACTGCCGTGTGGGGCCCATGGAGGTTAAGTGAATTGTGTTTGACTCGTGGCCAAAGAAGGGAAAAGAAAGGGAAAGATTTATGGGTTAAACAATTAGGGAAAAAATTTAAAAGATTTTAAAGGAAAAATGGGAAATATTTTCTGTTAGATGAATTTAAATTTTGTTGGTTTTAAAATATTAGAAAAATAGGATTTGGCGTAGTTGCAAAATATTTCAGAATTGCGCCCGGGTCGGGTCCAAAATTAAAATGAAAGATTTTACAATTAAAAAGCACACCCCCAAGAACGGACGTGCGTGCGCGTAGTCGTCCAAATATGTCCGTTTCACTGAACGGGACGAGAACACGATGCAAGGACGCTACCACAGGGTTAGGGGTGTCGAGCAGGCCATGACGAGTATTTTTAATTTTATTTTAGATGCCTTAAATTGTTATATGCCTAATTGAATTGTCGGGGTAAAATTTATAACTAGCAACAGTCAATTAAGATAAATGAAATAAATACCACACAACACACATACGGTAACTGAAATTTGTAGAATTGGACTCGGTTGTTACATTATACCCAACTACAAAAGAATTTCGTCCTCGAAATTCCAAGAACACAAAAGATAGACGACCGAAAACTACAAGAAACGATGAGGAAACTTATGCCGGATTTCATCTTCTCGTTCCCAAGTGGACTCTCCATGCAAGCGATTACCCCAAGAAACAAGTACAAGGGGAATAACTTTGTTCTTAAGAACCCTTTCCCTTCGATCCACAATTTCAACCGGTCGCTCTACAAAAGTCAAATCTTCTCGTACAGTCAGCTCCGAATGATCCAATACATGTGTTTCATCTCGAACATGCTTACGGAGTTGAGATATGTGAAACACATCATGAACATTCGCCAAGGACTGCGGTAACGCCAAACGATACGCTACCTCGCCAACACACTCCAAGATCTCGAAGGGTCCAACGAATCGAGGACTGAGCTTTCCTCGACTTCCAAAACGAATCACCCCTCTAGTCGGTGATATCTTCAAGAATACCAAATCATCCACGGCGAACTCTAGAGGTCTTCTCTTCGTATCTGCCCAACTCTTCTGTCTGTCTTGTGTTGCCTTCATATGATTCCTGATAGTGTTAACTTTCTCAACTGTCTGCACAACCAAATCTGGTCCCAACAATCTTCGTTCACCGACATCGTCCCAACAAACAGGTGAACGGAATTTACGACCATACAAAGCTTCAAATGGAGCTATCTGGATAGTTGCCTGGAAACTGTTGTTGTAAGAAAACTCCACCAAATGTAGATGATCCTCCCATGAACCCTTGAAGTCCAACATGCACGCTCTCAACATATCTTCAAGAGTTTGGATCATTCTCTCCGACTGACTATCAGTTTGAGGATGATAAGCTGTGCTAAATTTCAATCGAGTCCCTAAACTTTCCTGTAAACTCCTCCAGAAGTGTGACAAGAACCGAGTGTCCCGATCGGACACGATGCTTACCGATACTCCATGCAATCTTACAATCTCCTGCATGTATCGTTCCGCCAAAGTCTCTGTTGATTGACCAACCTGAAAAGGAATAAAATGAGCTGCCTTGGTCAAACGATCAACAATCACCCATACTGCATTGTTGCCTTTTGGACTCCGCGGTAGAGCTGTCACGAAATCCATGGTTATAAGTTCCCACTTCCACTGAGGAATTGGAAGTGGTTGCAATAAACCAGCAACCCTTTGATGTTCAGCCTTAACTTGCTGACACACCAAGCACTTTGCCACGAAGCGAGCAATCTCCCTCTTCATACCTTCCCACCAGAAATGTTGTCGTATATCTCGGTACATCTTCGTACCTCCTGGATGTACGGAATACGCTGAATTGTATGCCTCCTTCATAAGTTCTTCACGAATATCTCCCTTTGCACACACAAACGGCTACTATACCTCAACGAACCATCTTCGTGGATCAATAAATCTGTTCGTAGTCCGGCCTCAACCTGTTCTCGAAACTTTTGCAATCTAGGATCCTGCGATTGCGTTGCCTTAATATTCTCGATCAACGACGAATGTACTTGCAGCTGCATCAACTGTCCCGAAGAATGCGGTAGCAAAACCTCCAAATCAAATCTTCAAAAGTCTTCAATGAGATCCTTCTGTGCAGTCAACATTTGAATTGCCGGTAACCGACTGAGCGCATCCGGCACGACATTAACTTTCCCCGGATGGTACTTAAGATCAAGATCGTAGTCAGCCATCAGCTCCAACCATCTGCGTTGCCTCATATTAAGCTCCTTCTGCATGAACACATACTTCAAGCTCTTATGGTCTGTGAAAACTTTGACCCTTTCACCCAAAAGGTAGTGTCTCCAAATCTTCAAAGCGAAAATCACAGCCGCAAGCTCCAAGTCATGAGTTGGGTAGTTCTTCTCATGGGTCCTCAACTGTCTTGATGCATACGCTACAACCTTCCCATGCTGCATCAAAACGCATCCCAATCCTTTTCCAGATGCGTCGCTGTGAATCACCAATCCTCCGGAATTGTCTGGCACGGTCAGAATAGGGGCGGTTATCAATTTCTGCTTCAACGTCTCAAAAGCTGACGCACATCTATCCGTCCACACAAAAGGTACCTCCTTGCGCGTAATCTTTAACATCTAAAAGTTTGGGATTATAACCTTTGTAGTCCGGTCCTTCACTTCATAAGCTCCGTGTTGAGGTCCCTTCGCTGCGATCATCATGTACGCGGACTCTAGAGAGGCTCCACGAAGAGAATGATACAAGCTTGCTTCCGATCTTCGATAACAAAGATGATCTACCTTGAAGTTTCATTAACAAAAGCTCTTACTTACTAATGAAGTAAACACCCTAATCTAATTGGCAAGAATAGATTATGATGATGAAGTAGGAATTTAGCTCTCATTTGTTTTCTTAATCTCACTCAAAATCATCACTAATGAAAAAGCTAGAAAGCTTTTCCATTCAAAAAGAGAAGGAAGAAGAAGAACCATTTCTTTTGTGATGAATAATGAAAGTGTAGTGAGGTTAGAAATGCAACCATGTGTTAAGTATGATAACTTAACCCATGTAGAGACTTCACCATGATCAAGGGTTGGGTTGGGTTAACAAATATCATAACAAATATCTTTAGAAAATATCTTTGCAAGAAACAAAAAACAAAGCTTCTAGAAACTTCTAGAAAAGATTAACCCAAATCAAACCCTAACCATGTTTAATCTCAATTAAACATATTGCATTAATAACCCTAACATGTTACAATATTATATATCACATATACAATATTTATTGTAACAAAATAAAATAATACAATTAACATATATCGCATATATATCAATGTATTACCCGAGTGAGAAAAAGAATCTTTTAGTGAGCTTATATTAGTTAATGTAATTTAATATATCAAATATATAATTATAAATTAAATTACCGAATCAACACTTAATCCGATAATCCGGCTATTTCACAAATAACCGACTAATATAATCTGTATCAGTTTATCGAATCAACACTTGATCCGATGACCCGGCTATATCACATATACCCGGCCGATATCTCATATCGCGAGAATCTAATACGGTATCATATACACGTATTGTTCTCGGTCCCGCACATATCATATATGTGCTCCTACTCCGTTTTGCCTGAGTCAAGAAACCTCTGTGTAGGACGCTAAAGAATCGTCAATACGTCGGCAGTAAGTGATGATCATATCAAACACCCACAAGCTGCAAGCGGTCAGCTAAACGTAACAGCTACTCAGGTATTGAGCAATCAGAAGATCAACAAGCAAGCCTGTACATTCTCCTATGAATCCAATCAGTAACACTCCCGTACAGTCCGGTCTCTTTGTCTGATATGTCGTATATCTCGCCTAGGGGTGGTAAACGTCATACCCCAGTAGCTTGATAAGTCATGTCGATATGAGGTCTATAACAGTTCGAGAAACTACTGATAACACTTACCAATAAATCTCAGCAACCCTGGCCAGGGATTTCCAGTTATAACCAATCGAACACAGCGCAACATCAACTCCCAATACCGGGAGAGACGAATCCCCTCCTATCGCTCATTGCCTCCATATGATTCGGGACTGTACCCAAAAGCTACCTTTTTGCACGCCCTCTTGGACGTAGTATGATGGAAATCAAAGCACAGTGGGAATCACACAAGACTTTATGACGATCTCGGGTCTACAGACTAACATGTACCAGTGTCACCAGAGAACTGCCATCTGACGTGAGGTATAATACCATCTGGGAGTTCTCGGCGAGTCCGTCCAGTGTACCCAGTCTCTACTGAGCATCCGTACACCATCCTTGATGTCAAACATCGATGGATATGGGATCATCCATCGCCCATCATATGGGTTAAGATGCGTATATGCTAGTCTACTCTGGTGTATCGATTCCCCGTCTCGATACACCCTCGACTAGTAACAATTATAGGATGTACTTGTCGACTACCGTGGCCCCACTAGTATGATCTCATCATAGTCCCAGTAGTCGAGTACATATCCTAAGGGCTTTATCAACATGTAACATAGAGACAATCAGAGTACATGTTAAGATAAAGAGCAACCAGATAGCGTACTATCACGTCGAGCAAGAAAGTCCTCCCAATATATGTCCAAGCATCCACTACAATATACATCGTATGTACAGTAATGGCCTCTAGGGCATACATATAACTAACAAAAAAATCCTCTGCACTCGAATGAAGGTTTGAAACGTTTATTAAACATTCCACACAAACAACGGCTAATTTAACATCTTCTATCCAAACGTTAGTGCATCACACCGCTTTCCACGGTGAAAGCATAAAATCGATAGAAGCACAACTTGCACAGTTAAATGCCGCAATGAGTGAGAGAGAGAAAGGGAAACTTCCATCTCAAGCTCTACCGAATCCTGGCCACTCACAAATTCATAATGTGAGTGTTATAACCACGTTGAGATCTGGAAGAGTGCTGAACAATCATGTCGGTGAACACGTTGATGACGTTGAATCAAATGAACCCCCGGTCACTTCTTCTAACTCAAACTCGTCTAGTCCACCCTCTTCGTCCGAGCCTATTCTCCGTTCTTCCCTAGGCTCAAACCCTCAGCCCACTTTCTTGAGTCAAACTAAAACGATCCCAACTTCAATTCCGGGATCCATTCCATCCCCACAAACTTCTCCTCCAATGTTGGACTCAACCCTTATTGATAAAGCTCTTTTTTCAAACAGATTGAGGGCCAACAAACCTAATGCACAAATAGAGAAGATTGTGGAAATATTTAAGCAAGTTAACATAAATATTCCTCTTCTAGATGCTATTCAACACGTTCCATCTTATGCGAAAATCCTTAAGAACTTGTGCACTAGGAAGAGAAAAACTCAAGTACCTAAAAAGGTATTCTTAACGAGTAATGTGAGCACAGCTTTTATCTAACAATTACCTAAAAAATATAAGGACCCCGGTTGTCCTATAATATCGATAACTATTAGGGGGAAAGCATCAATCGTGTTCTACTCGATCTAGGTGCTAGTGCTAACTTGCTCACGTATTCTGTCTACGGGCAGTTAGGTATAGGAGAGTTGAAACTTGCGAATTGCACTCTCCAAATGGCCGATTGATCTATCACCCAACCTAGAGGTGAGCTAGAGAACGTGTTAATCAAAATTGGGGAATTTATATTCCTTATGGACTTTATTGTTTTAGATACACAGCCTGTGGCGAACCCACGGAATCAAATCCCAGTGATTCTAGGTCGGCCTTTTCTAGAAACTTCCAATGCTATAATAAATTGTTGTAACGGTTCTATGAACCAATCCTTCGGGAAGATGACAATCGAGCTTAACATTTACAAGTTAGGAAGTCAACCATCTAAATCTTCTACTTATCTAATCGATATTTGTTCTGTCAACGAGATAGCTTCCGATAGCTGCGAAGTTGAGGAACTTTGCTATGATGATCTTGACGACACTAGTGCGTCATTGTTTGATCCAGCAATTTACTATACTAGTGAGGACCCTTTTGACAAGTCCAACCACGAGTTCAAATCCTTAGGTTTATCGCAAAAGTTAATCGAGCCTTCCGAGTCTATATCCTACGCTAGCTATGAACCTCTTAACGAGTCCGAGTATAATTCCTCTACCTTACCTTCTATCCTCTCTCCGCCGACACTAGATCTCAAGCCACTACATTTTCATCTTAAATATGCATATTTAGGTGAGAATGAGTCTTTGCCAGTTATCATATCAGCTTATCTAGTTTTAGAGCAAGAGAGCGCTCTTTTATCGGTCTTGAGATCAAATCGGTAAGCTTTTGGTTGGACAAGATATCAAAGGGAGTCGTCCCTTGATTGTTGAACATCATATGCATTTGATGGATGAAGCCAAACCAGCCCGAGACCCACAAAGACGGTTGAATTCCGTCATGAAGGAGGCAGTAAAGAAAGAAATCGTCGAATGCCTAGATAATGGCATAATTTACCCAATATCTGATAGCAATAGGTAAGTCCTATTCATGCGGTCCCTAAAAAGTATGGCATCACGGTCATAACTAATGAGGCTAATGAGTTGATCCAAATACGCATCCAAACTGGAAGGCGGGTATATATTGATTATAGAAAACTCAATGCCGCAACGAGAAAAGATCACTTCTCTCTACCTTTCATTGACCAGATATTAGAACGATTAGCCGGGCATGAGTACTACTGTTTTTTGGACGGATACTCCGGCTATAACCAGATCCCCATCGCCGAAAAGGATCAAGATAAGACAACATTTACTTATCCTTTCGGTACTTTTGCTTATAGACGCATGCCCTTCGGGTTATGCATTGCTCCCGCTATATTTCAGCGGTGCCAAATGGGGATATTCTAGGACATGGTCGAGAATTTTCTGGAGATATTTATGGACGATTTCTCCATATTTGGAGACTCCTTTGAGGAATGCCTTCATCATCTTAACGTTGTTCTTATCCGCTGTAAGGATAAGAACTTAATTTTGAATTGGGAAAAATGTCATTTCATGGTTCAAAAAGGTATAGTCCTTGGGCATGTCATTTCACGAAAAGGCATGGAGGTAGACAGAGCTAAAATAGATGTCATCCATAACCTTCCTCCTCCCAAACGCGTCAAAGATGTACGCTCCTTCCTTGATCATACAGGATTTTATAGGAGATTCATTAAGGGCTTAAGCAAAATTGCTAGACCTTTAACTCTTTTCTTGGCCAAGGATACAACATTTCATTTGGATTCGGACTGCGAGGATGCTTTTGAATCACTTAAAAGCTCCCTCACTACAGCCCCCGTTCTGTTATCTCCGGACTGGAATCACCCGTCTTAGTTTATGTGTGATGCATCCGATTTTGCTATTGGTGCAGTCTTAGAACAACACATTGATAAGATGCCACATGTAATTTACTATGCAAGTAGGACCTTGAACGATGCCCAAATAAATTATACAACTACCGAGAAAGAACTCTTGACAGTTTTATTTGCATTAGAAAAATTCAGGCCCTGCTTGATTGGCTTTCCAGTTGTAGTTTACATCGACCACTCTACCCTAAGACATCTTTTATCGAAGAAAGATGCTAAATCCAGGCTAAAACGTTGGATCATGTTGTTATAAGAATTTGATCTTATCATTCGAGATAAGAATAGATGTGAAAATGTAGTAGCCGACCATCTTTCACGCCTTTCTTATTCGCCAACGTTGACCGTGCCAATAAACGAGTCCTTTACTGACGAACAGCTCTTGACCATATCCTGCGAACCTTAGTTTATGGATATTATGAATTATTTAGCAACGGACTTATACCCAACGAATGGTCAAAACAAGACAATCACCGATTTCTATCCCAAGTAAAACACTTTTACCGGGATGAACTTTATTTGTTTAAGTATTGTCCCGATCAAATCATTCGCCGATGTGTCCCTAATGAAGAGTGTATTGTCTTTCTGCCATAATCAGGCATGTGGCGGTCACTTTCGTCCACGGAAAACGGCGAAGAAAGTGTTGCAATGTTGCTTTTAGTGGCCAACATTATTTAAAGATGCATATGATCATTGCAAAACATGTCCACGTTATCAACACATGGGTCGAATTTCATGGAGAAATGAGATGCCGCTCCAACCTATCTTGGTTGTGGAGATTTTTGATGTTTGGGGAATTGATTTTATTGGCCATTTTCCTAACTCTTTTGGGAATTTATACATCTTACTTGCGGTTGATTATGTCTCTAATCGCACTAATGACAACAAAATTGTTATTAAGTTCCTTAAAGAAAATATCTTTTCGCGATTCGGATACCCTCGTGCTATAATTAACGACAACGAGACGCATTTCTGTAATCGGTCTTTCGAGGTTTTGATACGAAAATATTCAATCAACCACAAGCTCTCTATGCCCTATCATCCCCAAATGAGCGGGCAAGCTGAGATCTCCAATAGACAGATCAAACAAATTTTGGAGAAAACTGTTTCTAAGAACCGTAAAGATTGGTCCACCAAATTGACGGATGTTCTTTAGGCATTTCATACCGCTTATAAGACCGATCTTGGTATGTCTCCATACCGACTCGTGTTTGGGACGGCTTGCCACCTTCCTGTCGAGATCGAACATAAAACAATGTGGGCTATTAAAGAGCTTAACTTTGATTTTGATCAAGCCAGTAGCTATCGGAAGCTGCAATTAAATGAGCTTAGCGAACTTCGTGATGAAGCCTATGATAATGCGGTAATAGTAAAGAACCGGACTAAAGTGTTCCGCGATAAAAATCTTTTGAGAAAAACTTTCACACCGGGATAACAAGTCCTTCTTTACGATTTCCGTCTCTATCATCATCCAGGTAAGCTTAAATCTCGTTGGAAATGACCTTTTGTGGTGCGGTATGTGTGCCCGCACGGAGCAGTGGATATCGAAAATGCTAAAAACGATTCTATTTTTAAAGTCAATGGGCATAGATTAAAACCGTATTTTTCCGCTGACCCAGCGGAGTGTTCCCCTCCGAAAGGCGGCGGCGACGTGAGGACGTCTTGCCTGAGATTCAGGGCAGATGCTATATGGTTTTATCTATCTACCTCTCCGAAGATGCCAAGTTGATTTATGGCACCGTGTATCGGAGGTTCAGACGGATGCGGCCGATGTAGCAGACTTCGTCAGATTCCCCCTCGCTTGAGGGGTTTTTGATTATGGGGACGCTCTTTCCTGCAGGCGCAAGCCCCTGCAGTTAATTATGCTACCGCATCGTGGTAGCCACTTTCTCCTTCTCCAGCGCTTCGTGTCGTGTGTATTTGTTTTGTTTGTGGTTGCCCGTGGATTGTATACGGAGACTGAGTAATGCCGTCGCCCGTAGGACGTGGATTAGTCCAAATCCGTATTTACTTAGATTTGGGTTTGGTGTTTTTAGTTTAAGGATACGTTAGCCGTATTGAGGCTAAGATCAACTTAAACGTTCGTTAAGGATACGTTAGTCCTGTTTGAGACTAAGATCAACTTAACGTGGTGATCCATTTATTATATGGCCGTCAGGACTCCTCACCTCTCTGACGTCGTTGAAGAATTACAACGATAGGTGTCAGAGGAGTTCAGAGATGTACCCTTGAACCAAAATTTATTTGGAGTTTTATAGTCCATTTGAATGTTTAAGAATACGTTAGCCGTGTTTGGGGCTAAGATCAACTTAAACGGGATCGTTTAGATCCGGCAAAAGAGCATTTGGAAGCTCTATTGTTCCAGTTTAGGGACGTGGTGGTCCATCGTTAGTTTAAGGACGTTTCGGTCCATCGCCAGTTTAGGGACGTGGTGGTCCATCATTAGTTTAAGAACGTTTCGGTCCATCATTAGTTTAAGGACGTTTCGGTCCAATATTAGTTTAAGGACGTTTTGGTCCATTGCCAGTTTAGGGACGGGGTGGTCCATCATTAGTTTAAGGACGTTTCGGTCCATCATTAGTTTAAGGACGTTTCGGTCCAATATTAGTTTAAGGACGTTTCGGTCCATGAGTTTAAGGACCCCGCAGTCCGTATTGATGCGTGGTCGTCAGGACCCGTCACCTCTTTAACGTCGTTGAAGGATTACAACGATAAGAGTCAGAGGAGTTCGGAGATGTACCCTTGAACCGAAGGTAAATTGATTTAAGAGAGCAATTTTGCTCAGTCAATTTAATTTGAGGACTTACGGCCATGATTGGGCTAAGTCCAGTTGGAAAATACTCATCATTTTTATTTGTTTTTGCATTGCATTTCTTTTTTATTTGGGCTCTGCCCATAAAGGATGCAGAGTATCAATTTGTTTTGGGCTCTGCCCATTTATAAATGATGCAGAGCATCAATTTTACTTGGGCTCTGCCCTTTTTATTGCTTTGCAATTTATTTAGGCCTGTTAGGTCTTTTTGACTTGGGCCTGGCCCTTTAATAAAAGAAATGCATGGCATTTTCAGGCGCTTTGCGCCAATCAAAGAGCGCATGCGCTTGTGGTGACGACACATGTCATGCAAGCGCAGTGCACTGCGCTAGTGCGCCGCGCTTGCGCTGCTGACACGTGGCGCACTCTGGTGAGTTGCGCCAGTTCCAGAGAGCATGGCTCTATTTCAAAAGCGCATAGCGCAGATGGTTCAGATGCTGACACGTGGCGCTCTCTAGTGGCTTGCGCCAACCCAAGAGCGCAACGGAGCAGATTTTCAAGTGCAAAGCACTATTAATTTGAGAATCTTTTAGATTCAAGAACCAATGGTTCATAAAAAGAAGTGCAAAGCACTATTTGATTTCTTGATCTAATTTAGATCAAAGAAAAACAAGCTTTTTCTTATTTCAGGAACCAGAGGTTCATAAAAAGTGCAAAGCACTGTTTATTATGTGAAGATCATTGATCTTGTTCTTAGATCAATGATCTATTAGAAGAAATTTCTTCTATTTTAAAGGTTTTTACCTTTCTTCTTGAAATTTCTTCAGAGTTCCTCTCTGTTTTGAATTTCTCGATTTCTCACAAAATGTTCATGCCTTTGAATTGAGGTCTAGGGTCCTTTTTATAGTGCCCATAAATTAGTTAAAGAGATCTTTCTCTGAGTGATTTGGGGAATTTTCCCCACCGTTGGATTTTTGATCCAAGGGCCTATGTTTTACAGAAGAAAATCTTTTTGTTTTAACAAGAACAGAAAGATTTCTTTAAAATCTTAATTCTGTTTGGCGCAAATGCCCCAGCGCGTGACACGTGTCAAGCAGCGCACAGCGCAGCGCAACTGCGCTAGCGCATCTGCACTGACACGTGTCGCGCAGCGCAAAGCGCAGCCCAACTGCGCTAGCGCATCTGCTCTGACACGTGTCAAGCAGCGCACAGCACAGCGCATCCGCGCTGACACGTGTCGCGCAGCGCAAAGCGCAGCGCAACTGTAAGTCCACGTTGCCGACCCCGGTTCTTGCGGGGAGGCGGAAACGGTATAAAAATCAAATTAATAGCGCATTAGGCAACATGGACTAACAGAAGTCGGGATCTTTTCTAAACTAAACTAGCTACCAAGCTAAAGAGAGTTAGCTACTCGGAAGGGAGGTTATACCTAACTTGAACTCCTTCTTCTTGAAAACTTTGTAGGGGTTGGATGGTGCTTTCCTCGTCGCCTTCTTCCGTCAAAGATGGATCCACCTGAGGGTTCAACCTTCGGGCTCCTTTCTCGAACTTTGAGAGAACTAGGGTCTTTGGCTTGCTAGACCTCTAACCCTAGAGTGAGTAGAGAGTGGTTTTGGGGTGTTTTTATCTCAAGGAGGGGGTTTCTCAACACATAAGTGTGAGTCTCCTTGAACTAGAGGAAGAGGAAGAAGAAGAGAGGAGAGAGAAGTGTTATGATAGAATGAATAAACTTTTTACAACCATAGCATAATATGAAATGAATTATCAAATTAATAATAATAATCTAAATGAAATAGTTGATGGATGGTTTGGAATGACAATTATCATTACACACATTAAATGGTTTTGCTAGAATCAAAGAGCATCTTTGATATGTAATAATGATAGTCAAAGTTTCAACCATGGTCAACAAGTCAACCTTGGTCAACAAGTCAACAAACCCAACCATGACACAATTTCATTTAATTAATATTATTAATTGATATATCATAAATTCATTAGGGTTTGGAAAAAGACGACTGTCAACTGTGCATACACACCCGTTCCGAAACCCTAATGAAAATCCTCTTCCTCCGCCTCAATCAACTGTGCATACACACCAGCATTCTTGTTCCGAGGAACATGAATACAATGAGATAAAAACTAACCCCAAAACATATACTAGTATCTGTCTCAAACCAGAGCCCGCTAGTAATATCCGTCCGGACTCCAAACGTGCACAAGTGCGCGGATGAGAACGAACCCTGTCGCAAAACCATGCGACCTCTACTCTGTTTTGCCCAAAGGCGAATAGCCCTCTGTGTGACTCGACACTGCGCTGGCAGTGGGTTTAACCACAGACCGCAAGCGGCACTAGCTGTGTGTAACGGTCCCCAGGTAGATGCCGACAAGAAGACTGACGAGGTGAACCTCATCTGAACTCTTACTGAGTCTGAATGTGACAGTCTCCGTACAGTCCGGTCTGTTCGTCTGATACATCGCATGGCGGGCGGTAAACGTCAGTCCCCTAATAGCGGTACAAGTCGTGTCGGAGTGAAGCCCAAAACACCCTGAGATAACACTGGAAGCCTACCAGTATATCTCGCTTGCCCTGGCCAGGGACTACTCGTGTAATGGCTCTCCTAGACACAGCGCGATGTCCACCCCCAATGCTGGGAGAGACGAATCCTGTCTAACCGTCACTGCCTCCAAGTGCTTCGGGACTGCACCCAACTACCACCTGTTTGCACGACTCCTTTGAGCCGTGGTAGGGTAGTAATCAAAGTACAGTGGGAACACACTCGAGGCGAAGTGCCAGTGTCAAGTCAGCGGACTAAGCTGTACTCATGTCACCTGGGAACTGATAACTGACGATAGGTATAATACCTACTAGTCAGTTCCCGACGAGTCCTGTCCAGTGTACTCGTAACCTAACGGGCACCCGCATACTATCTCAAGTACGACGTACTGACGGCTGTGGGACAGACCGTCTTCCACACTGGGATGAGAAGCGCATGCGCTAGTCTACTCCGGAGTATCGATGCCCTGTCTCGATAGTCCTGCGACTAGGGACCTGCGTAAGGATGTGCTTATAGATTACCCAGCCCCCACTAGTGTGACTGCCATCACAACGCTGGTAATCAAGCAAAGATCCTAAGGGCTCCACTAATGTGTATAGGTGATATACTAAAATAAACACATGTACACATTGAAGTAGAAACAAACCAAGTAGCATACTACTATTTTGAGCAAGATTGTATATACAAGGTGAATATCCCAAGCTTCCATTAAGTAATATACAAACCAGTATGATACAGTAATGGCCTCTAGGGCATATACACTAACAGCAACTGCGCTAGCGCATCCGCGCTGACACGTGTCGCGCAGCACAGTGCTTGCGCAACTGAAGCGTTGCTTCGTTTACTAAAGTTTAAATTTTCAAAGTAGAGTTTTGCTCTGATTGGGGGAAGATGAAGCGTTGCTTCGTTTGCTTCATCTTCCGCCTTGGAATTTGAACAGAGGTTTGCTCTGATTGGGGTAAACAAATGCCCCCCACCGTTGTGCTTACGTGGCCCCAAACGCAAGCGCAACGGTGGCAGAATTCCAACCGTTGTGGCAACTTTTGGAAGTTGAAAGGGCACTTGATGCCTATAAATAGGACCTTTGGTCCTACACAGATGATTATCATCTTTAAGTTTTTATTTTCAAAGATTTCAGAGCTTTGCTCTTACCTTCAAGAACTCCTTGAGTTAGATTTTCTTTAACAGAAACTATTTAAGTAAGAATTAGTCTTGAATTAAATTAATTTTAATTAATAGAGCTTTACTCTCATAGATCTTTGATCTAAAGAAAACCCTTTTGGTGTTTCACTAAATAGAGCCTTGCTCTCAGGAATTTGTTTCGGGGTTTCTTAACCCATGAACAGAATCTTGCATCTTTGGCAAAACAAGGATCTTTTTGATCTAAAAAAAGATGAACTCTTAAGAGTTTGGATAATGAAAATTAAAACTGGAGTTTTGTATTTAATGGATTATATCATCTTTTAATAGTAATGATCTCAGAGTTCTCGAGGGATTTCTTTAAATTTCCCTTATTATTGAATTTGATAGGCGTCACCCCTATTCGTAGAACATTGCTCTCGAGGAGTTTAACTCTCTGTGCTCATTTTTTTAACAAGAATTCGCTTAATCAGTCGGTCTGCTAATTATGCTGATCTTCTTTTACAGGAATAATGGACCCCCATATGTATGCTCTTGACGAGATCATCTCTTACGGGGACATCCGCCGACTTGGCTGTTCTCAAAATCGAGAGTTCACAAACGCGGAGTGTGCTGAAATCATAAGCCGCTTTGACGCATACAACGGTCCACTGCTTCCCCGACGTTCCTCCCTCCTTAAGCTTATCGTGGGAGCCATCTGGGAAGCGCTTCCCCTATTCTGTTCCGGAGTGCCGCTTAGGGCGTTGGATGCCGCCGAGGATAAGGTGCACTCGGTGTACCTGATGAACTTAATCTCGAAGAGACGGTAAGACAGTCTTGTTGATCTCTTGCACGAGGTCTTTCAACAGTCTGCCATACTAGCTGCTTATCGGAGGGTGGAAGACATCAGAGGGGACCCTGACGCTTATGCTCGCGAAAGAACGCACATCAGGATGGTCCGCGAGGCTTGGAAAGTCATAGATAGGGTCACTTTCGAGTTCCTCAATCCATGTCCCGGTTCGAGGTTATGCCTTTGTAAACATTTAACAATGTTATTATTTATTTCTCTGTGCTTGTAAGAACCCCTTTTTATGATATGAATAGAAAATTTCCATTTCAGGTTGTCTTATTCCTTGTTTTGAATCTTTTGCACATGCATGAATGAGTGTATCTCGAACGCTTGATCAAATGTAAATCAGATGTTCTTCCTGTCACATCCCGATTTCTTTTATTGTGCGTATGCTGTCTTACTAAACAGGGTCGATAGATAATAGAGTAAGCATCTAGATTTCTCCAAAAGATAACGATGGCTTAGGCCGCAGGTTCAGATCTGCTGCCTAAGACTTTTCAACTCTATGAGCCGTGAGGGTCTCATAGGGACTTTTTTCCCTACGGATCGAGAGGATCCCGTAGGTGGGTTTTCTCCTCAGGAATCGTGAGGATTCCTAAGTGTGTTTCCTCTTATAAGTCGTAAGGATCCTATAAGAGAATTTTTCCCTCTTACGAGTCGAGAGGACCCGTAAGCGGTTGTTTCCCTCCCTGTCGAAACTCGACTTTGGAGAGTGAGACCCGTGAATGGTATGCAAGAGACCGTTTTAGACCGACTTGCAGGGTCCCAGTGCTTAGGAAACATGCTTCTTTTATGCCCACTACCTAAGGCTTTATCTCACGAATCGAGCCGCCTCAAGAATTTCTCGCAAAGACATCAATTTCTTCACAAGTCGAGACGAATCGAGCATTTCTTGCAAGAACATCCTAACGCCGCATTTAACCTCTGCTCTTTACGACAGAAGTCCGTTAGGGTCTGTGGTAATTAGGGTTTTGGCCATCGTACCGTCGCATAAGCTGATATATTCCTCGATAGGCAACCGTGCTGTTCAAGTAGCCCTGCGACTGCCGTGTCTCTGATCCCTTCGGGGGCTGGACAAGACGTCTTCAAGCAATCTTCCTAGGCAGTTTGACCGTCGGAAGAGCAAGCGTTAGGAATTTTCCATGCCGCTTTTTACTTGAGGTTAGGCTCATTTTGGTGAGCCCCGATGAGCCATAACCGCTCCGCGCTGGTGTGGGATGATCTCCGATAGTCTTTCAGGTTTTATGTGAGTTGCCGTCAAGACCCTGAAGCTAGGAATTTGGCCTTTGCTTCATTTTGCTGGCATCTCGTCTGCTGTATCGAGACGAATGTCACGGTTGTTTTTAGGTTGCTGATGAACCGTTGAGGTTTGGAACTAGAGATTTTGCCGTGGCTTCGTTTGTTTGATTGTCGCGTTTGATCCCTACTGGAGGGAGAACGCTGGGGTGACAACTCGTCTGCTGTATCGAGACGAACGTCGAGGTGAAGGCGGGATTTTGCCGTGGCTCCGTTTGTTTGATTGTGTCGCTTCTGCTATGTCGAGACGAACGTCGAGGTGGTGACCATTCTACACTGGTGTGAGACGATCTCCAGTTGTCTTTCTGGCTTTATATGGGTTGCTGCCAAGATCCTGAAGCTAGGAATTTGGCCTTCGCTTCGTTTGCTTTGGAATCGCGTCCGCTGTGTTGAGACGAATGTCGCGGTGGGAGCTAGGGATTTTGCCGTGGCTCCGTTTTTTTTTTAATTGTCGCGTCTGAACCCTGTTGGAGGAAGAACGCTATGGTGACATATCGTCTGCTGTATCGAGACGAATGCCAAGATTGTCTCTAGGTTGCTGGTGAACCATCGAGGTCTGGAACTAGGGATTTTGCCGTGGCTCCATTTGTTTGATGATGTTACGTCTCTGTGTCGAGACGAACGTTGGGGTGACATCCCGTCTGCTGTATCGAGACGAATGTTGAGGTGAAGCTGGGATTTTGCCATGGCTTCGTTTGATAGTGTAACATCAGTGTCCTGCTGGAATGATGAGGCCCACCGTTGTTGGTTTCTGGGCCGTAGATATGGCCATTGAGATTTGGAACTAGGGAGTTTGCCATGGCTCCGTTTTGTTGCGACTCTGAGGTCAGTTTGTTGACGTCACGTCTGCACTGGTAGGGGTGAGGAGAAACGCCGTTGGTGATCTCAGTTGTCGATATGGACGTCGAGACCTTGAAGCTAGGGATCTTCCTTCGCTTCGTTTGTTGACCTTGTGTCTGCAGTATTGTGACAAATGTCGAGATTGTCTCTAGGTTGTTTATGAACCGTCGAGATTTAGTTTCGCTTCCTGACGGAGCCTGTTGGGAAGGTATGTTCTCTTTTTGTTTGTGCCCCTGGATTATATACAGGGATTGAGGTGATCTCACCTGTAGGGCAAAAAGTTTCATTCTTTCATCATCATTTTTTTTATTCTTTCCGCGATGCTCTATCATTTCAGCTTTTTATATCGCGAAGATCGCGATTGCCCAATCATTTCGGCTATTTTTTGCGGTGTCCAATCATTTCGGCTGTTTATTTTATTTTTACTCGCTGCTTTTTATTGCGAATTGCCCAATCATTTCGGCTATTTTGCATGCATACATTTTTACTTGCTGTTTTTTTTATTGCAAGTTGCCCCATCATTTCGGCTATTTCATATGCATGTGCGGCCTACTGGCTTTTCGCCGTAAATCTTAAATTAAACACCGATTTCGGCATCAGCACCGCTACAACTGGGATATTGCCAGGAGCGAATCATCATCTGCCTCTGTCGATGTCGAACAAGGGTGGCTTAGCGAACAGGGTTAAGGTCCTGTCGACTAAGGTTTTTGACTTCATGAGCCGTAAGGGTTTCACAAAGGTGTTTCTCCCTACAAGTCGTGAGGATCTTGTAGGTGTATTTTCTTCTTTGGAATCGTGAGGATTCCTAAGTGTTTGTTCCTCTGTAAGTCGTAAGGATCCTACAAGAGGATTTTCTCCTTGTAAGTTGAGAGGACTTGTAAGGGTTGTTCGTCATGCGAACATATCCCCAGTCCCGGATGGGACTTGATTAGGGAAATGTTTATTCGCATCCGTGGATTGTATACAAGAGCCAGTATTGGACCACTTGTAGGGCAATATCGGAAGTTGTGGGGGGTTGCTTAAGCACAGGTTTATGCCTCTGTAACTTAAGATTTTCAAATCTTATGAGCCGTGAGGGTCTCATAAGAGAGTTCTCCTTACGAGTCGTGAGGATCTCGCAAGTGTATTTTCTCCTTAGGAATCGTGGGGATCCCTAAGTGCGTTGCTCCCTTGTGAGTCGTAAGGATCTCACGCGGGTAGTTTCTCCTTACAAGGTCGAGAGGACCCTATAAGTGTCTTTTAACGAGGTTGTGCCCTTTCGGGTTTTCACAAACACTCGCCGGTAGCCTGCTGTTTTTACTCACGGAGCCCTTTCGAGTTTTCATCCGTGCCCATTTTGCTTATGGACATACCGTTTTTTTCTTATTCCTTTTATTTTCTTCTCTTTTTTTTTACGAGGCCGCGCCCTTTCGGATTTTCACGAGCACTCACCGGTAGCCCTGCTGTTTTTACTCACGGAGCCCTTTCGGGTTTTCATACGTGCCCTTTTTTGCTTATGGACATACCGTTTTTTTTATCTCGTCAGCTTACGGATGCTGCGGTATTAGTTTAAGGACGTTTCGGTCCGCTATTAGTTTAAGGACGTTTCGGTCCGTCATTAGTTTAAGGACGTTTCGGTCCGTCATCGCCGTATTTGAGGCGAAGCTCTAGTTTACTGACTTTTTGGTCCCTGGGGCCTTCCCTATTAATGAGCATGATGCCCCCGGCGTCTCCATCTTTCCCGATGCATGCGGTTGTGGCGGGCTTACCTTCCAGTTTTCGGAGATGACGAACTTGCCTTGTTGGTATTGATCTTCAACCCAGTTTTTGAAGACGTAGCAATCCTCGATCAGGTGACCCAGTACTCGGTGATAGGGACAGTAGTTGGGCTTATTGACGTCATTTGGTTGCGACGGACGTTTTGGCTCCAGCAGATTTATGAGTCGGTTGCGCAACGCCAGCTCGAACAATCCCCTTATTTTATCATGCGGAAATGAGTAAGGACGTTTCAACTTTTCTTGGAGGGGTTGCTGCTTGTTGTTTCGGCAAACAACCGGTCTAGGGCTACTCGATCGCTGTTGAGCATTGGCTACGAGGGCTGTTTTTCCCTTCCCTTTATCCTTTTTGCTCGATCCCTTGTTTGCGGGGCCGAGATTTTTCCCGAGCAGCGTGTGATTACACGGCTGAACGTTATCGCAACTTCTCAATTCTTTCATCTTTGAAATGGATTCCTTGAGGAGAGGGTTGATGGCAGCTTCCTGGTCAGAGTCGCTTCCAAAGGTGATAATTTGCGATCCCTTGGAGTCGGCTATATGACAATCGTCGGCGGCTCTTTTGCGCTCATCTATCATATTTTTCTGATGTCTACGAGCTCCACACTTTGTCCTGTTGAAGTGTCGCTTTTGAGCGGCATACCCTTGCCACCAACATTTAAAGGAGTCGCAGTCTTCGGTAGGATGTGTGATCTTCTGATGATATAAGCAGAAGTTAGGATGCATCTCTACTTCACCGAGAGTATTTTCTTCAGAGGGTGGTAGCACCATTCCCGCTGACAGGGCTTTAGCGAACCTTTTCCTCGTCTTGAATTTGTTTTTATCCGTAGCGGATGGCTTTTGATTTGACGGGAGTGCCTCGACTCTTTGGTCCACTCGTCGGTGTTTGGCTCCTTCCAGTATGGCCATCTCACGCTCTTGATTGGCTTTAACTTTCAGACGAATCTCATTCAGGAAGGTATCGATCAACTCATCTGACGGCCGCGGAATTTCTGGTTCAAGGTCCGCCCTCGGTTTATCAGCGCAAGGAGCCTCTTTATCATCCGCCAATGAGTGAGAGATCACATGACAAGTCGCTACATAGTCTTCGGACTCGTCTGATGAGTCTTCTCCATCATTTTCATCCTCGACAAAAGAACAAGCTGCCCACATCGTGTCCGTCTTCTTTGGAGTGTGCGGCTGTGGTGGGTTTACCTTCCAGTTTTCAGACAGCGCGAACTTGCCTTGTAGGTACTGATCCTCGATCCATCCCGTAAAGACGAAGCAATCCTCGATTGGATGACTTACCGTTTGGTGGTAAGGGCAGTAATCGAGATTATTGGGATCGCCTGGCTGCAACGGACGTTTTGGATTCGGCAGATTGATGAGTCTGTTGCGTACTGCCAGCTCAAACAGTCTTCTCGTTTTATTCTGAAGAAACGAGTAAGGACGTCCTAGTCTCTCCTCGAGGGACGGGCGTGGATGCGCGTTATTTTGGCAAACGACCGGCTTTGAGTTGCTCGGCTGTTGTTGAGCATTGGCAACGACAGTCGCTTTCGCTTTTCCTTTCTCATTTCGAGAGTCTGGTTTTGGAGGAGACGGTCCGTGGCCCATCTGGTCCATTTGGGCTAATTTGTCGATCAATGCTTGGAAGGTGGTCGGCCTGAAGAACATCATGAATTGCGAGATGGTCGCTTGCGGATCGAGAGTGCCCACGAACATGCCTACCGCAGGTGCCTCTTCTATGCGTTGTGTCACGCCCCGCTTCCCAAAAATACGGAAAACGAGGGATGACTAGGCCAGCCATGCTCCTACGGTCAAGGAATCATCCCGCCGTAGTCACACTTCGGCTTCTAGCATTACATGGTAATCAGTAAATAAAGCACAGTATTAAAGGAATCACATCACTAATTTATTACATTAAAATTTTATTGTTCACAGATTACAGATAACAAGAACAAATACTAACCAAAGTCAAACTTACGATCACTTTTATGGAAAGCAGAAAAAGAAGGTACACCAGTCTAAATCTCCGTGAACTCGAAGGGTAGATCCGTCTCCTGTGCTGGTCCTCCCGCGGGATCTGAGCATGCATACTCAGGTCGTCAGAGCGACACAATAACAATATTATTATGATGAGGTGAAACAAGTATATGAGGTACTACTGGTGTACGAGCAATGCAAGTAATCACTATGTCACCATATGATGCAGAATATGTTATGTGTCCCTATCTGTCTCTAGGTCATGTTTGAAATCACATAGTGGAAGGAGGATCATATTTAACAGGAGTCTCGTACATACCCGAGACAACGGCCCACATGCTCGGGACATAACCCTGTCAGCCGGATCGCTAGATCCTATCCTACATGTATCAGTATCTCTGTTCGAATGATCATCCTCTAAACACGGTCCCGCTAAATACGATACTCTTTCCACTTTGATTTCCCCTTTTCCCCCAGGTTACACTATTTATGATATTGATCTAGTTGTGTACGAGTATACCAATGGCACGGTTTCATCACTGTCCACTGTATCAATCACTGTCACGAATATTCACTTTCCATTGGTGTACTCGTCACTCCTAAACCAACATCCATCACGCAAGATAATGCAATGTCCACACGCACTAACACTGTGTATATGACAAGGGTATGATATATGTATTGTATGCTACCAATAAGCTCTGTATATTATGAATTAACATGCATGCCATGAACTAAAATAAATTGCACAAATTAATATGTTAAGAATTCAGCAAAAACGATGTAAGTGAGATATATAGAACAATCAGTCTGTAATTCATCAAAATTTGTTTCAGTTCAATCGGAGTTTCGGTTTTCGAGATATAATAGTTTCATTTTAAGTGCGCGCGGCTGGAAATTCAGTTTCAGAACTGAACGTCCGTTTCGCGACACGAATTGCACCCAGTTGGGCTCAGAATTTAGCGATGTCACAGTTAAATGAAATTTAGGGTTTTCGATAAAGTATTGAACGCAACAGATGGATCCTCAATCGCATCTGCACGCTGAAAGTTGTGCACAGTTTAATCTTAATATGTCATTTCTGAACCTGTTCTGGACCGATATACGTTCTGCCCTTTTAAATACATTTAAAAATAGCAAACGGCGATGAAATGGGATGGAACCACTTGGTTTGTTAAACTAACAGAAATATCTTCAATTTACTGTAGGATTCCGTAACATACGACTTCAATAAACACAGTGGTGCAGGTCTTTGAATCAGAACACAATAATCAGAAACGCTCTGGACTGCAGTCTAGAGTCGTGTTCCGACCCAGTTATCATCATGATTACAGAACATAAATCATTAGGATTTTCCATAGGGTTAAAGTTCGTCAAGTCGGCTTCGATTTAAGCCCTAGAACACATCAATCCATTATGCATAAGATTTATAGTGATTTTATTCGTTTTTAGACACGAGAAAATTCTAGTTTTAACGGCATATTTGGGGGTATCAATTTTTGTTACAAGCAATCATATCATCCAGCGAGATTCATACACTATGTTTATCACTATATGGGCCAACATAAAACATCGGGTTCCGTCAAAATAAACAATCATTTTCATGGGAGATTAGCATCGAACACATTGATCGTATTATGTATTAGTATTCGACAAAATCCGTAAACTGGATATTTTAGTTTCATATCACTAATAATTTAGCATGAAGCAAGTAAACACTTGCCTGGTAACGTCTCGAGGTCGCGAGGCAGCAACGTCGTCACGAACGCGCGTTGTACGCCGCGGAACGAGTTCGCGCGAGCTTCGATCGAAACACGGGTTTTTGCGTCGGAGTTGTCCGGAGATATCGCGCGATCACCGGAGATGGGGGGTGCTCTGTAGATCTCTTGGGAGGTGTTGGGATCGACAACGGTCGGCGACGGTGGCTCCGACGATGTGCACAGTGCACGTGCAGGGAGTGGGTTTCTTTTGGAGAGAGAGAGAGAGAAAGAGAGAGAGTGCAGTGGGGGCTTGGGTTTGTGGTGATGGTGATGATGCTGAGGAGGTTAGGGAGCGCAGAGGTGGTTCAGGTCAGTGTGGGGGGGGGCTCGTCGGCGTCGGTCGAAGGATGCCAGTGGTGGTCGAGCTCGGGTGCGAGGGGTTGGATGTGCGGGGAGCTTGGTGGCTGAAGGTGCAGGGGCTTGGTGAGTTCTGAAGAGAAAAGAGCGAGGGATGAGAACGGGGGAAAACGTGGTAAATCGTCGTCGACAACGATGAAGTTGGCAGTGGTTTCGCAGTGGGTTCGTGGGGAAAAAAACTTGGGGGGTTAGAGTTTTGAGGAGCTTGGAGGTGAGAGGGAGGTGAGGAGTTGGAGAGCGAGAGTTAGAGGGAGGCGTGTTCGGGGTCGTGGGCGACGGCGAGGGCAACGTGGGCGTAACGGCGCGACGTGGGAAGGACAGAAGTTGAGCGGGAAAAAGGAGCCGTTGGGGAGTGGGGAAGATGAATAGGGGGGCCGGGTCGGGTAAAAAGAAATTGGTCGTGGGCTGTAGGGTGAATGGGCCAGCAACAAAAATTTCGTTTTAAAAAGCGGGCTGTGAAAGGATTTGGGCCGGGAATGAAAAATAAATTCCTCAAAAAAAAATTGGGCTGAGAAGGGGATTGGGCCGAGAACAAATTCTTTTAATTGTTAATATACGGATTTTGGGCTGGGGGTTTAAAAGTATGTGTAGATTTATTTTATATTAGGTTTTAGTTTAGGTTTTAGTTTAATTGGCTTGGTTTTAACTCTTGAGTTTTTAACTTTTAGGTTTTGGGAAAAAATATAAATATTTAGTTTAAACAACCAATTCAAAAATATGACGTAAAAGAAAAGAAAATCACTGGAATTCAGAGAATACGAAACTTTACTTAGAATGGAAACGGGGATTTACATCATACCCCCCTTAACAAAAATTTCGTCCTCGAAATTTGACAAGGATGCAAGAATACATGGTACTAAACAAAAAGATGTGGATATCGATCACGGATGTCTTCCTCCCGCTCCCAGGTGGATTCCCCTGGGGAACGACCGCCCCAAGACACTCGGACTAAAGGAATGATCTTATTCTTCAGCACTTTCTCTCTGCGGTCGAGAATGGTAGTAGCCTGCTCCTCGTATGATAAGTCAGTATCCAAAACTAGCTCTAAGTGGTCCAGGACATGGCTCTCATCCCGAACATAACGCCGCAACTGTGACACGTGGAAGGTATTGTGCACGCCAGCTAGCGATGGAGGCAAGGCAAGTCGATAAGCCACCCCTCCTACTCGCTCTAGCACCTAAAAAGGTCCGATAAAGCGGGGACTAAGCTTTCCCCGACCTCCGAACCTGATAACTCCACGAGTAGGGGAAATCTTCAAGAATACATGATCTCCGACTTCGAACTCAAGTGCCCTTCTGCTGGTATCTGCCCAACTCTTCTGTCGATCCTGAGCCGCCTTGATACGCTGTCTGACCATTTGGACTTTGTCAACTGTCTGAACAATGAGTTCGGGGCCTAGCAGTCTTCGTTCTCCCACATCATCCCAACATACTGGAGATCGACACTTCCGCCCGTATAGTGCTTCAAAAGGAGCCATCTGAATACTAGCCTGATAACTATTGTTATAAAAGAATTCGACTAGATGCAGATGGTCCTCCCAGGAACCTTGAAAGTCCAACATACAGGCTCTCAACATGTCCTCGAGCGTCTGAATCGTACGCTCGGATTGTCCATCTGTCTGTGGGTGATAAGCTGTGCTGAAATTTAGGCGAGTACCCAAGCTCTCCTGTAAGCTCTTCCAAAAGCGCGACAAGAATCTCGTGTCCCGGTCTGACACAATGCTGACTGGAACACCGTGAAGTCGTACAATCTCCTGCATATATCTTTCTGCCAATGATTCTGTCGACTGTCCTACTCGGAAAGGTAGGAAGTGTGCAGCTTTTGTGAGGCGATCGACGATAACCCAAATAGCGTTATTGCCTCTAGGGCTCCGTGGTAAGGCCGTCACGAAATCCATAGTAATGTGCTCCCACTTCCATTCCGGTATCGGCAGGGGTTGTAACAGTCCTGTTGTCCTCTGATGCTCCGCCTTCACCTGTTGGCATACCAAGCACCTGGATACGAACCTCGCAATTTCCCGCTTCATTCCGTTCCACCAAAAGTGCTGCTTTAGGTCCTGATACATTTTCGTACTTCCCGGATGCACAGAATAAGCTGAACTGTGTGCTTCAGCCAAAACTTCTTCTCGAACTCCTCCCTTAGGTACGCAGAGTCTGCTACCGAATCTCAGAGAGCCATCTTCATGTATAATCAAATCCGTTCTTAGTCCCGCTTTCACTTCCTCTCTAAACTTCTGCAATCGGGGATCGTCCGCCTGCGCAGTCTTGATGCGATCCACCAGAGAAGATTGCACCTGCAGTTGCCAAAGTTGACTGAGTGCGTTCGGCGTAACGACCTCAAGTGCAAGTCTCTGGAAATCCTCAATAATGCTCCTCTGATCGGTCAACATCATAACCGCTGGCTTGCGACTGAGCGCATCTGGTACAACATTCACCTTCCCCGGGTGATACTGAAGGTCCAAGTCGTAATCTGCCATTAGCTCTAGCCATAGGCGCTGCCTCATATTCAATTCTTTCTGAGTGAAAACATACTTCAAACTTTTGTGATCTGTGTACACCTCCACTTTCTCACCCAATAGATAGTGCCTCCAAATCTTCAATGCAAAGATTACCGCAGCTAACTCCAAGTCATGTGTGGGGTAGTTCTTCTCGTGATTTCTCAGTTGTCGAGAGGCATAAGCAACCACACGTCCGTGCTGCATCAAAACACAGCCTAAACCCTTCCCTGAGGCATCACTGTGTATCACCAAACCACCTGAATCATCTGGTACAGTAAGAATAGGCGCCGTGGTTAACTTCTGCTTTAGTGTGTCGAAAGCCTGAGTGCACTACTCTGTCCATGTAAACGACACGTCCTTCCGTGTCAGCCGCGTCAATGGTTCCGCGATTCTTGAGAAATCTTGGACGAATCTCCGATAATAGCCTGCTAATCCCAGAAAACTCCTGATCTCAGCCACTGACTTCGGCGTCGGCCAATCTCTGACAGATTCTATCTTTGCTGGGTCCACCGAAATGCCTTCGCCCGAAACAATATGTCCCAAAAACTGCACCTTGTCGAGCCAGAACTCACACTTGCTTAGCTTCGCATACAGCTTCTCTTCCCGAAGAATTTGTAGGACTGTGCGCAAGTGTTCAGCGTGCTCCTCCTGAGTCTTCGAGTAGACCAGTATGTCGTCGATAAACACAACGACAAACGTGTCCAAGTATTTTGCGAACACCCTGTTCATCAAGTCCATGAATATTGCTGGGGCGTTGGTAACGCCGAACGGCATCACAAGGAACTCGTAATGTCCGTATCGGGTCCTGAAAGCCGTCTTGCACACATCCTCGGCTGCTACCCTGATTTGATGATACCCAGAACGGAGGTCCAACTTCGAGAAAACCTTGGCTCCACTTAGTTGATCAAATAGGTCGTCAATGCGCGGTATTGGGTACTTGTTCTTTATGGTAACCTTGTTCAGCTCCCGGTAATCTATACACATTCGTAACGATCCATCCTTCTTCTTTACCAATAGAACTGGTGCACCCCATGGTGAAGCGCTTGGCCGAATGAATCCTTTCTCCAGTAGTTCTTCAACCTGCTTCTTCAATTCCGCCAATTCAACTGGTGCCATTCTGTATGGAGCTCTGGATACTGGGGCTGTACCTGGAGTCAAGTCGATTGAGAACTCCAAAATTCGAGGAGGTGGTAGACCTGGTAAATCCTCGGGAAATACGTCCAGAAAGTCCCGAACAATTTCTGGGGCTGGGCTCCTATCAATCTCCATAGCTGTCAGCTCCTTAGGCTTTGCTCTGTATTTAGCTGGCTCCAAAGATTCGCTTCCGCCCTCGAAAATAAACTCCGGGTGATTGGGAATGCGGAAGATCACATTCCTTGCACGACAATCGATTACAGCATGAAAAGTGCTCATCCAATCCATCCCAAGAATTGCGTCGTAACTGCCTGTCCCAATTAAGAGGAAATTCGCATAGAATTCCCTGCCGCACACTACAACCGGGCATAATCTACATTCTCGACTAGATATTATGATACCATTACCCGTATGAATTTCCCATCCCTTTGTTAGTGGTTCATGTGGTATTGAGTGTGTAGTAGTGAAATGCTCAGACAAGAAACAATGCGATGCTCCCGAATCAAAAAGTACTCTAGCTGGTAAGGAATGCACGAGTAGAGTACCTGTAACCACATCTCCTGATGCTTCCGCCTGCTCGGCGGTCAAGGTGAAAGCCCGTCCCTGACCGCGACCTGCGAATGGTTGTCTCTGCTCCTGCGGCCTCTGCTGTGACGGTCCAGAACCTGCTTGTACCTCTGCTCGCTCAGGGCAACTGCCAATCTTATGCTGACTGGAACCGCAAATCAAGCACTGTCTCTTGGCATGGCGACAGTCCTTCTGAGTATGTCCTCCTCTACCGCAATAGCCGCAAGTTACGCCCTGTCTCTGGGGGCGCTGCTGTGGTACAAATGGGCGCTTCATTTGCGTCGTCCCTGGCCTGTGAACCTGTATGGCTCCTCGAGATGGCGTGTGGGTACGTGCTGGAACGAATGAGGGTCTCCTGAACTTGTTAATCAGTTGCTCCTGAACTCTCGCCGCGTTGAGTACCTGTGCGAAAGTCTGCAGATCCAACGAAGCAATCAACTGCTGCAACTCAAAATCTAACCCCTGAAGAAAACGCCTGGCCCTGGTGACCTCTGAGGCGACCATGTAAGGAGCGAAACGACTCAAGCGGTTGAACTCTGCCGCATAAACATCCACTGGGCGTCTATTCTGCTTCAAAAGAATAAACCTCTCCTCCATTTCTGCCTTGGCTGTGGAAGGAAAGTAATGATCTAGGAAGCACTCCTTAAACTTGCTCCATTCGATCGGCCTGTCAAGTCTGCTCTCTTCCACCGACCACCATGTGCGGGCCTCGTCTTCTAATTGTATCTTTATCACGTCCACTCTGTCTTCCTCTGGAACCCTGGCGGCTGTCAATAAATTCTCCATGTTCACCAACCATTGCTCCGCCTCAAGGGGTTCAGCTAGCCCTGTGAACGCAGCTGGGTGTAACCGTCGAAAGTCTGCTACTGTACCATCCCTAGCATGATAAGCTGGTGAAACAACGCCCTCGGGGGCGGTGATAAGTGCGGAGGGTCCTCCTGTGGTGGTAATCGCCCTGAGTCCCTCAGTGAGCAAGTCGGTCTTCCTCTCCTGAGCTTCCGCGAGAGTGGTCAGTGCGCTGAGTGTCCTTTCCGTGCGGTCCTGAGAGCTGGAGTCCGAGGAGGGGTCGTTCGGGGACGTCATATCACTGGAAGATTCAAAAGGATAGGATCAGATTCAAGGATGGAAATCAAGAGTAGTGAAACAAGAATAACGTAATACAACATAGTTAATGTTATCCCTTGATACTAAACACGGGCTCTGATACCAACTAAACCATGTCACGCCCCGCTTCCCAAAAATACGGAAAACGAGGGATGACTAGGCCAGCCATGCTCCTACGGTCAAGGAATCATCCCGCCGTAGTCACACTTCGGCTTCTAGCATTACATGGTAATCAGTAAATAAAGCACAGTATTAAAGGAATCACATCACTAATTTATTACATTAAAATTTCATTGTTCACAGATTACAGATAACAAGAACAAATACTAACCAAAGTCAAACTTACGATCACTTTTATGGAAAGCAGAAAAAGAAGGTACACCAGTCTAAATCTCCGTGAACTCGAAGGGTAGATCCGTCTCCTGTGCTGGTCCTCCCGCGGGATCTGAGCATGCATACTCAGGTCGTCAGAGCGACACAATAACAATATTATTATGATGAGGTGAAACAAGTATATGAGGTACTACTGGTGTACGAGCAATGCAAGTAATCACTATGTCACCATATGATGCAGAATATGTTATGTGTCCCTATCTGTCTCTAGGTCATGTTTGAAATCACATAGTGGAAGGAGGATCATATTTAACAGGAGTCTCGTACATACCCGAGACAACGGCCCACATGCTCGGGACATAACCCTGTCAGCCGGATCGCTAGATCCTATCCTACATGTATCAGTATCTCTGTTCGAATGATCATCCTCTAAACACGGTCCCGCTAAATACGATACTCTTTCCACTTTGATTTCCCCTTTTCCCCCAGGTTACACTATTTATGATATTGATCTAGTTGTGTACGAGTATACCAATGGCACGGTTTCATCACTGTCCACTGTATCAATCACTGTCACGAATATTCACTTTCCATTGGTGTACTCGTCACTCCTAAACCAACATCCATCACGCAAGATAATGCAATGTCCACACGCACTAACACTGTGTATATGACAAGGGTATGATATATGTATTGTATGCTACCAATAAGCTCTGTATATTATGAATTAACATGCATGCCATGAACTAAAATAAATTGCACAAATTAATATGTTAAGAATTTAGCAAAAACGATGTAAGTGAGATATATAGAACAATCAGTCTGTAATTCATCAAAATTTGTTTCAGTTCAATCGGAGTTTCGGTTTTCGAGATATAATAGTTTCATTTTAAGTGCGCGTGGCTGGAAATTCAGTTTCAGAACTGAACGTCCGTTTCGCGACACGAATTGCACCCAGTTGGGCTCAGAATTTAGCGATGTCACAGTTAAATGAAATTTAGGGTTTTCGATAAAGTATTGAACGCAACAGATGGATCCTCAATCGCATCTGCACGCTGAAAGTTGTGCACAGTTTAATCTCAATATGTCATTTCTGAACCTGTTCTGGACAGATATACGTTCTGCCCTTTTAAATACATTTAAAAATAGCAAACGGCGATGAAATGGGATGGAACCACTTGGTTTGTTAAACTAACAGAAATATCTTCAATTTACTGTAGGATTCCGTAACATACGACTTCAATAAACACAGTGGTGCAGGTCTTTGAATCAGAACACAATAATCAGAAACGCTCTGGACTGCAGTCTAGAGTCGTGTTCCGACCCAGTTATCATCATGATTACAGAACATAAATCATTAGGATTTTCCATAGGGTTAAAGTTCGTCAAGTCGGCTTCGATTTAAGCCCTAGA
The DNA here is from genome assembly GCA_030015575.1 of Agapanthus africanus. Classification (NCBI taxonomy): domain Eukaryota; kingdom Viridiplantae; phylum Streptophyta; class Magnoliopsida; order Asparagales; family Amaryllidaceae; genus Agapanthus; species Agapanthus africanus. Next base: position 717,225,042 of record JASDDO010000031.1, read on the forward strand.
ACACATCAATCCATTATGCATAAGATTTATAGTGATTTTATTCGTTTTCAGACACGAGAAAATTCTAGTTTTAACGGCATATTTGGGGGTATCAATTTTTGTTACAAGCAATCATATCTTCCAGCGAGATTCATACACTATGTTTATCACTATATGGGCCAACATAAAACATCGGGTTCCGTCAAAATAAACAATCATTTTCATGGGAGATTAGCATCGAACACATTGATCGTATTATGTATTAGTATTCGACAAAATCCGTAAACTGGATATTTTAGTTTCATATCACTAATAATTTAGCATGAAGCAAGTAAACACTTGCCTGGTAACGTCTCAGGGTCGCGAGGCAGCAACGTCGTCACGAACGCGCGTTGTACGCCGCGGAACGAGTTCGCACGAGTTTCGATCGAAACACGGGTTTTTGCGTCGGAGTTGTCCGGAGATATCGCGCGATCACCGGAGATGGGGGGTGCTCTGTAGATCTCTTGGGAGGTGTTGGGATCGACAACGGTCGGCGACGGTGGCTCCGACGATGTGCACAGTGCACGTGCAGGGAGTGGGTTTCTTTTGGAGAGAGAGAGAGAGAAAGAGAGAGAGTGCAGTGGGGGCTTGGGTTTGTGGTGATGGTGATGATGCTGAGGAGGTTAGGGAGCGCAGAGGTGGTTCAGGTCAGTGTGGGGGGGGGGGCTCGTCGGCGTCGGTCGAAGGATGCCAGTGGTGGTCGAGCTCGGGTGCGAGGGGTTGGATGTGCGGGGAGCTTGGTTGCTGAAGGTGCAGGGGCTTGGTGAGTTCTGAAGAGAAAAGAGCGAGGGATGAGAACGGGGGAAAACGTGGTGAATCGTCGTCGACAACGATGAAGTTGGCAGTGGTTTCGCAGTGGGTTCGTGGGGAAAAAAACTTGGGGGGTTAGAGTTTTGAGGAGCTTGGAGGTGAGAGGGAGGTGAGAGGGAGGTGAGGAGTTGGAGAGCGAGAGTTAGAGGGAGGCGTGTTCGGGGTCGTGGGCGACGGCGAGGGCAACGTGGGCGTAACGGCGCGACGTGGGAAGGACATAAGTTGAGCGAGAAAAAGGAGCCGTTGGGGAGTGGGGAAGATGAATAGGGGGCCGGGTCGGGTAAAAAGAAATTGGTCGTGGGCTGTAGGGTGAATGGGCCGGCAACAAAAATTTCGTTTTAAAAAGCGGGCTGTGAAAGGATTTGGGCCGGGAATGAAAAATAAATTCCTCAAAGAAAAATTGGGCTGAGAAGGGGATTGGGCCGAGAACAAATTCTTTTAATTGTTAATAAACGGATTTTGGGCTGGGGGTTTAAAAGTATGTGTAGATTTATTTTATATTAGGTTTTAGTTTAGGTTTTAGTTTAATTGGCTTGGTTTTAACTCTTGAGTTTTTAACTTTTAGGTTTTGGGAAAAAATATAAATATTTAGTTTAAACAACCAATTCAAAAATATGAGGTAAAAGAAAAGAAAATCACTGGAATTCAGAGAATACGAAACTTTACTTAGAATGGAAACGGGGATTTACACGTTGTTCGCATTTCGACCATAGGTTCCATCGTGTTGCGTATTGGACCCACGTTTCGCCTGGCCTTATCCTGGCATTAATCAGTATTGTTATCGGGGTGCGTTCACTAGCACTCGTGAATCTTTGTGTAAACAATAACTCCATCTCCGCAAATATTTTGACAGAGTCGTTAGGTAGCTCCGAATACCATTCAAAGGCTGTTTCTGCAAAGCTGCCGACGAATTGACAAAGCAACAATTTGTCATCGCCTCCGGTATTGCCGCATAGGGCCCTGAATTGAGCGACGTGCTGATGTGGATTCCCTGTCCCCTTATACACATGGAATTTAGGGATCGTATATCCCAGCGGGTAACTAATCTGGTCATACCATCCCGGATAGGGTCGTCCAGTCTTGACAGTTTGGCCAGCCGCTTTATTCGCCTGATGAACTCGTATTTGCTGAGCAATATAATCATATAGGGTGTCTTTAGAAATGGTTTCCTCTTTGGCTACTGCAAGAGCCGGAGGAGCACTAGATGTTTCCCCTCTGTCGTCTTCAACAATGATCGAAGGGTCATCAGCTGGAGGGTCCGGCTGTAACATCATCCCTACCATATTTTGGAAGAGGAGCGCCATTTGCTTTATGTTGGCAGCTTGTTCGGCTGCCTCTTTGTCCTTCTTCTCGAGGACTCTGCGTAGATAGTCAGCGTCTGTCTCCTGTTCATGATGCTGCTCTGATGATACTTCTGAACTTTCTTTCGGCTCGGTAAGTGCAGCCATCACAGTCATCATTTCCTGAAGCTTTTGTTGTTGCTCCTGGGCTTTCGTCACGGATCGGGTGAGCGGTCAGTGGCCCGTAGAAATACGGCTTTCCTCCTTTCCGGCAGCCATATAAACCGTGTGCACTACCATGCCCCCAGACTTGGGACGTCTGTGTTCAGCGCTTTTACGGTTCACCATATTCACAGGGGCTTTTTGCGGCCTCCTTTTCTTCTCAGTGATTGACGTTGAGGGAGCCGTTGTAGTGGGCACCCAAGTAGCTGTTGCTTTTTGTGGCTTGACGGAGTAATCCTTCTTCTGCTGAACCTTCATCTTTTTCTGTCGGCAGAGGTAGTCTTGATCAACAACCGAGTCTTGGACTTGACGCCAGACTTTGTAAATTTTGGAAGACAGCTGCTGAGGGGGTTGCTCCGGTTTTATTTCTGTGACAGTCTCCACCGGTGGAGGAGATCTTTTCAGTACGGCGGTAGGAGAGTTCCTACGCACCTTGTTCAGCAGTTCAAAATTGTTCCCGGTTGGAACAGCAGCATTGACTTCCACCGTTGGGGCTGGGGGAGTTAACCAAGAGGGGGAGTTACCCCCAGCCTTCCTTGCTCGACGCCAGTGGCGACGTCGAGCGTGTCGAGCTGTTGGTGTTGGTTCGGTGATGGGGATGGCTTTGTTATGCCCCCTGTTCTGGTGAGGTGCTGCTGGTACCAGCCTCTTGAAGACCGACGTTCGTTGAGTAACGGTATCCAATCTGTCAAAGACGGACTTTTGAGCAGGAACGAGTGCTGGAGTTGGAGCCGGAACAGTCAGTCTCGTAAAGACCGACCCTTTAGCAGGAGAAGCCGCCTTGACGACTTCGGGAGCAGGGACGGTTACTCTCTTCGGAATAACCTTTTCTTGAATTGCAGGCTTCATCATGGGCCCACAAGAACTTTGGCCCAGTTTGCTGAAAGCTGAGGCATTGGACTTGGGCGACTCGTTGAGAGAGGCCGCGGTAGTTGTAAGCCGATCAAAGACCGACTTCTTTGGAGCTTCTTGTGGCAACATTGGGGCATTAAAGCTCGTCGGTGGGAGCATGGTCCTAAAGAACAGCCCAGTGGTGGCCTGAGTTACCTGTTCCACTGGCATCTTGAACAGGGAGGCCGCTTGGGGCCTATAAGTCACTCCTCCAGCAAGAACGGAGTGAGAGTTGCAGTTTCAGGTAGTGCAGTTTGAAGCCATTGATCTTCTGTTTTCTGCATGGAGCAAGACACCAAATCTAAGTACCTCGAATCCACAGGCAACCATAGCAAACCGCGATTCGTTCGCGAACACGACACACGAAGTGTGGAGTGGAAAGAGGAAGAGGTTCCACCGGGCGTGCCAGAATCTGTTCCCCTCCGAAAGGCGGCGGCGACGTGAGGACGTCTTGCCTGAGATTCGGGGCAGATGCTATATGGTTTTATCCGTCTACCTCTCCGAAAATGCCAAGTTGATTTATGGCACCGTGTATCGGAGGTTCAGACGGATGTGGCCGATATAGCAGACTTCGTCAGATTCCCCCTCGCTTGAGGGGTTTTTGATTATGGGGACGCTCTTCCTTGCAAGCGCAAGCCCCTGCAGTTAATTACGCTACCGCATCGCGGTAGCCACATTCTCCTTCTCCAGAATTTCACTTCGTGTCGTGTGTGTTTATTTTGTTTGTGGTTGCCCGTGGATTGTATACGGAGACTGAGTAATGCCGTCGCCCGTAGGACGTGGATTAGTCCAAATCCGTATTTACTTAGATTTGGGTTTGGTGTTTTTAGTTTAAGGATACGTTAGCCGTATTGAGGCTAAGATCAACTTAAACGTTCGTTAAGGATACGTTAGTCCTGTTTGAGACTAAGATCAACTTAATATGGTGATCCATTTATTATATGGCCGTCAGGACTCGTCACCTCTCTGACGTCGTTGAAGAATTACAACGATAGGTGTCAGAGGAGTTCAGAGATGTACCCTTGAACCAAAATTGATTTGGAGTTTTATAGTCCATTTGAATGTTTAAGGATACGTTAGCCGTGTTTGGGGGCTAAGATCAACTTAAACGGGATCGTTTAGATCCGGCAAAAGAGCATTTGGAAGCTCTATTGTTCCAGTTTAGGGACGTGGTGGTCCATCGTTAGTTTAAGGACGTTTCGGTCCATCGCCAGTTTAGGGACGTGGTGGCCCATCATTACTTTAAGGACGTTTCGGTCCAATATTAGTTTAAGGACGTTTCGGTCCATCGCCAGTTTAGGGACGTGGTGGTCCATCATTAGTTTAAGGACGTTTCGGTCCAATATTAGTTTAAGGACGTTTCGGTCCAATATTAGTTTAAGGATCTTTCGGTCCACGAGTTTAAGGATCCCGCAGTCCGTATTGATGTGTGGTCGTCAGGACCCGTCACCTCTTTGACGTCGTTGAAGGATTACAACGATAAGAGTCAGAGGAGTTCAGAGATGTACCCTTGAACTGAAGGTAAATTGATTTAAGAGAGCAATTTTGCTCAGTCAATTTAATTTGAGGACTTATGGCCATGATTGGGCTAAGTCCAGTTGGAAAATACTCATCATTTTTATTTGTTTTTGCATTGCATTTCTTTTTTATTTGGGCTCTGCCCATAAAGGATGCAGAGCATCAATTTGTTTTGGGCTCTGCCCATTTATAAATGATGCAGAGCATCAATTTTACTTGGGCTCTGCCCTTTTTATTGCTTTGCAATTTATTTAGGCCTGTTAGGTTTTTTTGACTTGGGCCTGGCCCTTTAACAAAAGAAATGCATTGCATTTTCAGGCGCTTTGCGCCAATCAAAGAGCGTAAGCGCTTGTGGTGACGACACGTGTCATGCAAGCGCAGTGCGCTGCGCTAGTGCGCTGCTCTTGCGCTGCTGACACGTGGCGCACTCTGGTGAGTTGCGCCAGTTCCAGAGAGCATGGCTCTATTTCAAAAGCGCATAGCGCAGATGGTTCAGATGCTGACACGTGGCGCTCTCTAGTGGCTTGCGCCAACCCAAGAGCGCAACAGTGCAGATTTTCAAGTGCAAAGCACTATTAATTTGAGAATCTTTTAGATTCAAGAACCAATGGTTCATAAAAAGAAGTGCAAGGCATTATTTGATTTCTTGATCTAATTTAGATCAAAGAAAAACAAGCTTTTTCTTATTTCAGGAACCAGAGGTTCATAAAAAGTGCAAAGTACTGTTTATTATGTGAAGATCATTGATCTTGTTCTTAGATCAATGATCTATTAGAAAAAATTTCTTCTATTTTAAAGGTTTTTACCTTTCTTCTTGAAATTTCTTCAGAGTTCCTCTCTATTTTGAATTTCTCGATTTCTCACAAAATGTTCATGCCTTTGAATTGAGGTCTAGGGTCCTTTTTATAGTGCCCATAAATTAGTTAAAGAGATATTTCTCTGAGTGATTTGGGAAATTTTCCCCACCGTTGGATTTTTGATCCAAGGGCCTCTGTTTTACAGAAGAAAATCTTCTTGTTTTAAAAAGAACAGAAAGATTTCTTTAAAATCTTAATTCTGTTTGGCGAAAATGCCCCAGCGCGTGACACGTGTCAAGCAGTGCACAACGCAACGCAACTGCGCTAGCGCATCCGCGCTGACACGTGTCAAGCAGCGCATAGTGCAGCGCAACTGCGCTAGCGCATCCGCGCTGACACGTTTCGCGCAGCGCAGTGCTTGCGCAACTGAAGCGTTGCTTCGTTTACTAAAGTTTAAATTTTCAAAGTAGAGCTTTATTCTGATTGGGGGAAGATGAGGCGTTGCTTCATCTTCCGCCTTGGAATTTGAACAGAGCTTTGCTCTGATTGGGGTAAACACGGAGGAACTCCTGTTTTTACAGGAGCCACCTTATCATCACTAACTTTCCTCCGCCCCACCTCCATATTTCAGTAACACTGTTTCAAATAAGAAAAGAGGTGAGTGAACTAAGATATAATTAAATATCTGTGCATGCCAAACAACAAGTTTGTGGATAGTTTTTCATTATTAGTTTACCCATATTATTTTCCTCCCTAGTCTATAGGTCTATGCGCTCAAAGAACAACACCAGTGAGGACACTGCTGAAAACAGGTTTGGGGGAGATTTGTATTTACTGAAATATCATTTGGCACTAGGCATTATATAACTTGGTTGCCAGTCTTCCTCCATCAATGATGATCCACCCGAAGGAAACGACGCAGGCTCCAGCCTCTCCAAGTGAGGCAACCGACGCTCCAAGATTGCTAGCAATGAAGAGTGGAGGTGTAAGAATGTCTCATTATATTTTTCTCTCATCAAATGAGCTCAAATGAGCAACCCAAGAAGATGAAGAAGGAGGTGAGGAAAATAAGTGGCATGAGCAACTCAAGAAAATGACTAAGTCTCACAAGAGAGTGTGAACCAATGAAGCAAGTGATGAATGAATCACCAAGATAATAATGGATGGCATGTGAAGTATCTAGCTAAGTCATTTGCAACCATGCAACAAAAAATATATCTTTCATTTTCCAATAAAATAAACAAGAGCCATACCTCTCTACATGCCTCACCATGCTCATGCCACCTCACCCTCCACCTCATTTAGAAAAACAAATGATTTTCTAAAACGAAAATCATCTGAATGAGGTGTCCAACTTCTAGAAGCTATTCCGTATAAATACGGAATACAACCTGGTATACGTATCGAAATACATATACGCGTATTCGTACAAAAAATACGAATAACCAAGAGAGAAAATGAATAGTGAACAATAATACTAGAATACACACACACACACACACACATATATATATATAAATTATTAAATCAAAACCTGATTTAATAATCCGGCTTAATCTTAAACCGCTGGTATTATCAACCGTCCGATTAAAGTCTGTATAGCCTGTGTACATATTTAATCGGACACCTGTATGTACCAACATACGTCATCTATACCATATCGCCTGAACCGTGAAAATGCTCTGTGTGGGACTCTAAAGACTCGTCAATACGCTGGCAGTAGGTGTAACAACAAACACGTCAGCGGCACTAATTGTATATAACGGCTACCCAGGTATTGGGAGAAAGGAAGGCCGACGAGCAAACTCATCCAAACCCCTACTGAGTCTGTCCGTAACAATCTCCATACAGTCCGGTCTGTTCGTCTAAGAGTATCGCATATCATGTCTAGGGGGTGGATAAAGTCAGACCCCCTAATAACGCGATATTTCGTGTCGGTATGAAGCCCATCGCCCACTGAGAAACTACTGATCCAAATCAGTAATTCTCGTCCACCTTGGCCAAGGATTTCTGGTGATAGCCACCCGTGCACAACGCGACATCAACCCCCAATACCGAGAAAGACGAATCCCCGACGATCCACTCACTTCCTCCATATGACTGGGGACTGTACCCAACTAAAACCTGTTTGCACGACTCCTTTGAGCCGTGGTAGAGTAGTAATCAAAACACAGTGGTAACTCACACGAGACAAATCAGGTCGATATACTAACCTGTACTCATGTCACCTGGAAACTGCTATCTGACAATAGGTATAATACCAACTAGTATGTTCCCGGCGATTCCGTCCAGTGTACTCATAACCCAATGAGCACCTGTATACTATCTTAGGTGACTAACTGACACCAATGGCTTGTGAGACCGACCACCGCTCCTCGTCGGGGTCTCGATAAGTATACATTAGTCTACTCCGGAGTATTGATGCCCAGTCTCGATACTCCCATGACTAGAGACATTTAAGGATGTGATTATAGACCACCCATCTCCTACGTATATGATCGCCATCATAATGCCGGTAGTCAAGTAAGAATCCTATGGACTCTATCAACATGTAATAGTGATCTGTAATGCCACCTAATGCATGTATATGATGATAAAGACAAACCAGATAGTATACTATCATCTCGAGTACGACTGTTCTGTCCATATAGATCCTCTCTCAATCATCATAATCACCTGCCTGTGATTACAATAATTGCCTTGAGGGCACTATAGCCAACAGTGAGCAATTCCATCTGAAATATTCACCGACTAAAAAGTACTAAGGAAGATGGACAAGAGTATGATAGCTTGAATTGAATTCTCTAAGTGTATGAATGGTTTTTACACACACACGTAGGGGTATATGATCTATATTTGGAAGAAAGGCAGGGAGGAAAACTAAAAGCGATGTTTTATTGAGGGATGCTATGATTTCTGACATCTTTTCACGACTATTAAGATAGGGCTCATGACTACTAAAAAGTTAGTATAGTTTGAAACTCTTATTTTCTAGTTCTTTCTTTTATATGTTCTTTATTTTTGTATGTAACTTTCATCGTCTTTCTTTTATTATGGGATTTTGTGGGTGTAATCCGCTGAAAACCCTCAGGAGACAACACTCCTTCTACTAGGGACACCTAGAAATTTAAAGGCTTGTTGCACGTGCTCAGTGCAATCGTATTGCCTACGAAAGTGTGCTAGGTTTTTCTTTTTTTTCTTTTTCTTCTTAATAACTAGTTTGCTCGGAACGATCAAACTTAAGTTTGGGGGTATTTGATTAGTTGAAAATATTGCACATTTGAATAAACATTTTCCCTATTTTTCTTAAGTGCTTAAAGGTGTTTATTGTAAATATAGAACATATGTGGGTTTATCTGTAAAATATTTATTATCATATATTTCTACATTATAATTAACATAATGAGGGAAAATATATGCATATAATATTTATATGAAATTATAATAATTAAAATATGTATATCATATCAAATAATTCTAATCATCAACAACAACAACTGATCCTTTTATCCCAAGCATATGAGGTAGGCTACATGAACCAACATGAGAATCACGTCGGGTCCAGCACATGAATCCTCCACCTCCACTCACTCCTATCGAACAAATAATTCTAATCAATATTCTTAAAATATTGTATCACACAAATGATTAGGATAATATCTCAAAATAAAAACAAATATTACTAACACTATGACTTGAGATATTGTGCAAATATTAGCTCAGATCTGGAGATCAAAAGATCCGAGATGTCGGAATCAAATCTGCGGAAATATTGAGGGAAAATATAAGTTCTAGCAACGGCAGAGACTCGGAGTAAGATTCCCAAAATCCAGACATTTAGAAGATCTACACATGTCAACACTAGAGACCTGAAGAATTTTCAAGTCCTGATGCCACCAAAGAGCCGCGGTTGGGCGGCCAAACCCCATGATATACGACGGATCCGCAGCCTCCTTATGGCCGTAGGATTTGGGATTTTTTGGTATGATCTAATCAGCATATCCTAATATATGGCAACTAGGGTTTCTGGTTTTGGAACTATAATAGGACCGAGAGCTTCACATGAAAGATTATCTATCCGAAGAAATCAAGAGGTCCACAGCGATCCACGAATTCAGGAGATCATCAGCTAGTCATACCCTCAAACAAGAGAGAGCGAGAGCAAAACTAGGGTTCTTTGTAATCTACTTTGTACGAGAGTTGTATGCAATTGTTGATCTATAAAGGTAGTCTTTTTATTAGTCTTTTCGCAATTAATTTATGAACTTACTTTCTGCACTTAATTTTCTGTATCTTACATTATGATCTCATTCTTCATCCTTTCTTATCCAACCATGCGTGAGTAATTCCTAGCTTGCTAGGGTTCATAGGCTAGGGTAGATCAATGGATGATAAAATCTTTTAACATCTTTTATACATTTTAAAATCTATAAACTTTAGCAAAATAAATGTTTACATCTTTATCGGGCGTGCTGCCAATTTATTGCTAGTGACGACCACGATTTGAGATCTGATTAACAGTTGTTTTGATAAGGGTTAGACATGAATAGAGATCAATGCAAGGACACGGGTTAAGAGTGGGGAAACCCTAATTTCTTCCAAAAGAACCCTAATCCACATTCATCACTATCGATCTAGTTTTAAACTATTAAAAAATAAAAGGAGTCATTTGTAATTAGTCATCCATTACTACTAAGTCCTATGAACCCTATAAGCATCTTCTTCATAAATCTTACATCCGTATTAAAATAAATCTACAGACAACCAACAATCTTTCAATCAACTCGTCTAAAGCAAGATAAAAATTCATGTTTCCCTGCGGACGACCTGTACTCATCACGGCTAGCTACTAGCGACACTGTCCTGATTGCGGTTACTTTTACTAAACAACACTTTCAAACAGATCAAATTAGCCCCCTTCACTGTCCAGGGTCTGATGCATCAAAATGACCATTATCTGACCGATTGTTAACTCCCCGGGAGGGGGTTGGTCTTTTTGCTCTTGTTCCGCCTGCCGCTTGTCTTGTAAGTATTTCGCCAGGTGGCCAGAGCGGATCAGTTCCTCAATATAGTCACGGAGTTGGTTACAACTCTCGATCAGGTGCCCTTACGGCCTGTGGTAAGCGCAATACGAGCCCCAAAGCCGCTTGACCGCTTTTTGGGTTACCGACGGGAGCCTGAAAAACCTCTCGCCTTTAGCTTCTTCCAGCAGTTCTGTCTGAGAGATGTTCAGAGGGGTGTACTCATGAAATCTCGGAAAATAGGGTTCTGGACGTGTTAGTGTATATGCCCTAGGGGCCATTATTGTATCATACTAGATTGTATATTACTTAATGGAAGCTTGGGTTATTCACAGTTGTATTTACAGTCTTGTTAAAAATGGTAGTATGCTACTTGGTTTGTGTCTACTTTAATATGTACATATGTTTCTTGTAACGTATCACTTATACATATTAGTAGAGCTCATAGGTTCTTTGCTTGATTACCAGCGTTGTGATGGCAGTCACACTAGTGGGGGCTGGGTAGTCTATAAGCAACATCCTATACATGTCCCTAGTCATAGGATTATCGAGACAGGGCATCGATACTCCAGAGTAGACTAGTGTGTACGCTTCTCATACCAGTTGGGGAGATGGTCTATCCCATAGCCATCAGTACGTCGTACTGGAGATAATATACATGTGCTCGTTAGGTTACGGGTACACCAGACAGGACTTGCAGGGGAACTGTTGGTTGGTATTATACCCATCGTCAGTTAACAGTTCCCAGGTGACATGAGTACAGCATAGTCCGCAGACTTGACACTGCTACTTCACCTCGAGTGTGTCCCACTGTTCTTAGATTGCTACCCTACCACGGCTCAAAGGAGTCGTGCAAACAGGTAGCAGTTGGGTGCAGTCCCGAGCACTTGGAGGCAGTAATGGTTAGATAGGATTCGTTTCTCCCGGTATTGGGAGATGATATCGCGCTTTGTTAGAGAGCCATTACGCAAAGTCCCTGGCCAGGGCAAGCGAGATATACTGGTAGGTTCCAGTAGCTTCTCAGGGTGTAATGGGCTTCGCTCCGACACGACTTATACAGCTATTAGGGGACTGACGCTTGCCGCCCCCTAAGCTTGATATGCGATAGTCTTAGACGAACAGACCGGACTGTATGGAGATTGTCACATCAGGCTCAGTGGGAGTTCGGATGAGTTTCCTTATCGGCCTTCTTATCGACATCTACCTGGGGACCGTTACGTACAGCTAGTGCCGCTTGCGGTCTGTGGTTAAACCCACTGCCAGCGTAGTGTCGGGTCTTTAGAGTCCCACACAGAGAGTTTCCCTGCTCCAGGCGAAACGATATAGAGGTCGTATGGTTTTACGACAAGGGTTTGGACGCGTACGTGTGTTTACGCACGTACGACTTTTCGGACAGTTTTTACTAGCCGGCTTTGGTTTAAGTCAGATTCTAGTATCGGGTTATTGGATTTATACAGTCTAAAGTTTTTCCGTGTTTTCACGGATTGGAAGGGCGTTCTCGTAATTTGTCGGGAAGCTTCTAGAAGAGTGGTGACTTTGGGGGTAAGGTGGCATTGCATTAAATGAGATTAGTGACTCATTTGTGTGATTCATCCATGTCATTAATGCATCATAAATGCTTAATGACTCATGGAGATGAATCACTCATAGATATTTATGAAGCATGGTTGTTAATTCTTTTATTTCATTTTTGGATAAATAAATAATGCTTCATATATATTATGATAAATCATTATCTCATTTCATTATTATCTTCACCTTCTCTCTCCTCTAGCTCTCTCATTCTTCAAACCCTAACCCTAACCTCTCATGAGTTGAGATCAAGGGTTAGGTAGACTAATACATCCATAAGCTCACTCTATATCCCCTAGGTAGGTTAGATTAGCACTTTAAGCAACCTAGTTATCTCAAGTTTGAGATTAAGCTTGGCGTAGGAGCTTTCGGGTGGATCGTCTTTGATTCGAGGAGGCCGTTGAGGTGCCGATGTTCCAAAGAGCCTATGAGGAGTGGAGGACAGCGATGAAGACCCGAAGGACATGTAACGTGAGGTATAACTTCGAATCCGAGTAGTTAAACCTCTAGCATATAGTTAGCAATGGTTTAGATACGATTCATGCGCTCAAGTCCGTGTTACGAAACTTTGATAATCGTTTTTCATATATTCCGCCTCCCCGCAAGTTCGTGAGGTGCGTGACATGGACTTACAGTGGTATCAGAGCCAACTAAACCATTACTAGCTTGTTAGCAACTAATTAGAAGTTCGATCGATGGAAAACACGAAAACGAAACACCCCGTACCCTAAGTTTCTGTTAATTTTAAAAGTGTCTGAAAAAATATTTGACATACCTTAAAATTCACAGCAGGGAATTTGATGAATTCTGGGAAAATACGAGCACACAAAACGACAAGACGGCCGCGGATCCACGGCCAAATGGTGCTTTTGGCCGCGGATCCGCCGCAGAGTCAACTCGGTTTTGACTCCGATTTTCTCTGATATTCATTTTTTATGGTGTTTTGTTTTCCTGTATATACTGTTTCTGCCCAGGTTACTTCAGTACATGTTTGCTTTTGGGGTAGACACGGAATATGGTAATCGATCGATGTTCTAAGATATTTGCTGATTGGGTTTTTATCTGTAATGTTTAATGTGTTCGTAAACCTCTCCTAACTGCTAGTATGTCGTTGGCAGGGGGTTGCACATTTCTGAAATGTTTACTGTTTGTGTATATGAACTGTATTGGACTGTTGTGATGATTAGCCGGGGTTTGAGATGTGTTTAATATTAATTCATTCTATGTAAATGTAATTTGATGTAATATTCTTTTGCGGGGCGCATCCAGGTTGCGGTTGTTGCCACCGTTGTATTATTTTTTTTTACTGTTTTTGCTCCTAGAATAGACCCAAGGTGGGGTACACAAGCTACCGGATATGTCGAAGTGTTTAGTGGTCTACTCACGTTGTTGAGGGAGACCGCTTCACTTCGGGTGCTTGGCGGGTAGTTTGTCGTACCCGTAGGGGTCTAGGGTGGGGTAATGGCTATTCGTCATAACTGTGTAATCCGTCTTTTATTGCAGGCTCAAACCAAATGCGGATTGCTAGTAAATCCAATAAAGTTCATCAGTGATCTGGAATGCTTGTTATTGCGTTTGACGAATGTACAATATCTATATATGATAGCTATTAGACGTCACTTATGTTTTACACCCGCGCTAGCCCAGCCCCCGCTCTGTCGTTAGTTAAGTAACCTAACGGGTGATGACGGGACCTAGTGGCGAATGCGGATGGCATAAGAGGACGTGGTATTTTTGTTGTTTTCTGCAATGATAGGATAAATGATGGGACGCATTATTATAATGCAAAGAAAATAAACCAAAATTAAATCGTTGGAACAAATTTAAAAGAAACCACTCGGTTATTTTTAAAAGAGCAGAATTTTTAATTGCGGAGCTTTAACCACTCCTTTTACAAAGCTATCAGGTTCCTTCGATTATATCAAGTTCATTACGTTCACGGTTTTGCCAAAACCAGTCGTAGCCCTCCATCATTTCTTGTGGATGGTCCGTCGTATTCAAGCTATATATTTTGACCTAACGCCAAGCATAGTGTTTGGTAGCTGCTGGGTATTCATTTGTTGCATAGATAGATGTGTTGGTTTGGGACAGTCGTACTATCATTTTGACCTAACGTCAAGGATATGTATGGATGGGTTCAAATTAACAAGGATAATGATGGATAGAACTTGACATGTAACTTATGACATTTTGACCTAACGCCAAGGTCATAAGAGCATGGGGCAAAAATCCATATCGGGAATTTCTAAAGAAACTGAAATTTGCAAAGAGATGCATACCATTTTGGAGTTTGATGAATGTTGGTAGGATTCCTTCAACGTTATCATACGATGATATTTTGGATCCCGATCCTACTGTGAGTATATACTACTTATCAGGAGATTCGTCACTTAACGATCAATGCTATAAACCAAGTAGGTGCCTAGAAAGGTGTCAGTGGGGTTACGCCCCCAAAGAAAAGAGGTTATTGAATTAAGGAACTTCGCGAAAGCGTTGGAAAACCTCCTTCGAAGTATCGACACTGGCCTGGCTGAATGGTTAAGCAAGTATTGTACGGTGAGAATAGTCCTGGCTAATTCTTCTTTTATGGTTTGAGGAAGGATTCGAGAAACAGTGGGAGCCATCCTGTTTAGATAAATAACCACTCTAAACTTGCAAGAGCATCATGCTAATAGTGTTTTCTTCTCTCTCTCTCTTAATTGCAGCGACCTTGTGACCACACATAGGTTACATCTAGATAACAAATTGACTGAATCTAACTTATATGACTGGCAAAGGTCTGTCCAGATGTCCATTGCCTGTAACAAACTAGACCACCCTATTACTACTCAAGATCCCGCCGTCCCAGGTCTAGTTTCCACCGTCACGGATATGGATATCCGACAGACAAGAGAAAATGATAAAGCGAAAGCCTAGTGCCTCATGTTAGCTTCAGTTGATGGTGGATACCAGAAGCAGCACGAGAAGATGGACTCAGTTTCCATCTTTCTCCATAACAAAGATTTATATGGAGAGCAATCTCATATCGCAAGATATGAAAGCTCGAACGAATTAATTCAAGCGAGGTTGGTTTTTGGATCATCTGTAAGGGACAACGTCCTTACAATGACCAGCTATATTGATGAGCTCCAAGACCTAGAGACCACGTTGGAAAACAGGTCAGATACTGACTTAATTCTACAGTCTCTACCTTCTACCCTAAAGGAAACCAGGGAAGCAGAAGGAAAGAGAAGGGCAAAAGTTACGGGACTTAATGTAGTGAAAGAGGGTAGTTCCTAATTACAGGGCTTTAGAAGCCAGTAACCAGGATACGAAGCATGTTGTGGCTTCAGCCTCAAGTGTGTTTGTTATTGAGAACTGTTTGTCAATAAACTCTACTTCCTGGGTATTAGATACTGGAGCAGGATCTCATATCTATAATTCATTACATGCTTTGAGAAACCATAAAGTTATAAAGATAGGTGATTGGTCTCTCAAAGTTGCAAATGGAATGACAGTGAACGCTGAATCCGTGGGAGAATATCGCCTGGGTTTGACAAGTGGGCATATATTGATTTTACGTAACTGTTTGTATATACCTAGTATGACTTGTAATATCATATCAGTGTCCTCACTTTCGAGAGAGGGATATGATTTTACATTCGTAAGCGATGTAGTTAACATCCACCTAAATTAAGTTATGATTGGGTCAGGTACATTAGATAACGGTATATACGTATTAAGTCAAGCTCAGGTTTTCAAAGTCCAGAATACACTTAAAAGAAAGTCTCCGGAAATAAATCAGGCTTTCTTATGGCATTGTAGACTAGCTCACATCAATAAGAGAAGGTTGACTAAGTTACATGGAGAAGGATATTTGAATCCGTTCGAATATCAATCTTATGCTACTTGTGAATTTTGTATCATTGGAAAGATGACAAAAACTCCGTTTATTGGACACGGAGTAAGAGCAGGCGAGCTCTTGGAACTCGTACACAGTGACGTGTGCGGTCCAATGTCTACACATGCGCGAGGTGGTTATTCCTACTTCATTACTTTTACGGATGATTTCTCTAGGTATGGATATATCTTCTTAATGAAGCATAAATCCGAGGCTTTTGAGAAATTCTAAGTATACAAGAATGAAGTGGAAAAACAAACCGGCAAAAGTATCAAGACACTGAGATCTGATCGAGGTGGTGAATACTTAAGCACCGAGTTCCTGGGTTACTTAAAAGAGAATGGAATTCTCTCTCAGGTTACTCCTCCATACACACCACAACACAACGGTGTATCAGAAAGGAGGAATCGAACCCTATTGGATATGGTTCGTTCCATGATGAGTAAGGCTGAGTTACCGCGATCATTCTGGGGATATGCACTAGAATCAGCTGCATATCTTTTGAACATAGTTCCTACCAAGACTGTGCCTACCACACCATATCAGATGTGGAGTGGGAAGAAACCCTATCTTCAGTATCTGAAGATTTGGGGATGTCCAGCTTTTGTTAAAAAACAGCATGTGGACAAGCTCGAGGCACGATCAATACAGTGTAAGTTTGTGGGATATCCAAAGAACTCCAGGGGGTATCTATTCTATAACGCAGAGGAACAAAAGGTTTTTGTTTCTCGTAATGCCCATTTTCTAGAACATCAGTTTTAGAAAAGGAAATAAATGGGAGCGAAATAGAACTGAAAGAAATTCCAGAAACACAAGCTATTACTGAAAGTATGGTAGAACCAGAGGTTTCAGAAGAAACGGACATCCCAACGCCACTCCGCAGAAGTAGTAGGCAGTCTCATCCGCCTGAGAGATACTACGGTTTTCTCATAGATGGGAATAGAGAGGATTGCGTCATTGATGATGATGACCCTACTAGCTTCCAGCAAGCCGTTCAGAGCGGCGACTCGGTAAAATGGCTGGATGCAATGCGGACCGAAATGGAGTCCATATACACTAACAAAATATGGATTTTGGACATTGCTCCAGATGGGGTAAAACTCGTAGGATGCAAATGGATCTTCAAAAAGAAGATTGGTGTAGATAGACAGGTTGAAACCTATAAGGCTAGACTTGTTGCAAAGGGTTTCCGTCAAAGACCTGGTTTGGACTATGACGAAACTTTTTCTCCAGTGGCTATGCTTAAATCTATTCAGGTCCTTCTTGTTATTACTGCCTTCCACGATTATGAAATCTGGCAGATGGACGTAAAGACGGCCTTTTTAAATGGTAATTTGGAAGAGAGCATCTATATGTATCAGCCAGAGGGATTCATTCAGAGTGGGAGCAGCGGTAAAGTATGCAAGCTGCTTAAGTCCATTTATGGACTAAAGCAGGCATCGCGGAGTTAGAACATCTGTTTTGATGATGCTGTCAAAGAATTTGACTTTATCAAAAATCCAGATGAACCATGCATATACAGTAAGATTGTAGGGAGAGCTGTAGTATTCCTCGTCTTGTACGTGGATGACATTCTCTTAATAGAAAATGATATTCCTGTGTTACAGTCAGTCAAAAGATTCTTGTCACATAAATTCTCCATGAAAGACCTGGGTGATGCCACCTACATTCTGGGGATCCGGATCTATCGTGATAGATCAAAGAGGATGTTGGGACTTTCGCAGTCCAGATACATAGACACCATAGTGAAGAGATTCAGTATGGATGATTCTAAGCGTGGTAACTTACCGGCTTGTAACGGAATCACCCTCTCCAAAGAGATGTCTCCCAAGACTGATTTGGAAAGGGATCGCATGTCAATTATACCCTACGCTTCTGCGGTAGGCTCTATAATGTATGCGATGTTATGTACCAGACCAGATGTAGCATACGCATTGAGCGTAGTAAGCCGGTATCAAGCAAACCCAGGGGAGAAGCACTGGATAGCAGTAAAGAACATTCTCAAGTACCTGAGGAGGACTAAGGAGATGTTCTTGGTGTATGGCGGAAAAGACCTCCAGATGGAGGCCTTTGCCGACTCCGGCTTCCAGAGTGACAAAGATGACTCCAAGTCCATGTCGGGTTATATCTTTACCCTCAATGGAGGGGCGGTCTGTTGGAAGAGTTCCAAGCAGGAGACCGTTGCTGACTCAACAATGGAAGCGGAGTACATAGCTGCTTGCGATGCCGCAAAAGAAGCTGTCTGGATGAAGAAGTTCCTCACAGAACTTCAGGTGGTTCCTTCCAGTGTTGGTCCAATACCTCTGTATTGTGACAACAACGGCGCTATAGCTTTAGCGAAGGAACCCAGGTCCCATCAGAAGTCCAGACACATCTTAAGACGGTACCACCTGATCAGGGAGATCGTAGATCGCCGGGAGATCGAGGTGAAAAGAGTAGAGACGGAGAATAACATTGCTGATCCATTCACAAAGGCCATTCCTCAGACATAGTTCGAGAGGCTATTCGAGATGATAGGTCTACGATATGCCAGCGCATGGCCCTAATGCAAGTGGGAGATTGTTAGTGTATACGCCATAGGGGCCATTATTGTATCATACTAGATTGTATATTACTTAATGGAAGCTTGGGTTATTCACAGTTGTATATACAGTCTTGCTAAAAATGGTAGTATGCTACTTGGTTTGTGTCTACTTTAATATGTGCATATGTTTCTTGTAACGTATCACTTATACATATTAGTAGAGCCCATAGGTTCTTTGCTTGATTACCAGCGTTGTGATGGCAGTCACACTAGTGGGGGCTGGGTAGTCTATAAGCAACATCCTATACATGTCCCTAGTCATAGGATTATCGAGACAGGGCATCGATACTCCAGAGTAAACTAGTGTGTACGCTTCTCATCCTAGTTGGGGAGATGGTCTGTCCCATAGCCATCAGTACGTCGTACTGGAGATAGTATACAGGTGCTCGTTAGGTTATGGGTACACCGGACAGGACTCACAGGGGAACTGTTGGTTGGTATTATACCCATCGTCAGTTAACAGTTCTCAGGTGACATGAGTACAGCATAGTCCGCAGACTTGATACTGCTACTTCGCATCGAGTGTGTCCCACTGTTCTTAGATTGCTGCCCTACCACGGCTCAAAGGAGTCGTGCAAACAGGTAGCAGTTGGGTGCAGTCCCGAGCACTTGGAGGCGGTAATGGTTAGATATGATTCGTCTCTCCCGGTATTGGGAGATGATATCGCTCTGTGTCAGAGAGCCATTACGCAAAGTACCTGGCCGGGGCAAGCGAGATATACTGGTAGGTTCCAGTAGCTTCTCAGGGTGTAATGGGCTTCGCTCCGACACGACTTATACAGCTATTAGGGGACTGACGCTTGCCGTCCCCTAGGCTTGATATGCGATAGTCTTAGACGAACAGACCGGACTGTACGGAGATTGTCACATCAGGCTCAGTGGGAGTTCGGATGAGTTTCCTCATCGGCCTTCTTATCGACATCTACCTGGGGACCGTTACGTACAGCTAGTGCCGCTTGCGGTCTGTGGTTAAACCCACTGCCAGCGTAGTGTCGGGTCTTTAGAGTCCCACACAGAGAGTTTCCCTGCTCCAGGCGAAACGATATAGAGGTCGCGTGGTTTTACGACAAGGGTTTGGACGCGTACGTGTGTTTACGCACGTACGACTTTTCGGACAGTTTTTACTAGCCGGATTTGGTTTAAGTCAGATTCTAGTATCGGGTTATTGGATTTATACAGTCTAAAGTTTTTCCGTGTTTTCACGGATTGGAGGGGCGTTCTCGTAATTTGTCGGGAAGATTCTAGAAGAGTGGTGACTTTTGGGGTAAGGTGGCATTGCATTAAATGAGATTAGTGACTCATTTGTGTGATTCATCCATGTCATTAATGCATCATAAATGCTTAATGACTCATGGATATGAATCACTCATAGATATTTATGAAGCATGGTTGTTAATTCTTTTATTTCATTTTTGGATAAATAAATAACGCTTCATATATATTATGATAGATCATTATCTCATTTCATTATTATCTTCATTTTCTCTCTCCTCAAGCTCTCTCATTCTTCAAACCCTAACCCTAACCTCTCATGAGTTGAGATCAAGGGTTTGTTAGACTAATACATCCATAAGCTGACTCTATATCCTCTAGGTAGCTTAGATTAGCACCTTAAGCAACCTAGTTATCTCAAGTTTGAGATTAAGCTTGGCGTAGGAGCTTTCGGGTGGATCGTCTTTGATTCGAGGAGGCCGTTGAGGTGCCGATATTCCAAGGAGCCTACGAGGAGTGGAGGACAGCGATGAAGACCCGAAGGACATGTAACGTGAGGTATAACTTCGAATCCGAGTAGTTAAACCTCTAGCATATAGTTAGCAATGGTTTAGATACGATTCATGCGCTCAAGTCCGTGTTACGATACTTTGATAATCGTTTTTCATATATTCCGCCTCCCCGCAAGTTCGTGGGGTGCGTGATATGGACTTACAGGACGGTCGGATTTCTTTTTGTCCTCTTTGTCCCTTTTTTTTGTTTGCTTGATCACACCGGGGCAGGTTGGAGTTCACCTCCGACTCGAGTTGAATCTATCGCTCGGTCCATGCTTTTACTTCGGCCGTGGTCCTAAGTTGCGCTAATGCAAAGAGCGGAGCCACTCTTTATGCCAAAGACCTGACCTCAAGGCGGTGATAACCGTTTCGTCGCAATGCTCGAGAACCTCTAGAAGGGCATTGTAGAAGCGGGTGACGTACCCCTTAAAGGATTCCTAGTCTCCGCTCTTGACGGTGAACAGATAGTCGACTGTTTTTTTCTGCCGACGATTACCGACGAAATAACCGAGGAATTGGGTCGCCAGCTCGTCGAAGGTCGAGATCAAGCGCGACGCGAGTCCTCGGAACCAATCTCGGCCAGCCTGGCACAGCATTGAGCCGCGTCTGAGTTGTCTTGGAAACTCATGCCTGCTGTAAACGCGTCCAAGTGGTCTTTCGGGTCGGACTTTCCATCGAAGAGGGCCACTTTGGACGGTTTGTTCCTGGATGAGACGCACTCAGCTAGTAGCTGTTCAGTAAAGGGCCTTGTGAATGAGTCAGCGGAGTACTTCGCGCTTCCGCCAGCTGTACGGTCATCCTGTCGTATGTCTTCGATTTTCCTTTCGAGGGCCTCTATTCATTGTTGGTACCCCGAAGAATCTTCACAATTGGAGCACCTGCTACCTCTGCTCCTGGCTTGTGCGACGGAGCAATTTCGGCTCCGCTCTATCACGTTCCTTAAATCTTCAGGACGGACCCTTCGTGGATAACCCCGGCACTAGCCGTACGCATGACCCTGACAGAAGTGGCGGCGCGGGTATAGCCTGGAATCAGGCGATTTGACCGATACCTCCTCAGGGGGCGAGAAAACGCGTCGCGCATTGAAGTGATAGCCCGGTCTCCCCTGAGATCGGGGTGTCGAGCTATCCAGTGCCCAACGGGTCATGGAATCATTTCCCGGATGCGGACCACCAGAACCGGCATGCCGGTGTTCGGCCACATCAAGACGAGCGCGAGTGAGGTTAAGAGCCTGAGTGTGCCCTTCCGTTTCCCTGTGAACGCCGTCATCCCAGGAATGGGATGACGCGGTCTGACGGGCATGGCCTGCCGCTTGGACGCGGACGAGTGCATCCACCATCGCCGTGAGCCTGTTGATTCGATCGGATAACGCGTTGATGACGTTAGGGGGAGAAGTAGAGCCGTTTTCGCCCCCGTTGTGGAGGACGGAACGGCTCGTGCTGGGATCGTCGCGGTTGTCGCTTGTCATTGAATCGGAGGCGGAAGATCAACTTTTTGGGGGGAGAAGAAACGTTTTTCTACAGACGGCTCCAACTGATGGAGGTCGGAATCTCCCTCAGATGTCCTCCGTCGATTTTGCTGCGAACAGTTCTGAACGGTTGAGATTTGGTGTGAGAATTGGACGTGTGGATCTCAATGGGTTGTTGGATGTTGTTGACGTTGGGCTACCTGCAAGGGAAGTTCCGGGATGGGAAACCACCATAGGTCTCTCCGACAATCAAGTAAATACCGAGGTATAGAGGTAGCGTAGCGGCGTATTGAAATCAATTCAACCTACCTGAGTCGTCTGGTGGAAGGGGTTTATATAGTGGTCATATGAGGTGAACCAGCGCGAGATTCTCGCCGCCTGTTACGCCTCTGCGTCACATTCGCACCGATGGCGGGACACACCTATTAATGGCGGGATACGCTCATTAATGGCGAGATACGCTAACGCGAGATGCGGATCGTGGAGCGGCGGAGATCTCGTCGCGGCGAGATACACGAAGCCGTTACGGGGGCGCTTGGACTCTGTGCTCTCGGTTGAGTAGGGAAGCCAACGAAGCACAGCTCGGTGGCTGAGGGAGCTTAGCTGTAGAATTGTTCGGAGGCGAGCCGTCGGATGGTTGTTTAGACGAATAGGAAAGGCACTCCGGAGAGGTCTCCAAAAGGCCGGATGCAATCTCGGAGACGAGGTGCCGAAGAATGTCCCCAATGCATTATACTTGTTCCAGCTCCGTAGTCCCACGAGTCTAGTGGGCTTACCGAATGACACGTCATCCGTTACGTGTCGTGATCTTGGAAATACTCGTTTATGAGCCTCATCAAGGGCCGATGGAAATCATTTGTTTTCTCTTGATATGTACATGTATTTTGTGGATTTAATTATCTGTCGGTGATTTTCGTCTACTAGTTAGACCGGCTATAGAATATGATTTGTTATTATAAAATAATATGATCCCAATATTTTCCCCTTCATTTTAAAAAATTATTGTAGGCAATCAAATAGATAATTGACATTTGTGCATAATCAATAATTCTTAAGAACATGTAATTGTACAAATTGAGCTCACATTTCATGCATCACTTGATCGGATTTTTTGCTCAACAAATTCTCTTTACGTGCTCTTTTTAAGAAAAAATTTAATTGTGTTTTGAAATATTTTTGGCTAGTTTTCTGAGACTTTTGAGAATAAAGCAAATGCGTTTATATCTAATTTAATTTCCCACAAACTTCTGATGATAGATTTGTCAACAGAAATATGTAGAAATCGATAGTGCAACTAGCTTCTTCTGGAACATACATTCAAATAGAAGTTGATACCTGTGAAACATACTAAGTTAAGCAATCCAAGATTATGACACATCTACATATTCGAAGTCATTAACAAATTCAAAACACATTTACAGCTGGAATTCTCAATTTGGCGAGAAATAACATTTTAAATGAGAGAATAATTTTTGAGAAAAATAAAGCTGCAATTCCATATTTTTCAAATACATAATTAAATTCTATTTAAAGATCGAGCTTCAAAATGTCTAAAGCATAACAACTTAAGTATCTCGAAATTCATTTTATTCAAAGAAATTCTTCCAGAGTATGGATGACGCTCTCTATTCTTGGAAAATTATCGAAACAAAAAACGAGCTAATAAAAATTGAGAAAATAAAATCCACTAAAGAATTAATATACTAAAAAGCATAGTTGAATCTTTTTCATCATTTTAATATATGAATTTTAGGAGTTATATAACAAAATTATGCAACCAATATTTTATTTCTCCATATAAGCAAAAAGAAAATCATACAGAAGGAAAAATTAAATAAGAAAGAAACAAGAAGAGGAACATTAGATTAAAGTTATGTATTGAAAAATTAAAGAGAATTAAGGAGAAATGTTAGCGTTATAAGATCTCAAAAGACATTTTTTTTGCATTTTAAATTTATTTTTTACTTTATCTTAGATTTCTTAATTTATATGAAAAGAATTTTATGGAGAATAAGGAAGGGAGCATAGAGAATTCAATTAATCACATGAGGGGAAGAGAAAAATCACTAATAGATTCTTATCTAAACAAATCATTCTCTCATTAATTTCTTCTCATTGCTTTTGTGGATATTTAGATGCATTTGGCAATATTTGATTGGTTACAACGAAACCAGTTAGGTAATGACCAGTTATTTTACAACCACCATAAATTTTAATTTTACAAATACATCATTCAAAATGCCAACTTAATCTAACAAATGCATGTATACATTTAAAATACAAATATCAAGATGATATACGCTCGTCTCGTAGACAACAGAAGCAAAGTATATGATAGAGATACTAAGACCATTTCATCAAACAGCATTGAATGTCACCAAGCAAATTAACGAACGAATATTTGAAACAGACTTGAGCATCGCAACAACAGAAAAACACACACATTTCCTGAAAGCATTTGAAAAAGTGTGAAAGGGAAAAACATGAAATTAAAAGGAAAAACAACACATTACATGAAAGAATCAACACCAAACTAAACTAGGCTAACTGGTTCTCTTATCGTTATTGTTTTATTTAAATATTTTGCATTAATGCTTCGCGTCTTCTTGTTCGCAAAACTTCGTATACTGTTCTGCATCCATCAAAGATGCCACCTCGCCAGCATCGCTCATTTGTACCTTTATAATCCACCCTTTGTCATACGGACCCGCATTGATCTGGTACAAGAATGAAACGTCCGGTGATTAATATAAGCATTTAAAAATAAGGGAAATTTGACTAATTTCAATAAACTACCCCAAATCATCGTCGTTTCTTCATTAAACTTCCCTTCTGTTTCATTAAACTCCCTTAAACTTTGGTTTTAAGGGTGTTTAGTCACTAAAATACCCTTAATTATAAGTTTATATCGCTTTTAGGGAACATTGCGTGGTAAAGATTAGCTGGAAAGCTCATATGGTCCTTTAGTGAAATTTGGCATAGAAGTAAATAAAAGACTGAAAGAAAAACATCAGATATTGCAAATGGAGTGAATTATATTACTCTATGGTCTGTTTTGAATGATAGAAGACAATTATAACTACTTAACAAAAGTCTATGAAATTGTACTTAAAAATTTGAAGGCCAATGCATAATAAAAGGCTAGAAAAGAATAACTTCATCACTTAAACTCTTCAAAGTTAATAGGAGATTAGCCATTTCGAAAGCAAAACCGTTTACCAAAATATCAGTTGGTATCATAGAAAGCAACGACCACCATGGCCAATGCCCAGCAATTTACTCGTCGTTCTATACCCTTTCAACTTAACGATGGAATACTATTCTACTTCAATTTAATAGTAAAAGGATAGGTTTTTACTGGCAAGGGTCATAAAACATAATATACCGATTGGAAATTAAGCCTCGGATTCCCAAATTTTCTATGGTTTGTCCAAACCTGCAGTGCATCTTGCGTAATGAAGCATACACAGTAATCTTAGACCTAGCGTAAATTGAGCCCACTGAATAGGGGCATAACATACAATAATATAGAAGGCTTAATTTCACTAAACTATGATAAATTAGACATGTTTTTCTCTCTCACTAAACTACAAAAACCTTTGTAAAATTACAGGTAACCACTTCCAAACACCTTAAAAATACCCATATTTCCGTAAATCATATCCATTCTTTTACTAAACCAACATAATGGCATTAACAGAATTTATCAAACGCCCAAAAAGGATATTTGTTAAGATGAAAGTTTTTGGTATTAACCTGTAATTTACCAAGTTGTTGATAGTTCAGTGAAATTATGCCTAGGAAAAAATCTATATTTTATATTAAAACGATACCATTAACACAACCATCACAAACTAAGTGATTTTGACTCACCACACCAGGAGAATCATTAAGCTCGGAGTTGACCTCAACCACCTCACCGGACACAGGAGAGTAGATATCGCTGGTAGCTTTGACGCTCTCAACTGCACCAAAATTATTTCCCTTTGTCACGGTGGTCCCCACTTCAGGCAATTCTACATATACAACATCACCCAAGTGATCCTGAAAAAAAGAACGCACAAAGCTTCTTGGTGAATCAGATATGTAGATATTTTAATTCTCATTTTCAAAGTTGGGTTTTATTCCCCCTCTTCCGGAGATGACAACTGTATATCTCTAACTTGTATTTTTTAATTTTGTAAGCCACCTTATTTCACATCTTTAATTATAAATGTTGTATTTTTATTTTTCTCAAAATGAAACAAGAATACAGAAGTTTAGCAAAATACCCATCACCTATGATGGATACGATGATAAGTGGAAGGAATTTCACGCATTAAATTTTTTAGGCGTAAATAACTAGTTACATTAGCAATAAGTGGCGGTCCCATGAACCTTGGTCAGAAGGGACACACCCCACGCAATAAGGTTCCATTAAAAGTTCCTGCTGAATAATATTATAGAAAAATATCGTGCAGTTTGAGAACTAGACAACAAAATCGGAACTAATCATATATTGATATACAATATATTATATTTGTACAATAATATATGTGACGCTTTATATTTTGAAAAGGGATTCGAGATAGGTCTTTTAGGGCATGCCACCAAACAATTATTCATCCAATCCATTTTCGGTTATGGAATTTTCAGAAATTTATATTGCAACTTTAATCATCAATTTTGAATGTGTTTTATATTAAATACTCAAGAAAAAACTGTCATTGGATCATCAAGTTTAAGAAAATCAATAAATAAGTATTTAGAAAAATCATAGGTTTCAACTTTCAAGGAGCATACACAAATATAGGAACATAGAAGTTCACGGAAATACACATAAACATGAAGGTTTACATATATGAAAGATCCTAACTACTTTAAGCGATGAAGGATGTTCATCACGGACAATAGATAGGTTATGTTGTAAATGCTTAATAGGAAATCAGTGCATACTTATATCATCAAAACTTGTCAAACAAAACAATGATGTATAGAGAACAATGAGAAGAGAAAACTAGTATAAATCTATAATCGCTCAATCTATGATTTGTACTGCAATGGTATTTCATTCAACCTTAATATCTTGGCACTTGTCTTTATTCTTTTTCTTTTCTATCCTATCCTTTTTTTTCATTATTGGCAAAGTTGAGGAGGGGAACCTGAACCCTTAACTTTGCATGTGTCTTTGCCAGCGGTTTCAGTATTAAGCTAATACCGACAGATAAAAACAAAATTGAACAAAAGAAACTCAGCGATACAAACAACAAAGAAAGATTGCAAAAGGAAAAAATATACCTGTGCATGGTCTGTAATTCCGACGGTAGCAGAAGTCCCGTCCACTTTCACCCACTCGTGACTATCAGCATATTTAAAGTCCTTCATTACTGTAAAAATCAGAAGAAATTTAGATGCAGTCTTAATGAGATTTATATGATGCGAGGAAAAATAAATAAATAATCCATTCCCTTGAGTACAAAAATACTAGAAAATCATGTCTCAGCAGAAACAAATATCTATTAGGAATTTAGTGCATGCTAAGAACAAACATACAACCAAAGCTCATCACAGTTTGGACCTCCATCAAAAGCAACTCCTTAAGTTGTTTGGTATAATTAACACATACCCTCTGCTGTGATTTTTTCAATGCAGAGATACACTGATAAAATTCAGCCATCATTGTCATGCCTGGTAATAACCAACTGTTCCATGTATACCCCTTGTCGTAAGCTTTTTGAATTTTAGCAGTGCACCTATGCACTAATTTTATTGCTGCCGATTTGCAGAAAATAAAAGCAGTTGGATTTTGACAGTGCACTTCTGCACTGATTTTATCGGTGCAGAGAACCTGAACCCTGGTCCCTAAGAAAAGAATGAACAAGGACCGCATGAAGTCATTCATCCTAAATCCTAATAAACCTTATCCTCTGTTAAAACTGAAAGTTAGAAACCTGATAAATTCATGCTTCCTGAGCTTCAAATAAAGGGGTTATTACAAGTATGTTCTTCAATGACCTTGTCATATGATGCGCAATTTGACCTCAATATATAGAGGACTCTGTAAACATAGAATATGATACAGAGATTTTCCTTATATAGCATCTATTGCTGCACCCTTTAGAGTGCATGTCCCAAAGTCCATGGTAGATGACTAAATATTATATGATCAAATTCATGTTAAAATTAACTTGTTAAACAATATTCCGGGTCCACCGACACAATAGCTTTGCTAGTATGTTGCATGAAATTTGATTTCCCGTTCATGCAACTAATTAATTATCTTGAATTTGTCTTCAAATGCACTGATAAATGAATATACTTCATTGAATGCAATTCCTCATAAGCAAGCATTTATGATCATTATGATCCTTGTTAAACGATAAAAGAGAAAAGATTTTGATACTTTATTATGTGACCAATGGTCTCTTTATATAGGGATTACAATTACTTGCTTCCTAACCATCATGGTACGGTGTATCCTAATAACAAGATATTCTAAACTATTCCAACACCCCCCCTCAAGCTAGAGCATAGATATCAGTGATGTATAGCTTGAACAATAGATGAACGAATATGGATCTTGGAAGAGGTTTCGTCAAAACATCTGTTGTGCATGAGTAGAAACATGATGGAGATTGACTTTCTTTTCAACAACTTTCTCCCGGATAAAGTGGCAATCCACTTCAATGTGTTTTGTGCGTTCGTGAAACACCGGATTCTCTGCAATATGAATTGTCACAGAACAAGGATGCTAGTGTTGTAGAACTAACATCGAGATCTCGAAGCAATGTGAAGAGCCATGTCAATTCTAAGACGGCATGGGTCATAGCCCTATATTCAGCCTCGGCTGCAACATGTTGTTTCTTTCTGCGCCAAGTAGTTAAGTTCCCTGCAAAGAAAACACAAAATCCACTCATAGTGTGACGATCATCCACAGATCCGGCAAAATCGGCATCAACTAGACAATAAGAGACATATTAAAATATGGTTTATAAAGAAGACCTTACCCAAGTGCATACTTTTAAATAGCGAAGAATGCGTTCAACGGCCCGAAAATGGGAAACTAAAGGCGCCTGCATAAACTGACTCACTGTGCTGACCGCAAAGGATAGTCTGAGAGAGTAACCGTGAGATAGATCAGCTTCCCAACTAACCGTTGATACCAACCTGGATCGGAAAATGGCTGGTCATCAGGTGAGGTAATGCGAGAGAGCTTTATCGTTGTATCCATGGGAGTATCAGCAATGCGACATCCAATAAATCCTGTTTTTAAGAAGATCGAGAGTATACTTCCGTTGTGAAAGAAATAATCTCTTATTTCGAGATACCTTTATTCCAAGAAAGTATAGTAGAGAATTAAGATCTTTGGTGTGAAAATATGAGGCCAAATAAGTTTTAAACATAGATATACCTTCGGAATCGTCTCCAGTGATGATTATGTCATCAACATGAATAAAGAGAATAACCATACCTTCTTTCCGTCTATGTATAAAAAAGAGATAGATCTGCCGAGCTTCTTCTGAAATTTATCTTTTTTTTAGGACCATACTGAATTTATCGAACCATACCCGAGGAGATTGTTTTATGACATAGACAGATGTTTTAAGATGACATACTAGAGACTCTCCGTCACACACAAACCCAAGAGGCTGCTGTATATAAACCGTCTCGGAAAGGTCTCCATTATGGAAGTCATTCTTGACGTCTAGCTGATGTAGAGGTCAATCGTGGATAACCGCAAGAGAGATCAAGACACGAATAGTAGTGAGTTTGGCCACTGGAGAAAAAATCTCAACCTAGTCGACACCATATTGATGGGTATAACCTTTGGCAACAAGGCAGGCCTTCAAACGAGATACATTGCCATCAGAATTATGTTTGACAGTAAAGACCCACCGGCAATCAACCACTTTTTTCTGTGAAGGGAGGCTGACCAGATCCTAAGTATGAGTAGGCTTCAGTGCCCGCAACTCTTTCGTCATAGTTTTATGCCAACCTGGATGACTCGTAGCTTCCTGAACAGGGTTAGAAAGGAAAACGACAGACAAAAAAGAAACAAACTGACATAGAACTGAAGTAAGACGATGATATGAAATAAATGAAGCAAGAAGATGAGAAGTAGTGCAAATTCGTTTACCTTTACGAAGAGCGATTGGTAAGTCGTCGGACAAACCATCAAAAGGAAGGAGAGATGAAGGCTTGTCAGGTTCTGACTGTATACATGGAGGAGGAGATTTAGTATTTGTTGTTGAATCTATCACTGCTCTCGGTCGACGTCTATAGACCTATATAACCGTAAGAGGAGAAACTTCGACAGTAATAGATTAGGTTTGAATTGATTGGTCATATGAACGTATAGGAAGTGGCGGCGGCGAGATACAAGAAAGACTTTCCGCTGGAGGGTAAAAAGATTGATCCTCAAGAAAGGTGATATCACGAGTGACTACGACAGTGGATGTAGAAAAAAGCAGGCAAACGTGGCCTTTATGAGTCTTACAACAACCAACAAATATATATTTAACAGCCCTGAGATCCATTTTATCCTGAGTGAAAAGCAGGCAAAGGTGATTATGAACGTAGCAAAAACATCCAAACACCCTTAGAAGGAAAGGGAAAAAGGTCTTGGCCGAGAAATAAAATAAAGAACGGTGTTTGGTTTTGAAGAACCGTGGAAGGCATACGATTAATAATAAAACATGTAGCAAGTAAGGCAAAATTCCAAAGGCATTTTAGGACATGCATGTTCAGTATAATAGAACGAGCAACGTCAAGCAAATGGCGGTTTTTCTTTCAGCAATACCATTTTGTTGTGGTGTGTATGAACAGGAAGTTTAATAAATAATCCCACGGGATTGGCAAAGAGTTTGAAAAATACGACTCTTGTATTCTTTTGCATTATCGATTCTTAGAATTTTAATAGACGTATCAAACTGATTAACCACTTCATTAATAAATGCTTTAAACACATGTGGTAATTCAGATCGATCATGTAAAAGAAACAGCCATATCATTCTAGAATGATCATCAATAAAAGTGATAAAATATTTATAGCCAAAAATACTAGTATGCTTGTAAGGACCCCAAATGTCAGAATGGACCAACTCAAATATCGAAGAACTACGTTTATTAACTGAAGAAAAAGAGAAACAAAAAATGTTTCCCTAAAATACATGACTCATGTGAAAAATCAGATAAAGAGATAAGGTAACATGGTATGTAGCATAGGAAGAGGTGTATATGTAAGACGTCAATACCAACAAATGGTAGAAACAATAGCAAATATGGAAGGCGGCAAATCCAAGTAGTACAGGCCATTAACTTCTTTACCCCTACCAATCTGCTCTTTCATCTCGTTGTTCTGGATCACAAAGTAATTAGAAGAGAAAGTTATTGAACAGTTGAAATCATTGATAAGACGACAAACATATAAAAGATTTGTACGAAGTGAAGGAACAACTAGAACATTTTTACACGGTAAGGAAGATATCACATCAATATTGATACTACCACGAACATGAAGGACATCCTCATTGGCAATGAAAATGAATTTATGCAAAGTGGAAAACACTGACTGAGAAGCAGTATGAGTCATGTGTTCAAAAGCACCGGAGTTAAGGACCCAAGGGTTTGACTGAGATAGTAGAGATATACCTGATGTGGTTAAGTTGGTAGTAGAGATATGAGATAAAATACGATGCAGGTGTTGTAAGTCTTTAAGAGAGATCTGGAAGAATGATACATGCGGTTGGGTCGCTGTGGATGGAGGAACCGTACTCTGTCGGGCAATATGAGTATGATCCGGATAGACATGTTTCTCCCAGCAAAATTGATCTGAATGGTTGGTACGGCCGCAATGAGAACAAGAAAGGAAACCACGACCACGTCCGTGATCTCGTCCCCCACGACCCCGAGTACCAATAAAAGCACGGCCATGACCGAGAAATCCTCGGCCATGGCCCGAAGCAACAAGGGAAAAAGATGGAGCCTCCGCTGGAGAAGCGCCTGGTGGAGGAACACGATAACTATCAGCGAGAATACTATTCAGGGTAGACATACAGCCCTGGGAGAAGAAAGGAGCGAACTCCATCTAAGTGAGGCTTCATATAAGCCATATAAAGAGTCCCAATAAGAGCCTCACGCTGACTTTTGGTAACGGTTGGATCAGAGAAGATGGGTTGATAGATGTTCCATTCTTCTAAAACCCCCTGAAACCAGGCCCTAAAGGCATGTAGATCATCATCTGGAGTAGCGGTAGTGAATTCATGGAAGATATCATAGAGCCGTTGAAGGCTATTTTCTGATGAGTAAAGAGATTTGAGATGGAACCACATCTCCTTCACAGTAGGGAGATACATAAGCCTGATAACAGTTGTGCTCCATAGAGTTTGTAAGCCAGAGGCATACTTTGTTGTCATTTTGAAACCAAGATTAATACTGCGCATCGAAAGTTGGTGGAACTTCCTGAAAGAGAGGATGATGAAGGTCCCTGCTTTGGAGGGCTCGCTCAATGGCGTGCGTCTATTCCAAAAAATTATTAAAGCCAGAGAGAGTCAAGGTAGTTAGACGGAGATCTGTTTGTAATCTGAAACAGAAGGATCAATCTTGTTATTCGTCATATTGAAAGCCGCACGCAAAGAAAGAAAGCAATAGAAAATGCAGATCTTATATCAAGATCAAATCATCACGGGATTTTGATATTCTGCAAGACGAGAGACGTTGAGGGTTGGAGGGATCGGGAGCTGGAGGATCTGGATGCTAGGCGATCTGGATGCGGTGCGAGCTGGTGCGCGAACTGAGTGCGAGGCGATTTGGGTGCGGTGCGATCTGGGTGCGTCAAGGTGAGGTCGTCGATGTGAGGGCGATCGAGGCTAGGGGGGAGAGACGAGGCGGTGGCAAGTTTTGTTTTAAATTATTTTTTTTATTTTTGAGGATTAGGGTTGAGGTTTAGGAGATCCGCTCTGATACCATGTTAAACGATAAAAGAAAAAAGATTTTGGTACTTTATTATGTGAACAATGGTCTTTTTATATTGGGATTACAATTACTTGATATCCAAGCATCATGGCACAGTATACCCTAATAACAATATATTCTAAACTATTCCAACAAGCCTAAATTATCAGCGAGTCTAGTAGACTACGAATTATATCGATCGTAAAATCCATGCATAATTCAATACAAGCTCTAATCGATAACGGATCCAGTAACAATAAAGGCTGTTCTCAAACTTTTGGGCTTGCCGAAGCCAATCGTTGTCTTCTGTTTGCCTATGTTGAGGGAAATCCTCGATTAAACTAACCAAGTTCCATTAACCCAAATAACCTTTCTTTTCTTTTAAGTTACGATGCATGTTTCATTTAAAACTTCCCTGACATCCCAAAATAATCAAAATAAATAAATAAGCAATGATGGTGATGACATAGTTGCTAGACTGGATCATGTATAAAATGATAATAATATCCAATCTTAAGATCTAATCTTCGACACATAGAAACCAATAAATGAGTACCAGCAGCAAAATTTGCACTCGGTACAACGATTATAGTGGAGATAAACAAAACTAAAAAAAAAAATCAGAAGAAAGGTGGTGGTACAATACAGCCCTGAGTATGCATCACAAAAAAAAAACTGATAACTGATCAAAACCCACTTCAAAAAATCCAATCTTTAGGTTAAATCCGATCAGATCCATACAATTCAAATCATCGTCGTTCACCAAGAAGCAAGCATGGCTGCAGCATTAATCAGAAAGAGCTAAAAAGGCACGTATTGGGATTAGGGTTAGGGTTCATACCAGAGGAGAAACCTCTGCGGAAGGTGGAGATCTTGAGGTAGGTGGCGGCTCTCGAAGCCCACAACAACCTCGACGCCATGATCAAAGGTCGCACCTTTTTTTCTTTTTCTTTTTCTTCTTTTCTTCTTTACTAGCTACTAGGCTCTGTTTTATATTAGAAAATGTCATAATCGGCATAATATAATGTGGGGATTTGGTCCTCCGTCATGTTAGGCACCCAATTTGATGGGTTAGGTCTGGGTTCCATTTGGATTCACATCACCATCTCAACATAGACACTGGGCTTGTTCTTAAGGATGTTATGCTCGGTGTTTCAATTGGGACGGTTGAGTTTTTTTATGTTACGGATCTTGATAGTAGATCAATTGTTTAAAATTAAAATGCACTGCCTTCTTTTTTAAATGTGTGATCTTGATTTTGTTCTCTTGTAATGCGTTTTCGTTTT
Source organism: Agapanthus africanus (assembly GCA_030015575.1). Lineage (NCBI taxonomy): Eukaryota > Viridiplantae > Streptophyta > Magnoliopsida > Asparagales > Amaryllidaceae > Agapanthus > Agapanthus africanus. The sequence continues at coordinate 717,259,090 of JASDDO010000031.1, forward strand.
GTAATTATCTTTTATCTTAAATATATAAAATATTGTGAATTTTGCCCTCACCTTTGGAGGGAAAAAAAACAGACGTCCCTAATGGCATAAGTAGTTGGATTTGTTGTCATTGTTGGAAATCCAATAGAAAATCCAAATCCCGTGTGTTGGTTTTTTTTTACCTGGATTTTTCTGTATGTACATATGCCTTCAGATCTTTGTAATCAGTCTAATGTCTTTTTCCGATGATATCCTACTGTAGCCAGCAACCTGCAAAAGGGGAAGACAAGAAAGCGTGTGGCGAAGTTATGGCTAGCTAACCGGAGTCGCCACTCAGTCTAAACGCGGGAAAGCGAGAGGAGAGAGGAGGAAAAAATGCGGAGTGGGGGGTGAAAACCAGAGAAAGAGGAATAAGGAATCGTGGTATCTCGATGGAAACCCAACGACGGTCGGCTGCCCAAGAAGATACCCCAATTGGGCATGATTTGGTTTTGCTTTTGAAGAATTTTTTTGAAAATTTGGTGTCGAAATACACCCACACAACGCAAATATGCATGAATGACGGTACAGGAGGCACGGCAACAGAGGATGAGACTAAGAAAAGACGAAACCGACGCGAAAGAACCCTTGCAGATAGAGACTGGCTATGTCTGCAAAACAGGGTATGTGAGCACTTGGGTATCCCAGGAATTTGGACGCCTTCTGAGAAGGGACCTGGGTACCCCGGTAACTTGGCTTTGAATTTATCTTTCTGTCTTTGCTCGGGCCTTGATCAAAAGGAGGTTCACGATAAAGGGTTCTCGAATATAATCCTATCATTTTTACTCTTCTTGGCCAAAGTTCGCAAAAGGATCGAAACGAGAGATCAATCAAAAAACAAAAACATTTTTTTCTTTTGAATTTTTTTTTTGGATTTTAGAGAGATTTCAATATATAGAGAGAGTTATAGGATGAATCCTCCTCTCTTTATTCAACAAACCCCAATCTCAAGAAAACAGTAAGAAAACCAACCAAAAAACATAAAAGAGGAGCCGCTCTACTTACATAAGCAAGGAAAATGAGCTAAAAAGGGCATGAGAAAAAAATAAAACGCGAAGAGGAGAATTTGGATTCCCATTTTTTCAAAGTTTATTGTTGTTTGAAGAGTTGAAATGCAGGCTAGACAATCTAGATATAGAGAAATATGTTCTTTGTTCCTAAATCCGAGTCCTAAATAGGAAAAATCGGGTTTTTCCATCTCTAGGTCATGTTTTAAAAAAAAGTTTTATTGATTTTTGTTTTAGTTTTAGAGTGGTTTCTAAACTAATCTGAGTGCATGTTATGGTGTTCATGGCATACAAGTTAAGTTAATGGTTCATTAGAAGGAGAATCATATACTATAGGTTTAACAAGTCAAGTCAAGTGGGGATTAATTATCACCAATCAAGTGCTTAATGACACCGATTAACATGGAGGATCATCCAAGTGAGTTATTTGGATCCATTAAGAAAAATTGGCAATTTTACCTTCGTGAACCTACCATATTATTTTAATGATAAAATAATAAGAGGGCATCGGCTCTCGGGTAAATGCTGACGATCTTAATTGAAATTTTTATGGCATGTCCTTATAAATATACTAATTAAGATGATCTGGAAAGTTGGACATCGTTTGGCTCAAAGGATCATGAAATATGAATTTTTGGACGTATCAAAAATGGTATTTCGGTCATTTGAACGAATCTTGAATCATGCACTTAAGCTGCCTCTATATATATCAAACAGTCATTTTTATGCAAAAATGAGGTGAATGACATGATGCAGATGCACCGGCGAGATGAGAATGCAGGGTTATGATGCGACAAACGATGCAGGGGTAAAAGGGTATATTCATAAATCACTGCTCCCCTAGGATGTTTACACCCATATCTAAACTTCTTTCTTCGGGTTTGAAGAACCACTAAAATGATTTGACAAGAATAAATTGAGGATTCTATTTAAGATGGCGTCATTCCCATCAATGGAATCCAATCAGCATCTTAGCGGAAAAAGTTAATTGAATATTAATAAAACCGAAACGTTAGAAACGACTTTAATAACAATGCACGAGGATGTCTAGACGAAGAAGCTCTATTGCACATATGTAGCTACTGAACAAATGGTTCAGTTTACATCAAATCACTTTAAATAATACCTAAAAGCTAATAAAAAAACATAACATCATGTGTCTCGTAAATATTTCCTGCCTTCAATGACCATTTTTACTCTAGTTCCATCCAACTAAGCTTTTGAACTTGGCCTAGAGCCTCCTATACAACATCTATGCCATCCAAATAAAATGATTGACAAAAACTTACCAGCCTCCTTTCGGTGGAATGTGCCTTCTTTGACGTGCATGCCTCACCAAGGGGCCAAAAGGACAAAAACACCCAAAAAAACACAAAACACAAAACACTCACCAACCTAGAACTGGTGCTTGATAGTGCTATTATTATTAACTGGGTCCAGCCCATTTAGCACAGATCCAACAAAAGCCGACCCATTAAAGGGCCCACAAGAAGGAGTGGCGGGGATGGCTCGCTGCGCTCGGTCCTGCGGGGCTTTAGCCGGGTGGGTTGGGGGTTGAATCTTCCCATTTTAGAGTCCACAGACCAGAAATCCTGTAGCAAAATCCTACGAGGTTGAGGTTTCATTTCTTCTGCCATGTTCATGTAATCTCTCCCTCTCTCATTTGATGTGTTTTTCTATTATTATTATCTGTGAAGTCAAGCATAATTTTATCTTGTTTGATTTCATTGCTAATATCGGGTCACATGTGTTGATATCATGCTTGCAATGTGGGTAGATTCTAAGTGTGTTTCTTGCATTTTTGTTTAACCTCATTTTTTTGTAATGCATGAAATGGTTAGTTTCATTGAACTCTTTTTGGTGCATTTAGATGTGAATTGTTAGTTTCAATGATCGTAGGAAATCAGTCCTTGATGATGCTCATAAGTGGAAACTCCTCATGACACGTGGCAGATGACGTGTCCCGAGACACACGGAAATGAGGTAAGAACCACACATTGGAGACGTCTCCCGGGCTATCGTCCCGCTGCCTGGACCCGACCTCCGAGGATTCCCTGAATATTCCTGTGCTCGCCATGTAAATAACCATTGGCCCGCCTCCGAGCCCTCCTACACGCCGAGCTCCTAGGCCCTTCGCCTCCGAGCTATCTCAGAACCGAACTAGCTCGGCCTCCCGCCCTCTTTTTGGCCTCTCACTGAGCTAGGCCTTCCCGGTTCTACTAAGCGACCTAGAACGCAGATCTCAGGCGCCTCCGCGGATCTCGCCAGACACGAGATATCCGCCGCCCCACGATCCCGTGTTCCACGCCGTCGCATCCCCCCATTAACGAGCGTATCTCGTCATTAATGGGGGATCCCGTCATTCACGTGGGCGTAACGCCAGGGGCGTAACGGCCGGCGAAGATCTCGCGCCGGCTAGCTCTTGGCGACCGCTATAAAAACACCTATCCCAGACGACTCAGGTAAAGCAATTTTATTCCAATAGGCCGCTACTCTGCTAAAATACCTCGGCTAACTTGATCGTTGGAGGGTCCACGGTGGTACAGCCATCCCGGGACTTCTTTACAGATTGCTCCGCTTCACTCCAAATCAAACCCACTGAGATCCACACGCACAGGGAGGCAACCCTCAAACTCAATCTCAGCCGTCCATCAACGCTCGTGACAGATCGACGGAAGACAACATCTGAAGGAGATCCTGACGTCCATCAGTTGGCGCCGTCTGTGGAAAACCGAAAATTCCACTCATCGAAAGTTGATCTTCCGATCTCGAACTCATGGCGAGTGATCACCGCGACGATCCAAGCACCAGCCACCGCCCCCCCACAACGGAGACGCGGACGGATCCACTCCTTCCCCTAACGCCGTTCACGCCCTCTCTGCATGGATCGACAAGTTCGCGTCCATAGCGGATGCCCTCATCCGCGTCCAAACGGCGGGACAAGCCCCTAGGTCGCCGTTCCCCCTTCGCGGGACCACGACCTCCGTAGAGGGGGAGATGACACCACCCATGATGGTACCACTGAATAGCGCCATGCTATCTCCGGCGGCCACAGGTCCCCCGCGGCAACCAATTCAATGACCCGTTGGGTGCCTCAAAGCTCAACGCCGAGGTCTTATGAAAGAGCCCCCCGCCCCGAAGCCCATCGCGCTCCCGTCCCTTCCGAGGAGGTGTCGGTCAACTCGCCTTCTCCCATGCATGGCCGGAACCCTCTCCCTCGACGGGGCCGCACGGGCGGCACTCACCGCGATAACTCGAGAACGACCTCGCCAGGAGACCTGAGGAACCAGATAGAACGGAATCGGAGCCGCGGCCAGGCGCAGTCCGCCAGCGGGAGGGGCCATAACTCTGAATACGTCGAATCCTCGGGGTACCGCGACCGTCTCGATGCTCTCGAAAAGAAAATCGAGGGTATACATCGGGAGGGTCGTCTTGCAAGCGAGGGGGCCAGGTATGCCGCCGACTCGCTTACCAAGCCCTTCACTGAAGAATTGCTCACTGTCCGCGTCTCATCCAGAAACAATCCTCCAAAAGTGGCCTTCTTTGACAGGAAGTCCGACCCAAAAGACCATCTGGACGCGTTTACGGCGGGCATGAGCTTTCAGGACAACTCCGACGCTGTCCAATGCCGAGCGTTCCCTACCACTCTCATCCGGGCTGGAAGAGATTGGTTCCGAGGACTCACGCCACGCTCCATCTCTACCTTTGATGAGCTGGCCGCCCAGTTCCTTGGTCATTTCGTCGGGAACAGATGGCAGAAGCGGACCGTCGATTACCTCTTCACTATAAAGAGTGGGGACAAGGAATCCTTCAAAAGATACGTCACTCGCTTCTACAACGCTCTTCTTGAGGTTCCCGAGCACAGGGACGAGACCGTAATCACCGCTCTGAGGTCAGGTCTTAGGCACAAGGAGTGGCTCCGCTCCTTTGCATTGGCGCAACCTAGGACCATGGCCGAGGTAAAAGCTTGGACTGAGCGAGAAATCCAACTCGAGTCTGAAGTAAACGCCAACCTACCCCGGGCCGACCAGGTCGACCTAAAGAAGAGGGGCAAAGAAGAGAAGAAGAAGGTTGACCGGCCAAAGCCATTCTCCCCGAAGATCCAGGAGTATACTCCGCTCAACATCTCTCGAACGGAGTTGTTGGAGGAGGCGAAGGGCGAGCGATTCTTCAAGCTCCCCCTGGTCACCAATAGAGCAGCTAAACGGACTCGTGGCCCGTACTGCGTCTTCCATCGGTCGCAGGGTAACCCAACCAAGAACTGTAAACAACTCCGCGACTACATCATGGAGTTTATTCGTTCGGGCCACCTGGCAAAGTACCTGCAGGAAAAGCAACAGGCAGACCAGGAGCAAGAGAACCATCCCCCTCCTGGCGAATTGACGATTGGCTAAATCATGGTCGTATCCTCGGGGGTGTGCCTGGAGCCGGCGAGACTCGCCGCCTCCTGTCGGTCGAGGGAACTAGCGACCAGCCCCGGAAGAAAAACAAAGCAGCCGAGCCCATCACCTTCACCGACGAAGACCTCCACGGAATATCCTTACCTCACAACGACCCCCTCATGATTACAGCATGGGTCCACCGCTACGAGGTCCAAAGGATACTGGTTGACTCGGGAAGCTCGACGGACATCCTTTTCTATGACTGCTTCCTACGTATAGGGCTCGGCCCGTCAGACCTGAGGCCAACCACCCATATTTTGTCGGGGTTTACTAACTACTCCATCCCGACAGAGGGAGTGGTTACCCTCCTCCTTAACATTGGGGAGGCGGACCGTGCGAGAACCGTACCAGTGGAGTTCATCGTCGCTAGGATTCCCTCGTCCTACAATATCCTCCTGGGAAGCCCGACGCTAAACTCCCTTCGGGCCCAAATCTCGACCTTCCACCTCGCGATCAAGTTTCCACTGGATCAAGGGGGAATAGGCTGGGCTTACGGGAACCAGCAAATCACAAAGATTTGCTTCACATCGACATCCACCTCTGAGGAGCGAAGCGACGACCTTTGTAGCGCAAGTGATTTTCAGGGGTCCTTAGATACTCGTGACGAACAAAAAGAAATCCGAGGAGACTCGGTGGAGGCGCTAACGGAGGTCCCTCTCATCGAGGGGGACAATGAACGAACTGTCCATATCAGGTCACTCTTAGCGGGAGCCCGGCGCGAAGACTTGATCCACTTTCTCCGAGGAAACTCGGACGTGTTCGCTTGGGCGCCCGCCGACATGCCCGGGATCGACCCTAAGGTAATCTCGCATAAGCTCGGGGTCGACCCGACGGCCCGACCCGTCAGGCAAAAGAAATGAAGCTTCGCCCCTATCAAATAAAAGGCGATCGAGAACAAGGTCGATAGGTTGCTTGCAGCCAACTTCATTCGGAATGTGGCCTACTCGGAATGGATAGCGAATGTGGTTATGGTTAAAAAAACAAGCGGGAAGTGGCGCATGTGCGTCGACTTCACAGATCTCAACAAGGCCTGCTCAAAAGACAACTATCCCCTCTCTCGGATAGATCAGCTCGTCGACAGCTCGGCAGGCCACGAATTGCTCAGCTTCATGGATGCTTTCTCCGGCTACAACCAGATCCATATGAACTCGGCAGACGAAGAGCTTACCGCATTCACAACGGACCGGGGGGTATACTTCTACAAAGTGATGCCCTTCAGCCTAAAAAACGTCGGAGCTACATACCAGCGCCTGGTCAAAAGGATGTTCAAACCGCAGATCGGGAAGAACATGAAGGTTTACATCGACGACATGCTCGTCAAGTCAACCTCGTCGGACGAGCATGCCAAAGATCTTAGCGAGACTTTCGACATCCTCCGCAAGTACAAAATGAAGCTGAATCCCGCCCAGTGCGCGTTCGGGGTCACTAGTGGAAAATTCCTCGGATTCATGGTTACCCACCGAGGAATTGAAGCTAACACGGAGAAGATCAGCGCCATCCTCAACATGGTCGCGCCAAAGAGCAACGTCAAAATCATGCGACTTACGGGGAGAGTGGCCGATCTAAGTCGCTTCATGTCGAGGTTCGGAGAAAAGTGCCTCCCATTCTTCAAAGCCCTGAGAAAGATCCCAAGGTTCGAATGGTCGGAAGAGTGTCAGATCGCTTTCGAACAATTGAAAGTACACCCGGCAACTCCCCCACTGCTCACCCGGCCAATTGAAGGAGACGAGCTATCACTGTATCTAGCGGTGTCCGATCAGGCTGCCGGCTCGGTGCTCATCCGAGAAGTCGAAGGAGTACAGAAGCCGGTCTACTACGTGAGCCACGTCTTTAAGGACGCGAAAACAAGGTACCCGACCATAGAAAAGATCGTCTTGGCGCTTATCGTGGCCTCAAGGAAGCTACGACACTACTTCCAGGCACACGCCATCCTCGTCCTCACCAAGCGTCCCCTAGGGGCTATTCTCGCCTCACCCGAGTCATCTGGTCGTCTGTAGAAATGGAGGTGGGAGTTATCTCAATTCGACATCAAATACCGCCCAAGGCAAGCTATCAAAGCACAAGTCCTGGCAGACTTTATTGTCGAATACACTATCCCCAATAAGGAGGCAGTGTCAGCGCCAGTCCCCCGGTCCCAACCCTCGATCGAGGAAGGGCCCGACTCCGTCCCCGATTGGGTCCTTTACGTCGATGGATCCCCTACCGAGGATGGGAGCGGTGCCGGACTTATCATTCAAGGCCCGAACGAGGCAGAGATGGAGTACTCTTTGAAGCTCGGGTTCAAAGCTTCAAACAACGCCGCGGAGTACGAGACCTTGCTAGCTGGACTACGAATCGCCTTCGGAGTGGGGCTGAAGACGATACGAATTCACAGTGACTTCGCCCTAGTCGTAAGCCAAGTGACCGGCCGTTTCGAGGCCCGGGAGCCGCTAATGGTGATATATTTAGCCGAGGTAAAGAGACTACGAAAAGACTTCGACGACGTTCAAGTCGAGCAGATTCCTCGGCATCTAAACGCCCAGGCCGACGCCCTGAGAAAGCTAGCCTCCTCCTATACGGCTAACAATAAGAGGAATATCCTCTTCGAAGTCTTGCCATGGCCCAGCGTGGAAGACAGGGAGGCATCACTTCAAATATACACTACTCAGGAGGAAGGCCGGGATTGGAGGAAGCCCCTCATAGAGTTCCTGAAAGAAGGTACTCTCCCAGAAGATCGAGGGGAAGCACGCCGCCTTCGAGCCAAAGCCCGCCATTTCTTCTGGAGCAATGGAAACCTCTACAAGAAGTCCTTCATGCAACCTCTGCTTCGGTGCGTCGACCCCCACGAAGCTGACTACGTCCTACGTGAGATTCATGAAGGGGTCAGTGGAGCACATCAAAGGGCCCGCACCTTAGTCCAGAAGACGCTACTCTAAGGATACTATTGGCCGACGATTCATCAAGATGCTAAGAAGCTAGTCAGAAGATGTAAAAGCTGTCAACTCCATGGCAGCATACCCCGTCTTCCAGCTACTGAGCTAATGGCCCTGACCCCTCCTGGCCGTTTGCCCTGTGGGGAATGGACATGGTAGGCCAACTCCCTACTGGCACGGGCGGGCACAAGTACATCCTCGTCGCGGTAGACTATTTTACGAAATGGATCGAGGCCGTCCCCATCAGAAAACCGGATGCCACCACAACCATCAAATTCCTGTAGAACAACGTAATATCCCGGTTCGGGATCCCGAGGTGTATTGTTACCGACCACGGGACGAACTTTGAAAACGACAAAGTCAAAGGATTCTGCAACGAGTACAGCATACTAATGAATTTTTCCGCGGTAGCGCACCCTCAATGCAACGGGCAGGCCGAGGTCGCTAACCGAGACATCATTCGAGGTCTTCGGACTCGTTTGGAAGGAAGACAGGGCAGCTGGGTAGAGGAACTACTCCGGGTTTTATGGGCCCTACGCACTTCGAAGAAGACCCCCACTTGAGAGACCCCTTTCAGTCTCTGCTACGGCACCGAGGCGATTGGCCCAGCTGAGATTGGACTGTCCAGTTATAGAGTCGAGCATTTCGACGACGAAGTAAACACCTCGGCGCTCCGGAATAATTTAGACATCTTGCTAGAGAAGAGGGACCGGGCACAGATCAAAGCCACTGCTTACCAACAGCAAACTGCTCACTACTACAACGCACGAGTCAAGCATCGCGCCTTCAAAACGGGAGATTTGGTCCTTTTCACGCCCCGCTTCCCGGTATACGGGCAGAGGACGTGATGAGACCGCTACGTATTTACTCTGAAGTAAACACGCTGAGCGTATCTAAGCAATATAAGTAAAATACACAAGAGACAGAGACAATAGATATAATTGAACAAAAACTTTATTTATTCACATTCTTTTTACAATACATCTGAAAAGTAAATACATGGAATGAAAAGCAATGCCTAAACAGTGGCATAACAGAAATGCAAAGTACTGAAATGAAATGTACAAGTATCTAGAGTTCCGGGTCGTAGGCTAGCTGATCCAAGTTCTCGCTGGTGGGCTCGATCTCCTGAAGGTCCGAATCACCTGATAACATTCCAAAGAAGAAAGAGAGGGAATGTCATCAGCGAACAATCGCTCGGTAAGTCCCAAAGACAAGGGAGAAATAGAATAGACAGAGAGAGAGAGAGAGAGAGTGTGTAACTTTTAAAGCGGTATTATATTGTTATAATGTTGTATTTAGTGTTAACGCTGTTGTTTGTAGCTTGCTACAGAAGATGCCAGTGTATACGAGAGGAGTCTCAGTAGACCAGAGACTAAGGTGAACGAAATATAAGGAACCGTTAAGCCACGGTACAACGGCAATTGAATTCAGGTTAGGTGTCTTAATGGTTGCAGTCTCGTGCCACTTCTAACACCTTCCGTACCAATCTACCCTTTAAACCCTGCGATGTCTTGATCGTATTGTTTGTATTGTATTGTAAATTGTATTGTCTTGTATTATAGATTGTATAGATGGATGACTTGCGGAAACCATGATATCAGTAAATGGATGTAACTGGAGAATCATGTAGATGGATGTATATCCATGGTTCGGTTCGGTCAAGTTGTATAGATTGACAGATTGAACAGATTGAATATATGGATTCTGTCACGCCCCGCTTCCCAGAGTACGCTAAGGTAGGCACGTGACATAGCCAACCATGCTACCTGTGGATAGGAAAAATCCTTCCACAGTCACATTACGGCTGTAGAGATATCAAGAACATGAAAGTAGACTAAACTATCTAGCACATGTCCATGAGCCAGAATAAATGAGTCAAGAGATAATATAGTATGCGGAAGCAAAGGATCAAATGAACACCTGGAAAGTAAGGCTGGATACCAACAGGATCCTTACCGCTCGGTCTAACAGCGGAAAAACTCCTGATCAGTCTGCAACAAAGGTAGAGGATCTGGGCCATGCAAAACCCAGACGTCAGCGCGTCATAACATCAAGCAATAATATATAAACAGGGTAGCAAGACATGCAAGTATGATCATAAAAGGTAAAGCAAGTGTAACAGCAATGTAAATCAGGGCAGTGACAGGTAGTGTGCAGTGAGTAATCTAAACTGGTCTATTGGGTTAAATACTCTCAAGTCTTTGAAATCAATTTGATGAATCATCGATGTAACTCAATAGTATCCCGTGCATACCCGGGACCACGGTTAAGATTCTCGGGCTGAATCCGAGACATGCCGCTAGGCACTAAAACAGGAAATATGTACAGATGAATGATGTCAGCAGCATCATCCCAAGGCTGGCCTAGCCTCTGCAACTGATCAGTAAAGGTAGTACACTGTCGAGTTACAAGTCAGGTTTCATCATTGATTTCCCCATACCCCTAAGTTGTGTATGTGTTCAAGTCAGGTATTTAAGTAATCAAGAACTAATGCCAACACAGGATCAGGTAAGAGCATGTTTGTCTGGATAGACAACAGGAACAGTCCGTGAGGACTACATGTTATGTTTGTTGGCATTAGACACAAGATCAGGTAACAGGTAAAGCCATGGTACATCAGGTCAAGCCAGGTAATGTATAAAGGTGTCATGTCATGTCAAGAGTGTACGGTACCATGTCATGTCAAGTAGGAAGTGTAACAGGTCATGTCAGGAAGCACAAGATGTCATGTGGGTGCTCATAATCAAACTAACACAAGAATGTGTATAAATAAACAAGCATGGGTACTATCAGAACAATAAACTGGAACAGGTAATATGATATGCAAATAGATATAATTTCAAGGATATGGATGCACAGTTATCGATTAGGGTTACATTTATAGTTCCAATATTAATTAGGATGCAATTTATTAAACATGGAGTGTTAATATCACAGTATTATGTAGTAATGTGATCTATGGATGCAATTATATGTATCTTAAATGCGATGGATGCAAACGGGTATCCGAAAAGTTATAAAACTATAAAATGGTAATGTGGGATGTACAACTAAGCAATATGTGATATAAATATTGATATAATAATATTAATATGGATAGCATATTCAAAGCGATTAATAACTATAAAAGTGGTATTGATTAACCTAGCACAAGAAAGTTCCGTTCAGAAATTCAGCGTCACCCTAATTTGTAAAATAGCTTAAAAATAACAAACGTTCTCCAAAATGGACGTGTCTTATACCAAAACAAAGATAATTCAATAAGGTTTTCAGTTTTATAAGTATAACCATCTCAGGTTGTCCCTACAAAAAGTTATGAACATTTGAAGTTGAAAGTTTGCTGCTGGAATTTCCCTGGACAGCAGTTTAGAGACATTTTCATTTGCATTTTACGTTATTTAAACAATTTATTTTGCAAGTAAATATTTCATAGATTTATAGTATTCTGAGTTAGCTTCGTAACGAACTAAAGAACGTATACTAATGATTTTTCTATGATTTATAATGAATTTTATAAGGTAAGGTGTACAGTAAATTTCAGATTTGTCGTATCCGATTTTTCAACGACGTTTCATGTGTAAACTATAATATTTTCAAATGTATAACATTATAAAATCCAGATTATAAACTAATTAAAGATAATAATAAGAAATATTACGACGATATATATTTTAAATGATATGGATGCAGTATAATGTAATCTAGTATGACACAAGATAAGTTTTCATGATCTAGATTTAATATGATATAAACGGATGCAAACGGAACATCGAAACGTTATAAAATTAAACATGGGGCACTAGATTTAAACTATAGGTATGGTATTTATTTAAATAGATATAAAATGAATTATATAGCATGTAGCAAGATTAACTTACCTAGACGGAACAAGAACGGATGTGTACGGAACGTCCTTCGTCGGCGAAATGTCGCGACGCGCGCACGGTACACGGAACGGTTCCAAACAACGCACGAGGGTGATCACGCAAGTCAGGTACGTTCACTGGATCACTCAGATCGTCGGCGACGAGCACGGCTCCGGCGGTGATCACCGGAATCAAGAAACAAGATCAAGAAAAAGAAAGAAGAAAGAAGAAGAAGTAAGAAGAGGTTATGTATTAAATAAGGAAAGAAAAATTAACTAAATAAAATATATATAAATATATATATGCAGAGGAGAGAGAGAGAGAAAGGAGTTGTTAGTTTGTTAGGAAATTAGATTTAAAATTTTAAAAGATTTTTAGATTTAAAATTTTAGATAAAAGGTTTCAGTTTGTTAAAGAAATCATATGAAAATATTTAAACTAAATTTTAAAATTAAATAAATTGAATTTTGGCGGGATAAAAAAATATTTCAAAACGCGTCCGGGTCGGGTCTAAAAATTCAGATTTAAAATACGAAAAATATGTGCGACTTTCAAAATTCAAAATGAATGCTCAGGTAACGAAAATGCATACCCCCAAGAACGGATGCACGTACATGCGCGTAGCCATCCAAACACGTTCGTTTCACTGAACGGGACGAGAACAAAATGCGCGGATGCTACCACGGGGTTAGGGGTATCATGCAGGCTATGAAATGCAATTTTAAATTATTTTACATGACATAAAATGTTATATGGTAAAATATGCAATGCCAGGTAAAATGCCAGTATGCAGTATACATGAGATGCACGTGTCTATATAACAACTCAGGGTAATATATAAATATGAATCAAATAGGTTCAAGCAAGCGGGTCGAGTTGAATGAAATGTAAAATGTAAAATACTATTCACACCAAAAACACGATAAATCAGGAAAATACCACAATTAAGGAAATACGAGAACTGGAATTGGTATAAATGAACTAGGATGTTACGGATTCATATTGAATTGTTATATATACTTTAATCTCATTCAAGTCATATTGATTATATTGAGACTCGGTCTGAGTCAGACAATTAGAAAAGAAATTGAATTCTGAATTAGGTTTTGGTGTTATCGGTAACCGCTGCACATGGACGGCAGGATTTGTGTCTTTTTCAAAGACGATTATCGTGTTGATAACACCGTTTGTTAAGTTGTCTACCTTAAATAGGCAAGCACCCATATCTCCGGCTCGCAGAGGCTCAAGAGGCTGGTCCCGCTTAAACCTATATTTACCAGAGTCCTTATTTTATTTATAGAACTTGAGGGGGTTTAATGTAAAAACAATTTTATATAATTTCAAAATACATCTCAAGTATTTTATTATCGTCTTTAGAGTTTTCATTGATGTATATTTTATCATTGTGACATTTCTAGTGAATTAAAACCTAATTTCATAATATATGGTATTTATTTATAATATTTGAATTTGTATGCTATTTTCTTGTAAATGAGATATTTTTCTTGAATTTTGGAAATGTGAAATATTATAAATATTAAAAATAAATATTTTGATATTAATTACATATATATTTATTTATTAAAAATATAAGTTTTATTTATAATAGAAATCAAATTTTCTAAAGAAAATTGTATTTTAAATCTTTCGAGACCGTATGCTCCTTGCGGAGGTCTGCATCTCGCACTACTAAGCCTGAGAATGTGCGATAATCCGCACCATCCAGAACGGGTTCCCCGAAATGGGTTGTAGCGGGCCATTGCAAAGATTTGTTAAAGATACACATCTTGTAGAAAAATGTTTTTTTTATAAGTCGGAGATAGTTATGTATAAAATCGTATTTTTCCAAAAACTATGTTACCAAAGATCATAGTGCTATGTTACATATGAGTGTTGTGAGGAGGTAGGTTATTACCTCGTGAACTATCTAAAAGTATAGCAAGGAATTATAATATTTATGTGGAAATTAAACTATACGGTATTTTTCTGTAAAATTGCGATAAAAATTACAATATGAATTCTTTTACTATGAAACTTGTTCAATATGTTTTGTTAATATTTAATGGTCATGATGTGCAATGTTGGTGTTGTTGTATTTAAGAAAATTGGAACTTTTTAAAGAAAACCGAATCGGAAGTCGGATTAACCCCGCTTCCGTCGGGTTTTAGAAATACAAGTTTTTAGAGTAGAAAAGAGAAGGGGAGGAGGGATGTCATGCCCCACCCCAATACAGAGAGTATTGTCCGCTCCGGCCGAAACCGCACGGTTTTTTCCTTCGGGGTGAACCGGACCCGGCCAGGGGCCAATTCCCAGAAGGTCACCCATCCCAGAACTTCCCTGGCTCGAGCACGCTTAACTACGGAGTTCTCAAGCTCCTGTAGTGCCGGTTCACTTAAAAGGTAGTTCTGTATTGAGGAATGGTATCATTCTATTTATAGTACAGATCTGCCCCCATTGTTCTACAGTGGGTCCTACGGACTCAAGAGGTGGCCCCCACGGATTCAAGAGGTGGCCCCGCCCACTTAACATGACACTTGGCGTGACACTTTGCTCCGTGAGCAAGAACCGGGTCCCGATATTCTTCCCGCCTTTCAACAATGGTTCGTCCTCGAACCACAGACCCACTTTCAACAAAAGTATAGCAAGGAATTATAATATTTATGTGGAAATTAAACTATACGGTATTTTTCTGTAAAATTGCGATAAAAATTACAATATGAATTCTTTTGCTATGAAACTTGTTCAATATGTTTTGTTAATATTTAATGGTCATGATGTGCAAGGTTGGTGTTGTTGTATTTAAGAAAATTGAAACTTTTTAAAGAAAACCGAATCGGAAGTCGGATTAACCCCGCTTCCGTCGGGTTTTAGAAATACAAGTTTTTAGAGTAGAAAAGAGAAGGGGAGGAGGGATGTCATGCCCCACCCCCAATATAGAGAGTATTGTCCGCTCTGGCCGAAACCGCACGGTTTTTTCCTTCGGGGTGAACCGGACCCGGCCAGGGGCCAATTCCCAGGAGGTCACCCATCCCAGAACTTCCCTGGCTCGAGCACGCTTAACTACGGAGTTCTCAAGCTCCTGTAGTGCCGGTTCACTTAAAAGGTACCTCTGTATTGAGGAATGGTATCATTCCATTTATAGTACAGATCTGCCCCCATTGTTCTACAGTGGGTCCTACGGACTCAAGAGGTGGCCCCCACAGATTCAAGAGGTGGCCCCGCCCACTTAACATGACACTTGGCGTGACACTTTGCTCCGTGAGCAAGAACCGGGTCCCGATATTCTTCCCGCCTTTCAACAATGGTTCGTCCTCGAACCACAGACCTACTATTGAGGAACCTGGCTCTGATACCATTCTTTCACGCCCTACCCCTAATACAGAGAGTATTGTCTGCTTTGGCTGAAGCCGCACGTTTTTTTCCTTCGGGGTGAACCGGACCCGGCCAGGGGCCACTTCCCAGGAGGTCACCTATCCCAGAACTTCCCTGGCTCAAGCACGCTTAACTACGGAGTTCTCAAACTCCTGAAGTGCCGGTTCACTTAAAAGGCGTCTCTGTATTGAGGAGTGGTATCATTCCATTTATAATACAGATCTGCTCTCTTTCGGAATTTATTCCGAAGAGTCCCCATTGTTCTACAGTGGGTCCCACGGACTCAAGAGGTGGCCCACACGGATTCAAGAGGTGGCCCCCGCCCACTTAACATGACACTTGGCGTGGCACTTTGTTCCGTGTGGCACTTTGCTCCGTGAGTAAGAACCGGGTCCCGAAAAGGGACTTACTGGATTTTAGATTAGAGAAGAGGAAGAAGGAGTGGTAGGAGGTGCCGGTGCGTCGTTTCGTCGCCGGGAGCTCCTAGGGTCGTCGTCGGAAGTTCGTCGGAGTTTCGCCCTTCGCTAACTCCACTCGTACACAAAAGTTCTTGGGATTTTTCTTGAGAGTTTGGGCAGAGTTTGTGAGTGGGTGTGTGTGAAATGGAGTGGTATTTATAGGAAAAATTAGGGTTAGGGTTTGATAAAAAATGCATTAAAAATATGCATTAAAAAGATTTAAATTGGGTTTTAATTGGCTCTGTTAATGTGCAGGGAAAATAAATAGAACATGGGTTATGGGGAGGCCAAAAGACACAGGGGGAGTGAAGAAAAATCGGAGTTGGATCCGATTCGGCTGGCGGCGGCGGCCGATTCACCCCTCCCGCCTGCCGAGTCGGGGTCCGTCTCGCTGCTACGTGTCCCTCGTCGTTTGGTCTACCTCCTGGACTCGTTTGTTTTTAGTATGACCTTTGGGTTTACGGGTTATGCACGTGTAGACTCTTAGGCTTCTAAAAAGATTAAAAGAAAACTAATTAAAAATAGTGTGTGGCTGATGGGATTTGAACTCTGGTGCTTCGGTTCAGCAGTGCAAGGTCTTACTAATGAGCTACAAGCTCCTTCTTGCTATTAAAAAGCAAATCAAATTTATAACTTGTGCTCAGGCTCAAATACCCCTTTCTGTATTTTTTTGAAAAAATTTATACAGAAAGTTTAGGGATGTTACATTCTACCCTCCTTATAAAAATTTCGTCATCGAAATTTGTAAAAGGAAAGTGTAACAGATTCAAAGAAAGTTTGGTGACAGAAGTACTGATAGTGTATGAAAAATAACAAAGGGTTTTAAAAATGTGAAAGAGACTTATTAGTGTTACCTTGGTCAATTGTCTCGGCTTCTACGGCTGCTAAGGTGTAAGCCTGTCGCCGGGGCACGTTTCTCCTAGCCGGGGGCACATTCCTCTGTTCTGGAGGCATGTTCCTCAGTGCCTTTTGGAATTGGTGAGTAGGCTGTGCAGGTGGTGGAGCTGGGAGTGCAAGACGAGGTGCAGGACCCTGGATAGCTGGCCGCTGCGGGTAGTTGGTGGGTGTGTAAGCTGAGTTGGGACATGTTCCAATTCCATGATCGGACGCGCCACAAACTAGGCAGGCCTTTTGCGCGCCTACAGTCCTTCCATAAGTGTCCAACCTTCTTGCAGTAAAAACAAAAACCTAGACTTGACTGGTTAATTGTTTCTTTCTGTCTCTTGGGTTTAGAAGGCTGTATAGGATGGGCTCCTCTTGCCATCTGGGTGGCAGAGCGCTTCATGCCGGTTGCTTCTGCTTCTGATCGGTTCAATAATATAGCAGTCTGCTGCTGCAGTCCTTCCAGGAAGCTGTGGATCGCCTCAAGCAGTACCGTCTACTCATTGGTCGGAGCAGTGACGATAGCAGTAGGTGGTAGGGGTGGAGGAGTGTTGTTGACATTCGTGCTGGTGTTGTTTGGGGAATCCATAACCTTTGTAACACCCGAGCCCAATAATACTATTTATATTACTAGTTGAAGGTGATTTATTGCTCATTCCAATTTTCCTGATTTTCTGGTGTTTACTGCTAAATTTTACCCGGTTAAGTCATTTTGGCACATAACAAATTTTAACTCCGAAAATGAAATTTAAGATGTCCATGTTGGCCTACTCGTCGCCACTAGTCGCGTGGTAGCGTCCGCGTGTCGAGATTCCGTTCCGTTTGGCTAAACGGGCAAGTTTGGGCGACTACGCGCGCGTACAAGTGTCCGACTTGGGGGCATGCATTTTAATCACTAAACACCTATTTTCTAAATTTGGAACCCGCTTAAAATCTTATAATTTGAATTTGGATCATCTGGGCGCAACCCGGGCGCGATTTGGAGATGTTTCATTTCGAGCCAAAAAGGGCCCATTTGAATTTAATATCGAATATATATTTATATACTCTAATCTAATTCCTAACAGCCTATCCCTAGAAATCCTTCAGAAAAATTTCCTTTCTGATTCTTTTTCAGCCAATCAAATGGCTTGGTTTCCTTCGTGGGCCCCCTCCTTTCCATCTCTCTCTCTGCCTCTCTCCTCTTTCTCTCTCTCTCTATCTCAACAACTCCCTCTCTCTCTCAACAATCTCTCTCTCCAATCTCTCTCTCTCTCTTACTCTCTATATATTATCGCATGCACAGCCGCCTTCACGCAACCCTTTCCATCGCGAGAAACCCATCAAACCCTAACCCTAGCTCACCGCAGACCTCACCGCCGACCTCCCCAAGACCTCGCCGTCGCCGCCCTCACCACCACGAGACCCCCGCGCCTTCCTCCTCCCGTTCTCCCGCTCCTCCCCGCACCTGCACGCAACTCCGACCTCGCCTCCACCCTCGCAGACGTCGCCGTCAACGTCGCCTCCGACCGTCGACGCCTCCCACGACTCCCCCTCACACCCCTCGTCGAGACCTCGTCGTCGTTCCCTCCTCCCCTCGCCGGAACAGTGAACCCTAGCCTTCATCCTTCGCCTACCCTCGCTGTTCGCCGGAGAAACGTGCCGGCGACCCCGTCGACACCACCTCCGGCCACCTCCCTTCCCTCTCGACCACCAGAGGCGACTACCACCCTCGCACTCGCTGCAGCACCCCATTCCAGCGAACTCAAGATTGTTCCAGCCACCGTTCTTCGCCGTCGCTGCCTCGCCGGCGTCCCAGTGCCGTCGAGCCATCGTGTTTGCACCCTGTTTCTTCTCTGTGAGTTTTCCTTGTGTTCCCTTTTGGTACAATCCCTTTGCTGGTCGTATTTGGCGTACATCGTATCTTTGTTGCTAACTTTGCTACTTTGTTGTTGCCGGAACCCGACTGTGCCGTCTCACGAACCCGACGCTCCAGCGAAGTCTCCCTGGTCCGTGTGATCCCGTTGATTTCTGTTGGGACTCGATCCGTGGGCCGTGCTTCCATAACGCAGTTTCTGCCGACATCGCATCCGTGTTTCGGTTTGCGGAACCGCCGAGGCAAGTATCCGAATACTTGCTTTAACATGCTACAAACTTAATAATCAGGTTATCTGCTATAATCACACGACTTGGTGACAATTGCAATCATCTGTAATGTTAAACCATTGTAGTTTTTACTTGTAGTTAATCGGTATGCTTTTAATCAACACCTTAACTAATTAACCAATTTGGCACATCCTTGCCTAAATTGCTAGATCATCCTCACTTCATTTGTTAAAAGCCACTCATGAGGCAAATATTATACTTAGTTCAAATTCTTGTAACTCCATTATGTATACGATCGATATTGTTTTATATTGTGGCTTTGCACCTCAAAGGTGCGTGAACCGGATTAATATGAAAATACAAACATCACTGTGTTCACATAGAATAATAATTGCTACTTACTGTTTCATGCTACTGTTCATTACTTGTTACTAGACATGTTATCATCATATACCTGATTGCATTACATATTGACCGATCTTGATACACCTGACACATGTACTGATACACCGGACACAACACCCTGTACATATCGACTCTACCTGTTGAAAGTAACCTGACCTGTTACCTGATCTCATGCCTAATGCCGACAAACCTAACCATTCCTGCTGTCGATCCAGACAGACCTACCTTTACTTGACTTGTGTTGGCATTATTCCTTGACTACTGAATACCTGACTGACATACATAGTTTGGGGGTATGGGGAAATCAAAGGTGAAACCGACTTGTAACTCAACAGTTCGATACATTGTTCTGATCAGTCTTACAGGCTTGGCCAGCTCCGGAGTGTTGATGCTGACATCACTCATCTATCCTACTACCTTTTACTGCTTAGCGGCACGTCTCGGATTCAGCCCCGAGAATTATGACCGTGGTCCCGGGCACGCACGGGATACTATTGAGTTACATCGACGATTCATCAATTGGTTTCAAAGACTATAGAGTAGAAAACCTGATAGGACAGTCTAGTCACTACTGCACGTTACCCTGTTTATTACTTCTTATTACTGCTTTATTCATGTTCATGCTTGTGTTGTTTATCACCATGTTTATGCTATATACTTGATATCATGACGCGCTGACGTCTGGGTTTTGCATGGCCCAGATTCCGTGCCCTTGACGTCGACCGAGCAGGAGTACTTCAGCCAGCAGGCTGAACTGTGAGTTCCTGAGAGTTTAGTTTATTTATGTCATTTCATTTCCAGATGTGAGCCCGCATTATGGGACATACTGTTTATTCATTGTATTGGATCATCAGCTTCCGCACTTATTGTTTATTGATTCTTGTTATTATGGATGTGGACATGTATTAGTTTAGTTTATTTTTACTGTTCTTGGTATCTTTACAACCGTAATGTGACTGTGGATGGATACTTCCTACCCACAGGTAGCATGGTTGGCTGTGTCACGTGCCCAAATCTTGCGTACTCTGGGAAGCGGGGCGTGACATGGTTTTATGGTATCAAAGCCATAGGTTAATTGGGTTGATTCTTGTAGTTGGGTATTGCACCCGATACATGAATCAGAATACCCGTGATTAGGAAACATGTCCTGCCACTTTGACCGTTTTACTATCCTTGAATCATTCTTCCGGATCATGTCGACGTGCAAACTTACTTTGCATTTGTCAACTCAAAAACCTAATTTCTTGCTATCTCTAGGACTTAGGCGACTTGGGTGGAGTTAAGTAATTGCGGCTATGATACCGCGGTATAGCTACAATGCAGCACTCTATTTAAGTATCTTGGAGTTCTAGCCTTGATCTATACTCGAAAACTATCATCATACTAATGTTGGGTACTTTGATTTCCAGGAATATGGTCGATCAGAATTTGAAGATGGACCCAGGGCATGCGGTCTTAGCCGCCAGGCAAAGAGTGATAAAGGGATTGATGGAGAAACTAAAGGAACAACTTGAGCTGGAACCAGCATTTACAATGTACCCCACGACCGTACGTAGACGTATTCCAGTGAACAGGCGCAGCGTAGCACCAATGAAGAAGACAAGTATGGGTGATCGGAAAGGGAGAGTGATCTGTAGATACTGCCATAAACCCGGACATGTGCGAAGGGAGTGTCGTTTGAGGCTGGGACTCTGTTTGAGATGTGGAGCGGCAGATCACACCGTTAATGCTTGTCCGTCGAAGCCTCGCACAAAGGATGATACACAGAAGCCTCCGCAGAGACCGTTCCAAGGACAGGAACCGCTTACTCAAGGACCACAGTAGGCTCGAGCGTCCACGTTGACAGCTGAAGAAGCTAAGGCATCGGGAGAAGTGGTTTCAGGTAATTTACTCGTTCATGGTTTTCCCGCTTGGCATTACTTAATTTCGGAGCATCCCATTGTTTATGTCATCCAAATTTATAACTACACACTCGATCACCTGCACGACCCTGTCTAGTTTCTGGGACATACACACTGGGAATGGGAAAATCATAGCTAGTAAGGAAGGTAGAGATCGTACTGTTGTTGTTTGTGGTCGGAAGCTCTTTGCAGTTTTCTTGGTGATTGATGCGGGCAGTTATGAAGTAGTCTTGGGAATGGATTTTCTTGGCACTTTCCACGCCCACATTGACTGGAGGGCAAGGAAGGTAATTTCCAGATTCCCGGACATCCTAAGTTTACTTTCATTGGAGAAAGCAATTCTGTCGGGCCAGTCGAGCTTAGGGCTAGGCCGACGAACAGAGTTCTTGCGGCTATGGTAGTGGAGAGTGATGAAGAGCCGGCAGTTGTTCGCGACCTTATGGATGTGTTGAAGATATTTCGGGCTTACCGCCGAAGCGAGACGTGGAGTTTGCGTTTGATCTTACTCCTGGTGCAACGCCAGTATCAAAAGCTGACTACCCAATGGCACCAGTAGTATTGGAGGGAGTTAAGAAACAAGTGAGTGAATTACTCGAGAAGGGATGGATTCGAAGCAGCAACTCACCGTGGGAAGCTCTAGTTCTTTAGTGAAGAAGAAGGATCGCACTGCCGACGCTGAGACAAGAGAAATTATTCGCGACGATGAGTAGGTGCGAATTCTGGTTGGAAGAAGTGAAGTTTCTGGGGCATGTCGTGTCGGGCGATGGAATCGCCGTTGATCCCGAGAAGATTGCAGCAGTTCGAGATTGGCCTGTTCCAAAGAATGTTGCAGAGATAAGAAGTTTTCTTGGACTCGCCAGTTACTACAGAAGATCTGTGGAGAACTTCGCTCGTTTAGCTGAGCCGTTGACCAAGCTTACGCGTAAGGAGGTACCGTTTGTTTGGACAGATGGATGTGCATTGGCCTTCGAAACGTTGAAGCAGAAGTTGATAACCGCCCTATCCTAACCGTACCGGACAATTCCGAAGGACTGGTGATTCACAGCGACGCATCTGGAAAGGGATTGGGATGTGTTTTGATGCAGAATGGGAAAGTCGTCGCTTGCGCATCGAGGCAGCTGAAGACGCATGAGAAGAACTATCCGACTCACGACTTGGAGCTTGCAGCCGTGATCTTCGTCCTGAAGATTTGGAGACACTACCTTCTGGGCGAGAGAGTTGAAGTCTTTACGGATCACAAGAGTTTGAAATATGTGTTCACTCAGAAGGAGTTGAACATGAGGCAACGCAGATGGTTGGAACTGATGGCCGACTACGACCTTGATCTTAAGTACCATCCGGGAAAGGTTAATGTCGTGCCAGATGCGCTAAGTCGGTTACCAGCAATTCATTTATTGACTGCACAGGGAAAGATCATTGGGGAGTTTCGGAGATTGACTTAGAGGTTGTGCTACCGCGTGCTACAGGACGGTTGATGCAGTTGCAAGTACAATCGTCCTTAGTGGAGAAGATTAAAGGGGCGCAATCGCAGGATCCTAGACTGCAAAGGTTTCGAGAGCAGGTTGGAGCTGGACTACGAACCGATTTACTGATCCATGAAGATGGTTCGTTGAGATATGGTAGCCGTGTGTGTGTGCCAAAAGGTGATGTGCGTGAAGAGCTTATGAAGGAGGCACACAGTTCAGCTTACTCTGTACATCCAGGAGGGACGAAGATGTACCGAGATATTCGACAGCATTCCTGGTGGGAAGGTATGAAACGGGAAATTGCTCGCTTCGTGGCTAAATGCTTGGTGTGTCAGCAAGTCAAGGCTGAACACCAAAGGGTTGCTGGTTTGTTGCAACCACTTCCGATTTCTCAATGGAAATGGGAACATATAACCATGGATTTCGTGACGGCTTTACCGCGGAGTCCAAAGGGCAACAATGCTGTATGGGTGATTGTCGATCGGTTGACCAAGGCAGCTCACTTTATTCCTTTTCGGGTTGGTCAATCGACGGAGACCTTGGCAGAGCGGTACATGCAGGAGATTGTCAGATTGCATGGAGTGCCGGTAAGCATCGTGTCCGACCGGGACACTCGGTTCTTGTCACACTTTTGGAGGAGTTTACCAGAAAGTTTGGGGACTCGATTGAAGTTCAGCACAGCTTATCATCCCCAGACTGATGGACAATCAGAGAGAACGATCCAGATTCTTGAAGATATGTTGAGGGCTTGCATGTTAGACTTCAAAGGTTCTTGGGAGGATCATCTACACCTGGTGGAGTTTTCATACCACGATAGCTTCCAAGCGACAGTTCAGATGGCCCCGTTCGAAGCATTGTATGGTCGTAAGTGCCGCTCACCTGTATGTTGGAATGATGTGGGTGAACGAAGGTTGCTAGGGCCAGATTTGGTGGTACAGACAGTCGAGAAGGTGAATACGATCAGAAAGCATATGAAGGCAGCTCAAGACAAACAGAAGAGTTGGGCCGACACGTCAAGAAGACCTCTAGAGTTCGCCGTGGGCGATTTGGTATTCCTGAAGATATCACCGACTAGAGGGGTGATTCGCTTTGGAAGTCGGGGAAAGCTTAGTCCCCGATTCGTTGGACCCTTCGAAATATTGGAGCGTGTTGGAGAGGTATCGTACCGGTTGGCGTTACCACCGTCATTAGCAGGAGTTCACGATGTGTTTCATGTGTCTCAACTACGGAGGTATGTTCGTGATGAGACTCATGTCTTGGATCATTCGGAGTTGACCGTTCGGGAGGACCTGACTTTTGAGGAGCGACCAGTCGAGATCAAGGATCGAAGAGAAAAGGTTCTTAAGAACAAGGTTATCCCTCTTGTGCTAGTTTCTTGGGGTAACCGATCGCATGGAGAATCTACTTGGGAGCGAGAAGACGAGATCCGGCAGAAATTCCCTCATCTTTTCCAGTAGTTAGTTATCTTGTATTCTTGGAATTTCGAGGACGAAATTCTTTTGTAGTTGGGTATGATGTAACACCCGAGCCCAATAATACTATTTATATTACTAGTTGAAGGTGATTTATTGCTCATTCCAATTTTCCTGATTTTCTGGTGTTTACTGCTAAATTTTACCCGGTTAAGTCATTTTGGCACATAACAAATTTTAACTCCGAAAATGAAATTTAAGATGTCCATGTTGGCCTACTCGTCGCCACTAGTCGCGTGGTAGCGTCCGCGTGTCGAGATTCCGTTCCGTTTGGCTAAACGGGCAAGTTTGGGCGACTACGCGCGCGTACAAGTGTCCGACTTGGGGGCATGCATTTTAATCACTAAACACCTATTTTCTAAATTTGGAACCCGCTTAAAATCTTATAATTTGAATTTGGATCATCTGGGCGCAACCCGGGCGCGATTTGGAGATGTTTCATTTCGAGCCAAAAAGGGCCCATTTGAATTTAATATCGAATATATATTTATATACTCTAATCTAATTCCTAACAGCCTATCCCTAGAAATCCTTCAGAAAAATTTCCTTTCTGGTTCTTTTTCAGCCAATCAAATGGCTTGGTTTCCTTCGTGGGCCCCCTCCTTTCCATCTCTCTCTCTGCCTCTCTCCTCTTTCTCTCTCTCTCTATCTCAACAACTCCCTCTCTCTCTCAACAATCTCTCTCTCCAATCTCTCTCTCTCTCTTACTCTCTATATATTATCGCATGCACAGCCGCCTTCACGCAACCCTTTCCATCGCGAGAAACCCATCAAACCCTAACCCTAGCTCACCGCAGACCTCACCGCCGACCTCCCCAAGACCTCGCCGTCGCCGCCCTCACCACCACGAGACCCCCGCGCCTTCCTCCTCCCGTTCTCCCGCTCCTCCCCGCACCTGCACGCAACTCCGACCTCGCCTCCACCCTCGCAGACGTCGCCGTCAACGTCGCCTCCGACCGTCGACGCCTCCCACGACTCCCCCTCACACCCCTCGTCGAGACCTCGTCGTCGTTCCCTCCTCCCCTCGCCGGAACAGTGAACCCTAGCCTTCATCCTTCGCCTACCCTCGCTGTTCGCCGGAGAAACGTGCCGGCGACCCCGTCGACACCACCTCCGGCCACCTCCCTTCCCTCTCGACCACCAGAGGCGACTACCACCCTCGCACTCGCTGCAGCACCCCATTCCAGCGAACTCAAGATTGTTCCAGCCACCGTTCTTCGCCGTCGCTGCCTCGCCGGCGTCCCAGTGCCGTCGAGCCATCGTGTTTGCACCCTGTTTCTTCTCTGTGAGTTTTCCTTGTGTTCCCTTTTGGTACAATCCCTTTGCTGGTCGTATTTGGCGTACATCGTATCTTTGTTGCTAACTTTGCTACTTTGTTGTTGCCGGAACCCGACTGTGCCGTCTCACGAACCCGACGCTCCAGCGAAGTCTCCTTGGTCCGTGTGATCCCGTTGATTTCTGTTGGGACTCGATCCGTGGGCCGTGCTTCCATAACGCAGTTTCTGCCGACATCGCATCCGTGTTTCGGTTTGCGGAACCGCCGAGGCAAGTATCCGAATACTTGCTTTAACATGCTACAAACTTAATAATCAGGTTATCTGCTATAATCACACGACTTGGTGACAATTACAATCATCCGTAATGTTAAACCATTGTAGTTTTTACTTGTAGTTAATCGGTATGCTTTTAATCAACACCTTAACTAATTAACCAATTTGGCACATCCTTGCCTAAATTGCTAGATCATCCTCACTTCATTTGTTAAAAGCCACTCATGAGGCAAATATTATACTTAGTTCAAATTCTTGTAACTCCATTATGTATACGATCGATATTGTTTTATATTGTGGCTTTGCACCTCAAAGGTGCGTGAACCGGATTAATATGAAAATACAAACATCACTGTGTTCACATAGAATAATAATTGCTACTTACTGTTTCATGCTACTGTTCATTACTTGTTACTAGACATGTTATCATCATATACCTGATTGCATTACATATTGACCGATCTTGATACACCTGACACATGTACTGATACACCGGACACAACACCCTGTACATATCGACTCTACCTGTTGAAAGTAACCTGACCTGTTACCTGATCTCATGCCTAATGCCGACAAACCTAACCATTCCTGCTGTCGATCCAGACAGACCTACCTTTACTTGACTTGTGTTGGCATTAGTCCTTGACTACTGAATACCTGACTGACATACATAGTTTGGGGGTATGGGGAAATCAAAGGTGAAACCGACTTGTAACTCAACAGTTCGATACATTGTTCTGATCAGTCTTACGGGCTTGGCCAGCTCCGGAGTGTTGATGCTGACATCACTCATCTATCCTACTACCTTTTACTGCTTAGCGGCACGTCTCGGATTCAGCCCCGAGAATTATGACCGTGGTCCCGGGCACGCACGGGATACTATTGAGTTACATCGACGATTCATCAATTGGTTTCAAAGACTATAGAGTAGAAAACCTGATAGGACAGTCTAGTCACTACTGCACGTTACCCTGTTTATTACTTCTTATTACTGCTTTATTCATGTTCATGCTTGCGTTGTTTATCACCATGTTTATGCTATATACTTGATATCATGACGCGCTGACGTCTGGGTTTTGCATGGCCCAGATTCCGTGCCCTTGACGTCGACCGAGCAGGAGTACTTCAGCCAGCAGGCTGAACTGTGAGTTCCTGAGAGTTTAGTTTATTTATGTCATTTCATTTCCAGATGTGAGCCCGCATTATGGGACATACTGTTTATTCATTGTATTGGATCATCAGCTTCCGCACTTATTGTTTATTGATTCTTGTTATTATGGATGTGGACATGTATTAGTTTAGTTTATTTTTACTGTTCTTGGTATCTTTACAACCGTAATGTGACTGTGGATGGATACTTCCTACCCACAGGTAGCATGGTTGGCTGTGTCACGTGCCCAAATCTTGCGTACTCTGGGAAGCGGGGCGTGACAACCTTGAATGAAAAATAGGTTAGGATAGATTCAAAAAATAAGGTTCAAGGAATAAGATTCAAGGAATTTGAAATAGTAAGATTCAAGGAATATGTAATGTAAAGAATATTTTTAGTTGCTGTTTCTTGTGTTATATTGCTTAGGTTGTCCATGCAGAACTGAACTGCATGGTAGGGTTCCATACAGCTCTGACCTGCATAGGCCACCAACAAAACCTGTCACGCCCCGCTTCCCGGTATACGGGCAGAGGACGTGACGAGACCGCTATGTATTTACTCTGAAGTAAACACGCTGAGCGTATCTAAGCAATATAAGTAAAATACACAAGAGACAGAGACAAAAATATAATTGAACAACAACATTATTTATTCACATTCTTTTTACAATACATCTGAAAAGTAAATACATGGAATGAAAAGCAATGCCTAAACAGTGGCATAACAGAAATGGAAAGTACTGAAATGAAATGTACAAGTATCTAGAGTTTCGGGTCGTAGGCTAGCTGATCCAAGTCCTCGCTGGTGGGCTCGATCTTCTGAAAGTCCGAATCACCTGACAACATTCCAAAGAAGAAAGAGAGGGAATGTCGTCAGCGAACAATCGCTCGGTAAGTCCCAAAGATAAGGGAGAAGTAGAATAGACAGAGAGAGAGAGAGAGTGTGTGTGTAACTTTTAAAGTGGTATTATATTGTTATAATGTTGTATTTAGTGTTAACGCTGTTGTTTGTAGCTTGCTACAGAAGAGGCCAGTGTATACGAGAGGAGTCTCAGTAGACCAGAGATTAAGGTGAACGGAATACAAGGAACCGTTAAGCCACGGTACAACGGCAATTGAATTCAGGTTAGGTGTCTTAATGGTTGCAGTTCGTACCAATCTACCCTTTAAACCCCGCGATGTCTTGATCGTATTGTTTGTATTGTATTGTAAATTGTATTGTCTTGTATTATAGATTGTATAGATGGATGACTTGCCAAAACCATGATATCAGTAAATGGATGTAACTGGAGAATCATGTAGATGGATGTATATCCATGGTTCGGTTCAGTCAAGTTGTATAGATTGATAGATTGAACAGATTGAATATATGGATTCATATTGAGTTGTTATATATACTTGAATGTCATTCAAGTCAGATTGATTATATTGAGACTCGGTCTAAGTCAGACAATTAGAAAAGAAATTGAATCCTGAATTAGGTTTTGGTGTTATCGGTAACCGCTGCACATGGACGGCAGGATTTGTGTCTTTTTCAAAGACGATTACCGTATTGATAACACCGTTTGTTAAGTTGTCTACCTTAAATAGACAAGCACCCATATCTCCGGCTCCCAGAGGCTCAAGAGACTGGTCCCGCTTAAACCTATATTTACTAGGGTCCTTATTGTAATTTATAGAACTTGAGGGGGTTTAATGTAAAAATAATTTTGTATAATTTCAAAATACACCTCAAGTATTTTATTATCGTCTTTAGAGTTTTCAGTGATGTATATTTTATCATTGTGACATTTCTAGTGAATTAAAACCTAATTTCATAATATATGGTATTTATTTGTAATATTGGAATTTGTATGGTATTTTCTTGTAAATGGGATGTTTTTCTTGAATTTTGGAAATGTGAAATATTATAAATATTAAAAATAGATATTTTGATATTAATTACATATATTTATTTATTAAGAATATAAGTTTTATTTATAATAGAAATCACATTTTCTAAAGAAAATTGTATTTTAAATCTTTCGAGACCGTATGCTCCTTGCGGAGGTCTGCATCTCGCACTACTAAGCCCGAGGATGTGCGATAATCTGCACCATCCAAAACGGGTTCCCCAAAATGGGTTGTAGCGGCACATTGCAAAGATTTGTTAAAAATACACATCTTGTAGAAAATAGTTTTTTTTATAAGTCGGAGATAGTTATGTGTAAAATCGTATTTTTCCAAAAGCTATGTTCCCAAAAATCATAGTGCTATATTACATATGAGTGTTGTGAGTAGGTAGATCATTACCTCGTGAACTATCTAAAGGTATAGCAAGGAATTATAATATTTATGTGGAAACTAAACTATACGGTATTTTTCTGTAAAATTGCGATAAAAATTACAATATGAATTCTTTTACTATGAAACTTGTTCAATATGTTTTGTTAATGTTTAATGGTTATGATGTGCAAGGTTGGTATTGTTGTATTTAAGAAAATTGAAACTTTTTAAAGAAAACCGAATCGGAAGTCAGATTAACTCCGCTTCCGTCGGGTTTTAGAAATACAATTTTTAGAGTAGAAAAGAGAAGGGGAGGAGGGAATTACTGGATTTTAGATTAGAGAAGAGGAAGAGGGAGTGGTAGGAGGTGCCGGTGCGTTGTTTCGTCGCCGGGAGCTCCTAGGGTCGTCGTCGGAGCTTCACCCTTCGCTAACTCCACTTGTACACAAAAGTTCTTGGGATTTTTCTTGAGAGTTTTGGCAGAGTTTGTGAGTGAGGGGGTGTGAAATGGAGTGGTATTTATAAGAAAATTTAGGGTTAGGATTTGATAAAAAATGCATTAAAAAGATTTAAATTGAGTTTTAATTGGCTCTGTTAATGTGCAGGGAAAATAAATAGAACAGAGGTTACGGGGAGGCCAAAAGACACAGGGGGAGTGAAGAAAAATCGGAATTGGATCCAAGTCGGCCGGCGCCGCCGGCCGATTCACCCCTCCCGCCGGCTGAGTCGGGGTCCGC
Source organism: Agapanthus africanus (assembly GCA_030015575.1). NCBI lineage: Eukaryota > Viridiplantae > Streptophyta > Magnoliopsida > Asparagales > Amaryllidaceae > Agapanthus > Agapanthus africanus. The sequence continues at coordinate 717,289,080 of JASDDO010000031.1, forward strand.
CTCCCCGCCACGTGTCCCTCGTCGTTTGGTCTACCTTCTGGACTCGTTTGTTTTTAGTGTGACCTTTGGGTTTACGGGTTATGCACGTGTATACTCTTGGGCTTCTAAAAAGATTAAAAGAAAGCTAATTAAAAATAATGTGTGGCTGATAGGATTTGAACTCTAGTGCTTTGGTTCAGTAGTGCAAGGTCTTACCAATGAGCTACAAGCTCCTTCTTGCTATTAAAAAGCAAATCAAATTTATAACTTGTGCTCAGGCTCAAATACCCCTTTCTGTATGATTTTGAAAAAATTTGTACAGAAAGTTTAGGGATGTAACAGTCCTAAGGCGGAACGTATTCATAGACCAAGGAAAACTGCACAAGTTTTCCCCGAAGTGGGACGGCCCGTTCCTCATCTCCGAGGTATTGCCCTGCGGAGCCTATCGCTTGCAAGATGCGACTGGTCGTAAGTTCCTGCGACCTTACAACGCCAAAAAGCTTAAATTGTACAAGTGAATTCGAAATTTGTATCAGTGAATATATGTTTCTTCTTTGCCAAAGCGATGTAAATTTTTCTAAGTCTTCTGAATTAGAAGAAACTTCTTCAATATGTTTCCCTCTTCCTCGGTTCAAAAGCCACAGGTTTCGTTTTATGAACATACTCAAAAAGCGCAAAGAGGATAAAAAGAAGACAATAGTACGTCGCAAAAGAAGAGTTTTATTCATCAAGGATATTATGGGCTCCCCAGCCTTGCACAAAAAAAATTAAAATTACAACAGAGGGGGTAAGGGGTCAAAAAAACACTGCTGGCAGTACTCCGAGGAGATCACCACCAGCCGAGCACTTGCTTCCTCGGCCTACTCCCTTTGGTGTTGCCCGTGGACCCGCGATGCAATGGAAGGGCCGGAAGCCGCGCCTGCCGGGCAGCCATCAACGATCTGCCTCTTTTGGAAACACTTTAAAAGAAGGGCCGCCGATCGATCGTGCCTGTTCTTCGAGATGAGGCCGCGGACGTAGAGCATGTGCAACTTATCGAGCGCCTCGTCCTGCAACTGTGGATACATGGCATTGAAAAAACTTGGGGACATTATCCAAATGGCGTACATGAGCAATTGGAGGAAAGGCGACCGCCGAGAAAGTAGGCTGCCGAAGTGTTCCTCTATGCGTTCGACCACAGTCCGGTACGCCTCCTCCGTGCACTCCTGATCATAGAGGTACATGTCATCGCGGGAGATGATCTCTCCGATGGAGTAGATGACCCGGCCATTTTCAGGAAAGCAACGCTGAAAGAAACCCATACACCTTCTCTATTTATAGCCTCAACAGAATCCCCAGGAGCCGAAATTTGCGCGGGCATGGGCGCGAATATTGTGATATTTTCATATTTCCCAATACAGGACTGCCGCGTGGCAGCCATCTCGTATCTCACGCCCAACCGAAGTCGGAACGACGCGGATCTTGGAACGCCTCGCCTCGCCTGTGCGTTTTGGCTACGTGTCGCCCGCGACGGTCACCCTTCCAGATTTCCTTCTCACAAGTCAAGGGAGATTGAACGACGCCTCGTAAAAGCAAGAAGAAGTCTGAGAAAGCCCTCACGAAGAGGCCACCGAGCAGCTTCCCTGCTCGGTCAATCCCTGGCGGGTAGCTCCTACCCATCCACACCAAGGATCGAAAGCCTTCACCAAGAGACCACCGAGCAGCTTCCCTGCTCGGTCTATCCCTGGCGGGTAGCTCCTACCCATCCACGCCAACGATCGAAAGCGCTCACCAAGAGGTCACCGAGTAGCTTTCCTGCTCGGTCAATCCCTGGCGGGTAGCTCCTACCCATCCACGCCAAGGATCGAAAGACCTCACCAAGAGTCCCCCAAGCAGCTTCCCTGCTCGGTCAATCCCTGGCGGGTAGCTCCTACCCATCCACGCCAAGGATCGAAGCCCCCATCAAGAGGCCACCGAATGGCTTCCCTGCTCGGCCAATCCTTAGCGGGTAACTTCTTACCCATCTACGCTAAAGATCGAAGCCCTCATCCAGAGGCCACCGAGCAGCTTCAATACTCGGCAAACGCTGACCAATTCTAACTTGGCTATTGTTTAACTTACGCAAAGAGGAGTGGTCGTCGGACCGACTCAAAGGAGTGGGCGAATCTCGGCCTACCTACACTGAAGAATCTCCCGATGTATTCAAAGCAAACGATCTCCACCTCGACTTCGGGGGCAGGAGGGGACCGACCTTCCTTCACTTGGAGATTAACTGGCTTACACTCGACGGACGATCGACATCTAAGAGACCAGTCATCGACCTATGGCTTGACTCTTGGGACGAGGAAAACGCTGACAAGCCCACGTTAACGAGCACAAGAAAATATTGCCACGAAGAAAAATTAAAAACAACTTTATTCACGATCTGAAAGTCTTTACAAGGTACTATGGGCTCCTCAGCCTTACAAAAATTGCCCGAAGGCTTACAAAATTCAAAAAAGAAAATTCAGAAAAAGAAAAAAGAAGTAGGCAGGAAGGCTCAGGCCATGAGACCGGGGTGGATCTCGACCTGCTTTGCGCCGGCGTCGGGATCCGGGGTGACGGCTTTAGGGTCGGCGCTCCTACCAGGAGCTTCGACGCTCGAAGCCGGAGTGGCTGCCTTTGGGTCGGCGCTCCCACTGGGAGCCTTATCTCCAGCACTCCCACCGGCGGCCTCCCCCGGCGGCTCATCCTCGGAGAGGGGGTACTAGAGCCGAAGCTCTCCATCGGCAAACCCCGGCATCAACGCCTTGACAGCGTCGAGGGCCTGGTGCCAAACAATGGCCGAGGCGTCCGCAAGGTCGGCGTAGAACCGTTCCGACGTTTTGTACCTCTCCACCGACTTTGCAGCCCGGAGGTTGGTGAGCTTCACCGCCTCCTTCACTGTCTCGGTTTCCCTTTTATAGGTGTCCCGCGACTTCTTCATCGTGGCGTTTAGCACCTTAGACTCCTCCAACTTAGCCTGGATGGCCTTGTTGGATTCCTTCAGAAAGCGAATGGACTCCTTGCATTTGGAGTTTGTCACCTCCTCGGAGGCCACCCGGGTTTCTAGAACGGCGATCCTCTCCTTCACCTGCTGCAAATCCAGCTGCAGATCCTCCTCCCGCGAGGAAGACTCGCCTGCCTTCTGCATCGCCGGGGCAATCTCCTCGTGCTCCATGTTGGCGATGAGGGCGCGGTGCTGGAGTATATGAGGAAAATAAAAGAAGGGGTTAAAAAGCATCCGATCCGAGAAAAAAATGCTTGAAGAAAACCTTAACGGAAAGCAGATACTGACCTGTACAGCCTCCTGAGCAATGGAGGCAACTTGGGCCTTGAGGGTCCCCCGGGGAATTTTGCTCCCGGCCGATCGTTCCATCTCCGAAAGCAAGCTATCAGCGACAGAAAACCCCGAGGGCACCTCGAAACAGACGTCCCCTCCTGCACGAAGATCGGGGAGGACGGAGGTCGAGATACCGTCCTCTTGTACCTCTTGAGGGGAACCTCGGGAGGGTCGGCCTCATCCTCCACCTCCCTCGCCCGGGGCTCGAGTTCCTGAGCGTGCTTATGGCTCTCCCCGCGGCTGGTTTCCGAAGCTCGGGGCGTGGTGGAAGGCCTAGTAGGCGCGGCTGCCTTGGGGGCCGGGCTCGAACCGGGGCGGGACGAGCTAGCGCCCCCGGTCTTCCTCCCCTTCTTTGCGGCTATGGCAGCCAGGAATTTAGATCGGTCTATTTGCTCTACAAAAAAGAAAATACCAAAAGGGAGTTAGTAACACGAGAAAGAGCAAAAGAAAAATATTCAAGTCTAGACAAATCGTCCAAGCCCCTAACTTACCCACGAATCGAGCGGGGCTGAGCCCAGCCCAGCTAAGGGCCTGCTCGGACAGCAAAACGTTGGCCCATTGGATCGGCTCCCACATGGACACCACCCTCGCCTCAGGAGAGGACGACCACTTCACCCGTGGGCAGTCGACCCTATGCCGCTGTACATGCACAGGCTAATTCTCGTCCTCGGGTGGCCTGACGAATACGAACTTCTCCTTCCATTCGTGAATAGAAGAAGGAACTACTACTACCCCCGACCCGGCCGCCCCTTCCTTGCGTTTTTTGAAGGAAATGTACACCCAGCTCGGCTCGTCCTTACGGGTGCCGGGATGATTTTTATAACAAATAAAGGAAAGGAGAAGGGGATTTCCTCAAGTCTCAACCGGACCAGGAACCCGAGGAGAATTCTCCATGAGTTCGGCACTAGCTGGCCCGGGGCAAGTTGGAAGCAACGTAGTACCCCGCATACTTCGGGGGGAAAGGGCAGACGCATTCCAGCCCAGAAACCATCCAGGTACAAGGAAATCTCCTTACCCTGCACCCGATCCACCCTCTCGTCCTCCATGGCCAAACAAAGCGAATAGCTAGGGGGAATGTGGAAACGAGCCCGAATCGTGGTGAGCTCATACACATTCCTTAGGAGGGAGGGCGCATCGCGAGCGTTCCCGATGCGCGCTTTAGGGACCCTTACGGTCGCCTGACGATGAGCGGCGTGGGTAGCCCTAACTCCATGAGGGGAATCTGACTCGGATGGGGCAGAGGAGGAAGCAGAAGAAGAATCCCTAGACTCTACCCTAACTATCTCAACAGACTCCTCAGCGGAAGACATCTAACCTGATTCAAAGAAGGATTCCTCCAAGGAAAGAGTGCGAGAGATCCGATCTAAAGGACAGACCGCCGAGCTATCTCTCGCAGCAATAGAGAAATGATGGCGAAAATGTGGACCCTGGGGGGATCCCACCCATAGTTATAGGACTTTGGCAACGCATCCAACGTTTCAGATCGTTTCCCTCCAAAACGAAGCTTCGCGCTCGCCAGCCGTCGACGCTCCACGTGTCGCACAACCATTGGAAACGTCCCTTCGGGCGCAGAAGACAGCGACGACCCGTCACGTCCGCCAATCGGCGTCGGACATGTGGCCTGCGCCTCAACGAACGTACGAGCGAATCGGTGCTCCCTATTTAATGCACGATCCTCTCTCTGATCCGCTGACGTCATCGATGATACGCCTAACCGCCTCGGAAATCCGCGCTGACAAGGTCCTTAACTACGAGCTGAGCCCGGGGGACCGATCAGACCATTCTCGACCCTATCCATAAATAGGTCGGGACGAGAGTGGGGAGCTAATGATGATGCTCATAAGTGGGAACTCCCCAGATCATGGCACGTGGCAGATGACGTGTCCCGAGGCACATGGAAACAGAGCAAGAACCACACATTGGAGGCGTCCCCCGGGCTACTGTCCCGCTGCCTGGACCCGACCTCCGAGGATTCCCTACATATTCCTGTGCTCGCCATGTAAATAACCATTGGCTCGCCTCCGAGCCCTCCTACACGCCAAGCTCCTCGGTCTTCCGCCTCTGAGCTATCACAGAACCGAACTAGCTCGGCCTTCCACCCTCTTTTAAGTCTCTCACCGAGCTAGGCCTCTCTGGTTCTACCAAGCGACCTAGAACGCAGATCACAGGCGCCTCCGCGACGGCTCCATGGATCTCGCCAGATGCGAGATATCCGCCGCCCCACGATCCCGCGTTCTACACCGTCGCATCCCCCATTAACGAGCATATCTCATCATTAATGGGGGATCCCGTCATTCAAGCGAGTGTAGCGCCAGGGGAGTAACGGCCGGCAAAGATCTCGTGCCAGCTATCTCTTAGCGACCTCTATAAAAACCCCTCCCCCAAACGACTCAGGTAAGACAATTTTATTCCATTAGACCGCTACTCTGCTAAAATATATCGGCTAACTTGATCGTCGGAGGGTCCACGGTGGTACAGCCATCCCGGAATTTCGTTGAAGGTAGCTCGACTTCACTCCAAATCAAGCCCACTGAGATCCACACGCACAGGAAGGCAACCCTCAAACTCAATCTCAGCCGTCCATCAATGCTCGCGACAGATCGATGGAAGACAACATCTGAAGGAGACCCTGACGTCCATCAGTCCTTAAAATTTTAATTAAAATTTGGGGCAGGACTTTGTGTGTTCTTGATTTTGTTACATTTGTTGGTGAATGAAGGTTACTCATCAATCACTTGAGTTGTTTGGTTCTTGCACTTTGAAGTGCATATTCTTGCTGTTTTTAAGGTTCATATACTGGAAATTTTACAGATGTTACTAAATCAAGGAGACAAAGTTGCTAAGAATTAGTTTTTGGAAGAAAGGGGCACTTTTTGCCGAATGTTAGTAGCAATCGCATGCTATATCAAGTGATCGACAGCTGGGAGTTTGTATATCTTGTGCAATTCCCAAATTACATGTATTTGATTTTGAAAATGTGAATAAAATTTCATCTATTATCGTTCTGAAAGATACATGGAAATCATAAGGCGCTGTAATAACTTGTTCTCTTTCATGGCCATTTTTTTGTAGGTTAATGACTGAATCTGCATTTTATCATCCAGCAACACAATCAAGATGCAAATTAATCGGTCATGGAAACAACTTAAGCGAAGGAGGCAAGAGCTATAGTGGTACTGTTGACAGGGGAAACTATGATCATATCTTTATCGATAAAAGAGAGAGACCACGATCCATTAATCCTAAGAAGTTGTCCAGGAAAAAGAGTAATTGCTTCTTTGTTATATTTTGTTCCAATCAAAACTTCAGATTGGTAAATTTATTTGCTGGAATTATCTCGGAAAGCCAAGTAAATTGGAACTAATTAAACATACTTATATTCGAGAAATTGGGGATTAAAGCATCATTATATGCACACCCGCATGGCAATACCTCAACGGTGTTGCATATTAAATAAAGTGATGTAACATAAAAGGCAATCAATATTTAATATGTGAGAGAATCATATGATTTTAAATTTATAAATGTTAGGTACCGTCTAATAGAATATTGCCACTTCAGCGTCATTGAAGAATGCAGCCAAGAATGACTCTTTTTTCCTGGTTTCCTCTTAAAATTCGCAAACGCGGAACTTCTTGAAAGTTGAAACACCTTGCTCTAACGATAGAAGGTTAAACACCATTTAGACCAAAGCTTACGGTGATGGGATGCACAGAACAATGTAATATCAAGGAAGCTTAATACCTATCATTCATAATCATCTCATGTCTTAAGGCCATGTTGAATTGTTATTTCGGCTGCTCAAGTTGAGATAAAAGTCAATTTTCTTTATCATCACCATTTTACACATCATTAAAAACCACTTTACCTAAAAGCTTGAGTTGTTGGGTTGTGAGAGGACAATGCATATCAAAATAACATAACACTTAACACTCCTTCTGAAGTAGTGCAACGAGGGTGGATATCATTCTACGGACAATGGGCAGATATCGTTCTGCGGAAACGGTGATAAACCTTGCCCACTAGGGAACATAGAACAAATATTTAATCTTCAACTTTTATTAAAAACCAAAACTTCAATACAAAATAAAACCCGCACGTCTTTAAATAGGGAAACCTTAAAACCGAAAAGATTACCAAAAATCCCTAAAACGAAAATACATTTAAATATTTAAAATAAACCCTTAAATTCGATATTATATAAATATTGCATTTAAATAATTTAAATGAACCAAAAAATTCGAGATTATCTAAATATAGCATTTAAATAATTTAAATAAACCCTAAAATTCAAGATTATCTAAATGTGCCATATCTGCTCTGCATCATGTTTCCCCACTTGAGAAAAACTTATTCTCGAGATATGTAACGACTTTGAATTTACTGTACGAAATTTTTCAGTTTAATATATAGAAAATAGTTTACAAGCCTGAGTACACTTTAAAAGTTAATTTTTGTTTAAGAACAATAAGAAACAACTTGTAGCTCACTGATAAAGCCCTTATACTGCTGTGATGTAGCCTCTGTGTTCGAATCGCATTAGACACATTATATTTTTCTGATTTTTATTTTAAATTTTTTGGAAGTCCAAAGGTTTACACATGCAATGCAAAGTCTGGAAAAATAAACATGTGGCAAAGCCTGGAAAAATAAACATGTGGAAAATGGTTTAAATACAGAAGAGTATACGTGGTCACCCGTAGGCTATGAAGCCCGGGTTTTGCACACAAGTCCCTTGCCTACCCCCATCATCCCTGCACTGTTTGATTACTCTGCAATCAAACAAAGACTTCTCAATTTCCCAATTTATCATATTTTAATGCATTTTAATTCACTCTTTTAATCCCAAAACCCTAATTCCACACTATAAATACTATCTCATGCCCTAACCCTTCCTTATTCTGAAAATTCTAGCCAAAACCTTCGTCAATATTTCCTTAGGATAACTAGCTAGTAAGTCCCTCCCTATTCCTCTCTTTCTTCTTAAAAAGTTCTATTTTTTAAAACATGTCGGTAAGTGGAGTTAATACCGACATCTTATTCTAAATCCTAAAAATTTCACTATTTCTTTCATATCTTTCATCCAAATTCTTACCCTATATTTATAACCATAAAACGAATATTTAGAACCAACTTTCACTCAAAAATATCATGCTAAATAATTTTAATCTAACTTTTACATGAAAATACCATGAACTTTATATAAATCATCTTTTATTCTTTTGTTGAACATACCTTTAGAAAACTTCACAGGGTAATGACCTACCCCTCACGTATACACATGTTTCCATAGCACGATATCCCTTGAACATATTTTTGTTACCATATTACATCAAAATACTATGAACTATAAAAACGGTTTTTTTTAAAATTGTATTTAAAATCCCTTTGCAAATAAGCCTCTACAACTCTCTTTAGGGAACCCGCTATTGAATGGTACGGATTATCGCACATCCTTGGGCTAGTAGAGCGAGATGCAGACCTCCTTATGGAGCATTCGGTCTCGAAAGGTTTTTAATACGATTTTTAAGAAAAACGAAATTTTCTACTTAATAATAAAATTAATTCTTTTAATAATTACATAAATATTACAAAATCCATATATTTTCAAAATATAATAACTTTTTTTTAAATAAAAGAATTACAAGTTTCATCAAAATACTATCAAAGATATCAATACAAGACAAGTTTACAGTAAAATACCATGAACTATTCAAGTTAAGGTAATTATCACTAAAATACCTCAATTCTTAAAATACACATCCATGGAAACCCTAAATAATATAAATAATTTCTCGAGATTATTTTGAAACTATATTAAAAATATTTTTCATAAAACCCCCTCGAGTTATATAAAATTATATTTAAGGACTTTAGTAAATATAGGTTTAAGCGGGATCAATTCTCTTGAGCCTCAGGAAGCCGGAGAAAGTTAGTGCTTGCTTATTTAAGGTGGAAAACTTAACGGTGTTATCAATGGTAATTGTCTTGAAAAAAGACACAAATTCTGCCGTCCATGTGCAGCAGTTACCGATAACTCCCGAACATAATTCATGATCCAAATCAGTTCTAAGTGTCTGACTCAAGTCTGAGTCTAAATCAAGCTTGAATCTAAACTCAAACCAGAATCCAATTCAAATATGAATCCAAACTCTAACATGTATACTTGAATACAACCCTGAATACCAGAACAATATCAACATGCAAACATGACTTGACTTGACCGACCATGGCTATAACTTGACTTGATTACATGACTACTTGTTTACATCATGAACCTGATTATATGAACTTGTATCCATGGTCTCAGCAAGTCTGATAATTATAATCTATATAAAACATTACACGGGGTTAACGGGGTAGATTGGTACGGAATGTATTAAAAGTGGCACGATGATGGTCACTAAAAGACACCTACATGAACTCTCGTGCCGTCGTCTCGTGGGTTTTAACGGAGTGCTAGTTCGCTGACGACATTCCTGTTTATTTCTTTCTTGGAATGTTCATCAGGAGGACAAGACCCTCAGGAGATCGAGCCCAGTCCGAAGTACTTGGATCAGATTGAGGCACAGCCAGACTACCAGCTTTACTTGTACTTACCTTCCAGTTTGTATACCACCGTTTAGACATTGCTTTTATCATTGTACATTTCCTTTTCAAATCAGTTGTATTATAAAGATGAATGTTAATAAAAGTTGTTGTTTACATTATATCCCGTGTCATTTCTTATGCTTTTCATATATTGCTTATTTACGCTTAACATATTTATTTCTGAGTAAATACGTCGCGTGCCCGTCACGTCTCCTTCCCCGTACACTGGGAAGCAGGACGTGACAGATTTTTTTGGCGGCCCATACAGGTCAGTTCTGCATGGAATCCTAAGAAATATATCACAAGAATAATAAGAATCAACAACTATACATTTTTTACATTTCAAATTTCTTGAATCTATCCTAACATTGCTTTTTCTATCAAGGTCATGGATTCTCCCAACAATACAAGCACGAACGTTAATAGAAACACTCAACCTCCTATCCTACTACCACCACCTACCATTGCAGCTCCCATCAATGAGCAAACAGTATTACTTGAGGCAATCAAGAGCCTCTTGGAGAGTCAGTAGCAGCAGACTGCTATCCTCATGCACCGCCCAGAGGTCAAGGCACCCGGAGTCAAACAATTCCGGGCACTGCACCTGAAACATTTCTTTGGGAAAGAGAGCCCACTAGAGGCAGAGAAATAAGCTCAGTCTATCGAGGATGATCTGGCAGCAGCACAAGTGCCAGAGATTACTTGGGTGAGAGTTGCAAAGCTGCAACTAACAGATAACGCCAGAGTCTGGTGGAAGGCTGAAGAAAGCCGACTCGACCAACCGATTGAATGGAGGACATTTCGATATATGTTCGACGCAAAATATTTCCCTAAGATTGCCCATTTCAATATGGAACAGCAGTTCATCCACTTACAGTAAGGTTCAATGTGGAACAAATCTGTGGATGAATACGATGCTGAGTTTACCATGCTTAGCAGGTAAGATATGTCTCAATATTCAATTTCCTGATATCACATACTACACTGCTAACACAAAGTCGTAACAGGTTTGCGGCACACCTGATCCCGACTGCTGAGATCCGGACAAGAAGATTTCAGCAAGGGTTGGACCCGGAAATCCAAGCTGCACTCGCTACAGGGGATTTCCCAACCCATGATCTTATTTTGAAGGCTGTCCGAAGCTAAGAGGCAGTAGTGAAGAAGAAGGGCAGACCACAGACTACTGGTGTGAAATGCCCTACCACTTAGATGGTAGGAGGAGCCTCTTCCAGGCCACCTTTTGCACCCAGGAGACCGGAAATAACTTTTAACCGGCCCATTCCGGACTTTTGCTTCTACTGCAAGAGAAATGGACACCTGGCGAAAGACTGCAGGCGTGCAAATAGCCTGTGGTTAGTTTGTGGCGCATCCACTCACGCCATAGGAGCTTGTCCATATCATCTCAACTCAGCTCCCGTACCTAGACCAGCAATCACAGTACCGCAGCGGCCAGCTATTCAGGCTCCTACACCTCGTTTAGCCCTACCTGCTCCATCTCCACGTGGACTTCCTGCACAGCCTCCTCGTTAACTCCATCAGGCACAGAAGAACATGCCCCAGGGTTAGAAGAATGTGCCTCCAGCAAGGAGGAATGTACCCCGGCGTCAGGCATTCACCATGACCGTTGGGGAAGCCGAAGCCACTGGCCATGTTATCACTGGTAATTCCTAATCTTTTCATCTTTTCAAATCCTTGTATATCTCTATATTTTTTCCTGTATCTAAACCAACCTCACACAACTTAGGTACTATACTAGTAGCCACCCTTCCTGCACTAGCATTGTTCGACACTGGAGCGTCACACTGCTTCTTGTCCCAACGTTTTGTGAGAACACATGCGATTCCCATGAAGCCACTCATTTCAAGCTGTAATGTCAGTTCCGGGAATGGAGTATTGAAGGCAAATATGGGATTGGATCAGTGTCCAGTTGTAGTTTACGGACGAGAATTCTACGTGAATTTCAAAGTACTGAACATCCCAAACTTTGATGTTGTGTTGGAAATGGACTGGCTGGGAGTTTTCTATGCTACGATTGATTGCCGTCAAAGGAGGATAGTATTTGAGATGTGGAGACAGAACTTTAGAGCCAGGAATCTTCCGTGCCAAGCCGAAGAATGTAGAAGTATTTACTCTACCGACGGAAGAAGATAAGCCAGAGGTAGTTTGAGAGTTCGAGGATGTGTTTCCTGAAGATATAACAGGTTTGCCTCCCGATTGAGCTCTTGAATTCAGCATTGATTTACTACCTGGCGCGTAACCGATGATCAAAGCTCCGTACCGGTTAAGTCCTGAAGGATTGAAGGACATCCATACTCAGTTGGCCGAACCTCTGAAGAAAGGTTGGATTTGTCCCAGTACTTCAAGTTGGGGATCTCCAATTTTGCTCGTGAAGAAGAAAGAAGGTTCATACAGAATGTGTATAGATTACCGAGCTCTGAACAAAGTGACGATAAAGAACAAGTATCCACTACCGTGCATCGATGATCTATTTGATTGGTTAAGCGGGTATTGCGTATTTTCAAAGTTAGATCTTCGTTCAGGTTATCATCAGGTGAATGTCAAAGAGTCTGATATTCCTAAAACGGCGTTCAGGACCCGCTATGGTCATTACAAATATCTTGTGATGCCATTTGGAGTGACCAATGCACCTGCGATATTTTTGAATCTAATGAACCAAGTTTTCCGAGATTACTTATGTTTCCTGATTTAAAATCAGGAAAGCCTACGGAAGAGGCTTCAGAAAAGGGTCACGTGCTCACACGTGACCAGCAGTCACGTGTTGGCACGTGACATCTAAAAGCATCGGCAAGGCAGATTCAGTTCCTTGATCAAATCAAGGAAAAGGCTTCAGAAGAGGTCACGTGCTCACACGTGACCAGGGGTCACGTGTTGGCACGTGACATTTAAAAGCAGCGGACTCATTCTCCGGTTAAATCAAGAAAAAGGCTCCAGACAAGGGTCACGTGCTCACACGTGACCAGGGGTCACGTGGTGGCACGTGACGGCTAAGCAGCGGAAGAAGGCAGAGCAAGAAAAGAAGAAGAGGGCTCGTTCCAAGGGGTCACGTGGCTACACGTGACCAGGGGTCACGTGGCCACACGTGACCGGCTTTCAAAGCCTATTTATTTAACAGAATCAAATTCTGAGAAGAGATCACTCGAATCTTTCCAAAGGAAAATGATTATTTGGAACCGATTGAATTAAAAATTTAAAGGTGATTAAATATCACCTATCTATGGAAAAATCTTAAATTCGGAAAGATTTCCCTTTTAAATCTAACCGAAATAACAAAGGAAAATCTCTGGATTTAAAATCCAATGGTGAATAAAATTCACCTAATAATCCAAAGGTCCAAACGAATGGTGAATACAAATCAAATCTCTCAATGAAAGATTCACCAAAAAACTAATTGATTCGGCTGCTTCTCCTATAAATAGGAGCCAAGAGACACACAGAGGGATATATATATGCAGAGGGATCGATAACATAGAGAAAAGAGAGAGCCTTGATACTTTGGAGGAATTGGGATCTTCTGCAAAAGAAAAGCTTAGGTAAGAAAGGGAAGGCCTTAAAAGAGAATTTAATTCTCAACAGAGTTTAACTCTGATATTAAATAGAAGAACATAGTTCTCTCTTTAGTGGAGGATCTGTAAAGTGCATATCTCCCCTTGAACTGAGAATTTAATTCTCATTGGGTTGAGATCCTACCATGCAGATCCAAAGCATAGAGAGGAAATGAAAGCTTGAGAATTTAATTCTCACAGAACTATAGGAATTTAATTCCTTTAAAATAAAATTAGGGTTTAACCCTATGTTATGGGAATTTAATCAGGGTTTAACCCTAGTTAAGAACTTAGTTCTGTTAAAATAACAGGAATTTAATTCCTTTAAAAAAGAAGAAATTAGGGTTTCACCCTATGACAGAATCTCATACCTCTCTAAAAGAGAGTGGGAATTTAATTCCTTTAAAACTCTTATTAGGGTTTAAGCCTATGATAGAATTCAGTTCTTCACATATATGAGGAATTTAATTCCTACAGAAAATTCAGAGTTCAAATCTATCCCAGAATATAAATCTTCAGAAGGGACTAGGAATTTAATTCCTCTTAAATTTATCGTTAGGGTTCAACCCTACGAAGAATTTAATTCTTTAAAAAGGGATTAACAGATCTTCTAAAAAACATACAAAGAGGCAGGGTCACGTGCCACCACGTGACCCCCGAAAAGATCCACAGAGAAGGGCCTTTGAGGCAGTGCCTCACGTAACCCACGTGACCTTTGGCAGAAGCTTTAACATACGAGCATTTAAATGCCCGTCACATGATGGCACGTGATGCTCTAAAGGATGCAATATTCTCAGCAGAACAAATGAAGGGAGGGCGCCTTCACGTGCTACCACGTGACCCCTCTTGCCTCAGTGTTTAACACTAAATTGGAACCTCTGAATCCAATGCTAAAACACTGTTTGGCCTTAGTGTTCAACACTAATCAAAGAACTTTATTTGCAGTGTTTAACACTGAATTTCTTAGTGTTTAATACTAAATTAAACCCCTATTAACAGAGCTTAAGACTAACTCCCTTAGTGTTCAACACTAAATTAAAATCTCTGTCACCAGTGTCTAACACTGATTATTCTTAGTGTTTAACACTAATTTGAAACCTCTGCTGCTAGTGTTTAACACTGATTTGCTCTAGTGTTTAACACTAATTTGAACCCCCTGTTGCTGGTGTTTAACACCAACTGTATTTTAGTGTTAAAACACTAACTTGATCCCAGTGTTCAACACTGCTGAATTAACGTTAGCCCAATTGGCTAAATGACCAGAGGCAAAGCCTCTCCTTCAATGGACCAACAGCAAGCCAATATTCCAAACATGATTGGACTTAGCCCAAGATGGCCATAAGTCCTCAATTCAGACTTAACTAGGCTAATGAGCTCATAAAATAATTAATTGGTCTTGATCCCAAATTGGGCCAAAGACTATTTAATCCACCCCGGTTCAAGGGTACATCTCTTCACTCCTTTGATACTTGGCGTTATAATTCCTCAACGTCTTCAAAGAGGTGACGGGTCTCGATGACCACACATTGACACGGACTGTGGGGTCCTTAAACTCATGGACTATGAGGTCCTTAACCTTGACCGAGATGTCTTAAAACTAACAACGGACTGTGGGGTCCTTAAACTCATGGACTATGACGTTCTTAACCTTGACCGAGATGTCTTAAAACTAACGTTGGACTGTGGAGTCCTTAAATCCACGGACTATGAGGTCCTTAACCTTGACCGCAACGTCTTAAAACTAACATTGGACCGCAATGTCCTTAAACTACCCATGGACCGCAATGTCCTTAAACTACCCTGTTTCCTGATTTAAAATCAGGAAGGCTTCTGTGAAAAGAATCAGAAGAGGGTCACGTGCTTACACGTGACTAGCGGTCACGTGTTGGCACGTGACACCTAAAAACGTCATCAAGGCAAGTTCGATTTCCTGACTACGAAGAAGAAAAGGAAAAGCTTCAAGGAGAGTCACGTGCTCCCACGTGATCAGGGTCATGTGGCGACACGTGACGTTGAAATGCAAGTGTCAAAGGCACGTCGGTTAACTGACCAAGTCAAAGAAAAGGCTTCAGAAGAAGTCACGTGCTCCCACGTGACCAGGGTCACGTGTTGGCGCGTGACGTTCAAGGCAGCAAACGCGTTTTCAGAACAACCAAGGAAAGAGAGTTCAAACAAGGGTCACGTGCTCACACGTGACCAGGGGTCACGTGGTAGCACGTGATGTTTAAACAGCAATCAGAAGACACAGCGCAGAAGGCTCATTCCAAAGGGGGTCACGTGCTCACACGTGATCATGGGTCACGTGGTCACACGTGACCGGCTTTCAAAGCCCATTTTATCAACAGAATTAAATTCTGAAAGAAATTCAGATCTTTCCAAAGGAAAGCGGTTATCTGGAACCGATCAAATTAAAGATTCAGAGGTCATCTATTTATGAAAAATCTCGGGTTTGGAAAGATTTCCCCCTTAAATCTAACCAAAATAAAAAGGGAGAATCTCTGGATTTGAAATCCAACGGCGAATAAAATTCACCTAATAATCCAAAGGTCCAGAACGAATGAAGGATGCAAATCAAATCTCTCAATGAAGATTCGTCACAAAACTAATTTATTCGGCTGCTTCTCCTATAAATAGGAAGGAAGAGATACAAAAATAAAGAGATACATGCGCAGAGAAAGAAAAAAGGAAGAAAGCTTTGATACTTTGAAAAGACTTGGATCTTCTGCAAAAACCCTAGGTAAGAAAGGGAAGGCCTTTTGAAAGAGGGGGAATTTAATTCTCAACAGAGTTTAACTCTGATACATAAAACAGAAGAGCACATTTCTTCTCTCTTTGATAGAGGATCTGCAAAGTGCACATCTCCCCTTAAGGTTGAGAATTTAATTCTCAATGGGTCGAGATCCTGCCATGCGGATCCAAAACATAGAGAAGGAATGCAAGCATGAGAATTTAATTCTCACAGAACTATAGGAATTTAATTCCTTTAAGATAAAAGTAGGGCTTGACCCTGTATCATGGGAATTTAATTCCTTCAAAATGAAAAGAAACAGGGTTTAACCCTAATTAAGAACTTAGTTCTGTTGAAACAACGGGAATTCAATTCCTTTAATCATAATTTAACAGGGACTGGAAGTTTAATTCCTTAAAAAGCTTTTATTAGGGTTTAACCCTATTCAGTTCTCCACATAAACGAGGAATTTAATTCCTACAGAAAATTCAGAGTTCAACTCTGTTCCAGAATACAAGTCTTCAAAAGGAAATAGGAATTTAATTCCTCTGAAATTTAAAGCTCGAGCAATTTAATTCCTGAAAAAGGAGTAACAGATCCTCTAAACAACATAGAGGCAGGGTCACGTGTCATCACGTGACCCCCTCAAAAGATCTGCAGAAAGCCCTTTGAGGCAGTCCCCCACGTGACCCACGTGACCCTTGACAGAAGCTCTAATACATAGGCATATGAATGCCCGTCACGTGATGGCACGTGATGCTCTGAAAGATGCAGTAATCTCAGCGGAGTAAATAAAGGGAGGGCGCTCTCACGTGTTGCCACGTGACCCCTCTTGCCTTAGTGTTTAACACTAAATTGGAACTCCTGAATCCAGTGTTAAAACACTGTTGGGCCGTAGTGTTCAACACTAATCAATTAACTTTATTTGCAGTGCTCAACACTGACTACCTTAGTGTTTAACACTAATTTGAGAGCTTTGTTGCCAATGCCTGACGCTGATCTGTCTTAGTGTTTAACACTAATCTGAAGGCCTTGTTGCTGGTGTTTAACACCAACTATTCTTTTAGTGTTAAACACTAATTTGTCAACCCTATTCCCAGTGTTCAACACTGATTGCTCTGAAGTGTTCAACACTAGGCTTTGGCCCAATTGGCTAAAGGGATAGAGGCAAAGCCTCTCCCTCAATGGACCAACAAAAAGTCAATATTCCAGACCTGACTGGACTCAGCCCAAGCTGGCCATAAGTCCTCAACTTGTGATTAACTGAGCCAATGGGCTCATAATATAATTGATCAGTCTTGACCCAAATTGGGCCAGGGACTATTTAATCCACCCCGGTTCTAGGGTACATCTCTTCACTCCTTTGATACTTGGCATTGTAATCCTTCAATGTCTTCAAAGAGGTGATGGGTCCCGATGACCACTCATGATATGGACTGTGGGGTCCTTAAACCCATGCCTAACGCAAAATTCCTGGTTACGTGGAACGCGGATAACGTCACTCTTTGACCCCGTGGAAAACGTCCAGAGCGGATCCTGGTCCTCGCGGAACACGGCAGTGAACCCGTGTGAAGCATCCAGAGCGGAGCCTGGTCCTCGCCTAGCGCGGCAGTGAACCCGCGTGAAGCATCCAGAGCACATACCGGACTGTGGAGTCCTTAAACCCATGGACTATGACGTCCTTAACCTTGACCGAGATGTCTTAAAACTACCAGCTGACCGCAATGTCCTTAAACTACCAGCGGACCGCAATGTCCTTAAACTACCAGCGGACCGCAATGTCCTTAAACTACCCAGGGACCGCAATGTCCTTAAACTACCCGTGGACCGCAATGTCCTTAAACTAGAACCATAGAGCCTCCATATTCTCTTTCGTCGGATCTAAACGGTCCTGTTTAAGTTGATCTTAGCCTCAAAGATGGCTAACGCGTCCTTAAACCTTCAAGCAGACTGGACTATGAATCCCCCGAATTAACTCTGGCTCGAGGGTACATCTCTGAACTCCTCTGACATCCGTCGTTGTAATCCTTCAACGTCGTCAGAGAGGTGACGGGTCCCGACGGCCACACATACGATGGACCACTATGTCCTTAAACTAGAACGATGGAGTCCAAACGCTCCTTCATCGGATCTAAACGATTCCGTTAAGTTGATCTTAGTCTCAAACTAGACTAACGTATTCTTAACAAATGTTTGAGTTGATCTTAGCCTCAAGTATGGCTAACGTGTCCTCAAACCGAACCCCCAAATCCAAATCTAAGATAACACGGATTTGGACTAGTCCACGCCCTACGGGCGACGACATAACTCGGTCTCCGTAAACGATCCACGGGCAATAAAACATAAAACAAAAACACACGACACGAAGTGACCATCTGGAGAAGGAGAAAGTTGTTACCGCGATGCGGTAGCGTAATTAACTGCAGGGGCTTGCGCCTGCAGGGAAGAGCGTCCCCACAATCAAAAACCCCTCAAATGAGGGGGAATCTGACGAAGTCTGCTACATCGGACGCATCCGTCTAAACCTCCGATACATGGCGCCGTGGATCAACTTGGCATCTTCGGAGAGGTGGACGGATAGCACCTATTGGCATCTGCCCCGAACCTCAGGCGAGACGCCCCGACGTCCCGCGTGTCCGTTCGGAGGGGAACAGATTCTGGCACGCCCGGTGGGACCTTTTCCTCTTTCCACTCCACACTTCGTGTGTCGTGATTCGCGAACCAATCGCGGTTCGCCAATGATTGTCCTTGGGTTTCAAGATACTAAGAATTGGCGTCTTGCCTATTGCAGAAAACAAAGGATCGATGGCTGCTACTTCCGCGAAGTCCTTCAACTGCTCAAACTGCAATTGCGACCAACGCTCTACCTCGTCAGGAGGTATAGCCTATGGACCCCAAGCCGCTTCGTTGTTCATAATGCCGGTGGACCAAGTGACTCAAGCCACTACCGGATTGTTCTTTGGGACTATGCTCCCCCCATCAAGCTTCGTGGCGCCGGTGCTGACAAAGGAAACTCTCAGGAAGTCGGTCTTTGATCGTCTTACCCCTGCCGCGGCTCCTCTCAACAAGTCGCCCAACGTCAACGCCTCGGTCTTCTCTAGATTGGGCCAGAAATCTTGCGAACTCATCATGGGGCCTACAATCTCAGAGAAGGCTGCTTCTAAGAAAGCGGCCGCTCCTGCCTCCGAAATCGCCAAGGCGGTTTCCCCAGTCAAGAAATCGATCTTCACAAGATTAACAGCTTTGACCCCTGCTCCCGCTGCACAAAGGACATCGGTCTTTGACAGGCTAACACCAACAACAACCCCCCACCCACACAGGGGGCAAGACGAAACCATTCTTATATCTGACTCTACGCCGTCTGCTCGACATGCTCGACGTCGTCATTGGCGCCGAATAAGGAAGGCTGGGGGCAACTCCCCCTCTGGATTGACCCCACCAGCCCCGGTGGTAGAAGTTAATGCTGCTGTTCCAACTGGGAACAGCTTCGAAATGTTAAATAAGGTGCGAAGGAACTCCCCTACTGCAGTGCTAAAGAGGTCTCCTCCCCCATCAGGAAAGGTTGTGGAAATAAAATCAGACCAACCCCGATCTCCTCAACGGCTGTCTTCCAGAATCTATAAGGTTTGGCGGCAGGCCCGAGACTCAATCATCGATCCAAACTTCTCCCGCCAGCATAAGAAGCTGAAAATCCAACCGAAGGCTGGTCACCAGGCTAAACCCTAAAAGGCTGTCTGGACGCCCACCTCGACGGCCCCCTCAACCTCCATGACTCATAAAAGGAGGGAGCCAAAGAAGATCCCTCAACATGCAACGACGGCTAAAAACGATGAGCCCAGACACCCTAAGTCTGGGGGCACGGTGGTGCACACTGTTTACATGGTCTCTGGAAAGGAGGAAAGCCGCACTTCTACGGGCCACCGACCGCTGACCCGATCCGTGACGAGAGCCCAGGAACAGCAACAAAAGCTCCAAGAAATGATGAGTGCTATGGCTGCACTTACCGGGCCAAAAGAAAGCCCAGAAACGCCCTCAGACGCGCGCCGGGAGGAGGAAACCGACGCTGAGTTCCTTCGCCGGACATTGGAGAAAAAGGACAAAGAGGCTGCTGAACAAGCGGCTAATATACAGCGCATGGGCCTTCTCTTCCAAGATATGATAGGAATGATGATCCAACAGGACCCACCCGCTGAAGATCCCCCAATCGTTCTGGAAGATGACCGAGGAGAAACGTCAAATCCACCGCCGGCCCTCTCTGCGGCCAGGGAGGAGACGATCTCTAAAGCTGACTTGGCCGACTACATAGCCCAGCAAATCCGGGTCCATCATGCGACCGAGGCAGCTGGTCAAGTCGTGAAAACGGGGCGACCGTATCCAAGCTGGTACGATCAAATCAAATACCCGCAAGGCTATACGATACCGAAATTCCATGTGTATAAGGGGACCGGCAATCCTCATCAACACGTCGCCCAGTTCCGGGCCCTCTGCGGTAACACCGGCGGTGACGATAAACTGTTGCTCCGCCAGTTCGTGGGCAGCTTATCAGAAACAGCGTTCGAATGGTATTCGGAACTCCCGAACGATTCCATCAAAACGTTCGCTGAAATGGAATTGTTATTCACTCAGCGATTCGCGAGTGCCAGCGAACGCACTCCAATGACTGCTTTGATTAACGCCAGGGTAAAACCAGGCGAAACCTGGGTCCAGTATGCTATACGCTGGCGGAATTTGTGGTCGAGATGCGAGCAACGCATTGAGGAAGCACCCGCAGTGGGCATGTTCATGGGTACCCTAGACCCCCACGCGACCATCTCGCAGTTCATGATGTTCTTTAAGCCAACCACATTCCAGGCTTTAATCGACAAGTTGGCTCAGATGGACCAGATGGGTCATAGACCATCTGCCCCGAAGCCAGAACCTCGGAATGACAAGGGTAAAGGAAGGGCAACTTTTGTCGCGAATGCCCAACAGCAACCCGACGCCCCGAAATCGGCAGATCAATTGAAAGAAAGACGCTGATATTATAACGAAAAGATGAAGCGCCCCTACTCGTTCCCACGAGACAAGACGAAACGGTTATTTGAGCTGGCAATACGCAAAAGACTTATAAACCTACCAAATCCAAGGCGACCGCCACAACCCACTGAGGTGAATAACCCTAACTACTGTCCTTACCATCAAACGGTAAGTCATCCGATTGAAGATTGCTTCGTCTTCAAAGGATGGATTGAAAATCAATACCTCCAGGGGAAGTTTGTGCTGTCCGAAAAGTGGAAGGTGAACCCACCACAACCGCATATTCCTAAGAAAGCAGATACACCGGGGGCAACCTGCTCCTTTATTGAAGAAGCTCCATGGGAAGTCATACTATCAACTAAAACCAAAAGGATGCTGAAAGACCTTCATGCGTGCCATGCAATCGAATGGAAGGACCCTCTTGAACCTCAAATTATCGAAGGGATGCTGAGGCCCCGCCCAACTATGAAGACTCATGATAAAGATCCAAATACTCACGCCCAGCCGTCAAAAGCATCGAAGAAGAAAAAGAAGAAATCCAAGAAGCCCGCGAGGCTTGGAGACGAGCGCACGAAATTGCAGAAGCAAATAGACGCGCTGGAAGAATATAATCAGAAGGCGCGAGCTCCTGTCACACTGCGAGAATTCCTCGACCACACCTTTCAAGACGAAGATGATGGAGAGAGCTCATCGGATGAATCCGAAGAGTATGTAGCAAGTTGTAACGTAATCTCCCACTCGCTTACCGATGGCGAGAAAGCTCCTGACACCAAGAAGCCGGAGGCAAAGCCCGAACCAGAGCGTGCGAGGCTGACAACTGATATGATCAATGCCTTCCTAGACGAGATTCGTCTAAAAAGTAAAGCGGATCAGGAGCGTGAGATGGCAGCATCAGAAGGAACCAAATACGGGCGACTGAACGACAGAGTTGAGCTACCCCTGCCAGAACGAAAGGCGTCCGAAATGGACAGGAAGGTATTCAAGACAAGGAAAAGGTTCGCCAAAGCCATGTCAATGGGAATGAAGCTACCACCTTCGGAAGGGAATAGGCACGATGGGGCGGAGAGGCACCCTGACTATTGCGCATACCATCGGGAAATCTCACACCCCATAGAGGAGTGCGACGCCTTTAAGATATGGTGGCAAGGATATGTTGCTCGTCGGCAACATTTTAAGCGCATGAAATGCAAGAGCCGTCGGGAACGAAGAAGCACAGTCGACGGGCTCAACAGAATTACTGGCAACTGTTATGTGGCTAATGCCGATGGGTCGCAAGTTCTCACCTTTGGGAGCGACTCTGATGAAGAAGTGACTCTGGGCCCTCTCTTTGAAGAATCCGCGTTAGGGAAAGATGAAGAATCAGAAGCCTGCGGAAACACTCAACTGCGCAATCGCACACTCCCAGAAAAGAATCTCGGGCCTACGAACAGAAAAGATAAGGGAAAAGAAAAGGTCACTGAAGATATCACTTTGGATGACCAAGTCGTGAAAGAACTGGCTGCCAAAGACCCTCCTAGGAGGAGTAAAGTGGACTATAACATCCTCGCGCATCTAAGGAAGCTACCTTCTCAACTTAGCATTCTCGACGCCCTCCTATTATCAAAAGAAGCACGGGACTCACTAATTAAGGCATTACAAGAACCTGAGCAATTCCAAGCCTTTCTCGCCACTGAAAAGATGAAGGACGAACTGGAGGAAGTGCATACGGCCGACGTCACTTTCGGTGATGAAGACCTCCTTCTCGGGACGTGCGACCATAACCGTCCCCTATATGTCTCCGGATACTGCCATGACATCAAGATAGGCAAGATCCTGGTGGATAATGGATCCTCCGTCAATCTCCTTAATGTTCGGGTGTTGAAGGAAATCTGCATGAGTGTGCAACATCTCGCTCGGGACAAAATTACCATCTCCGGTTTCGACTCACAATCGTCACGGACTCTCGGGTCCGTGATACTAACGTTACGCTTCGGGCTTCTCGTCACAAACATCAAATTCCATGTCATTGACGCCAAGACCTGCTACAATGCCTTGCTCGGCCGTCCTTGGCTACACGAGTACAACATCATCCCTTCTACACAATATCAGTGTATGAAGTACTTTAAAGATGGTTTCGAGTATACTGTAACGGGTGAGTTGAACCCATTTTCCGTGAACGAAGTTCGCAAATACGAGGATGCGAAATACTTTTTGCCAGACTTCGAAGATACAGAAAGGTGTCGCAACTCGGAGAACAAAGCCGCCGCCACCATCCCTGTTTTCGGAAGCGATACTGAAGAAGAGGAAGAGATAGTTTATACAGGGCCATCTCAACGCAACAACCGGAGGACGCCCGCCCCCATACTGGTCTTCGGAAGTGACTCAGAAGATGAGGTCAATGCCGTATTCTCCAATCGGCTTTTAATGCGAGCACCCCTTGGCGATGGCCACAGTTTGCAAATCACCATGGTACCGCGAGAACACTATAAGGATCTCGACACGCTTCAAGCTCACAGTGTGCAGGACCTGCAGACGTTTTACGTCCCTCCCAGGCGTAGGGGTGAGAAGGTGATCCTATTCTACCGATCCTCAGAGTCGAAAATAGAGAAAGAGATCTGGCATGGCGCAGATACTACGTGCGACAGACTCCAACCCATCCGTCTGCCCAGATACTATACAAATGGATTAAAGAAGCTATTGAAGCGCCAAGGAGTACCCTTAAAACAAACTGTTCGACAGGCTCGGTTCTACAACGGGATTTGGGATGTCCCTGGAACCCAACGCAAATTGCCCAACGGGAAAATGGAGACACTTGGGCTTGGATACGTGAGAACTGGAAAACGAGAGCGGGCCCACAGCAGCTACGCTATATATACCTTTGATGAAGAAGAGGACGCCCTGTCAGGAGATGCCGATCCATTATCAAAACCAGACCCTGCGATTGAAGCACCAAGTCCATCGTTTGAAGAACAAACGGGCAAGCTTATAAGGAAAGGGGGTCAGAAAGCTCGGGAAGACCACAACCGCGAAACGGCCATCTATGAGAAGGCCAGGACGCAACGTCTATTTCAACAGATTGCAAAAGACAAAGATGTTCATCCTTGTCAACCCCTCATGCGAAAGGCCCGATGCGGAGACGGAGATAAGTCGAGAAGCGGAAGGAAGAGCCGACAACAACGACGCAGGACTAGAGGGTTACGTGATCGGGTACTGCACAACTCGGATTCGCCCTTCATAGAAAAGATGAGTCGAGCGTACTCCTTCCCCCGAGACAAGACGGAAAGGTTACTCAAGCTCGCCCTAAAACATCAGATGATCACGCTTCCAGAGTCTAGACGCCCTGAACAAGCTAATAAGGCCTCTCGCTCGGGCTATTGCTCTTATCACCGAGCCGTAGGACATCCTACCGAAGACTGCTTCACCTTCAAGAACTGGGTCGAGGACCAGTACCGACGGGGCAGATTCGCTTTATCCAACAGCTGGAAGGTAACGCCGCCACAAAAGCATGAACCTAAGGCCGCAAGAGCGAAACCAGATCCACCTCAGTCCCGGAAGCGGATTCGCGCCTGTTATACGATTACGATATTAAAAGAAGAGCCCGAGAACATGGATGACCTTCCCCGGTGCTTTGAAAACAGCGATGATGAGGTGATCTCAGAATTTCCGCCCGCTCCGAAAGAACTGGAAGATGGTATACATACTACGGCAGATAACCTCAGGAAGATTGAGTTGGGATCGGCAGATGATCCGCGACCGACATTCGTCAGCGAGCTACTCTCTGAAGAAAAGGTGGCCGCGTTAAAAAACGTGCTACTACGGCATAAAGACTGCTTCGCGTGGAACTACTCCGAGATGCCAGGATTAGATCCGGAGGTCGCGGTGCATAGATTAGCAATATCCCCAGATATCAAGCCAGTCAAGCAGGCACCAAGAAGGATGCGACTCGAGCTGGAGATGAGCATCAACGCCGAAGTCAAAAAGCTGATCGATTCTGGATTTATCCAAGAAGTCCAATATCCCGATTGGATCGCCAATATCGTCCCGGTAATGAAAAAGAACGGGACGGTACGCATATGCGTGGATTTCAGGGATCTCAATAAAGCCTGTCCAAAGGATGATTTCCCGGTACCGGTAACCGAGCTAATGATAGATAACACGTCCACTCACGAGGTTTTCTCCTTCATGGACGGTTCGTCAGGATACAATCAGATCAAGATGCATCCCGAAGACCAGAAGCACACCGCTTTCCGAACCCCTTTGGGTATATTCTGCTACAGGGTCATGCCCTTTGGTCTAAAGAACGCTGGCGCTACCTATCAAAGGGCCATGACAAAGATCTTCGACGACCTCATACATGACATTGTCGAGTGCTATATCGACGACCTCGTAGTGAAGAGCATGTCATACGAAGAGCATCTAGACCACCTGGAGACTGTGTTTCAACGCCTCCGGCAATATAATTTGAAAATGAATCCCCTCAAATGCGCGTTCGGAGTCTCCTCGGGCAAATTCCTGGGGTTCATCGTTCGACACCGAGGTATTGAAATAGATCCGTCAAAGATTAAAGCGATCATGGAAATGCCTCCGCCAAGAACCCTCAAACAGTTGCGGTCTCTCCAAGGGAAGCTCGCATACATCCGGCGATTTATCGCAAATCTTTCAGGCAAATGCCGCCCCTACAGTCACCTGATGAAGAAGGGAACCCCATTCGTCTGGGATCAAAAATGCCAAGGTGCGCTAGACGAGATCAAGCAATACCTGCAGAACCCGCCGGTATTAGCTGCGCCGGTCAAGGGAAAACCCCTCATTCTTTATACAACCGCCCTCGAAGGTTCCTTGGGCGCACTATGGGCGCAAGAGAACGATCAGGGGAAAGAGAGAGCACTCTACTACTTAAGTCGAGTTCTACTGGGGGCAGAAAGCAATTACTCTCCCATTGAAAAACATTGCTTGGCGTTAATCTTCGCGATAACAAAGCTCAGGCACTATGCGTTGGCACACGAAGTCTGCCTCATCTCGAAGGTGGACCCTCTTAAATACTTGATGTCAAAAGCCATATTGACGGGACGGCTCGCTAAATGGGCCCTGCTCTTGATGGAGTTCTCGATAACATATCAACCTCTCAAGGCAGTGAAAGGCCAGGCCATTGCCGATTTCCTCGCTGAGCACCCGATACCGGCCGATTCTCCTTTGAATTGTGACTTGCCGGACGAGCATGCATTTGATGCGATTAGCGGTGGAAGCACCCGATGGGAACTCTATTTCGATGGAGCGTCCTCCGTAAAGAAACAAAAGCAAGGCCGCCCAATGATCAAGTTAGGGATAGGCCTCATCTTTGCGACTCCACAAGGAGGGATAATGCGCTTCGCCTTCTCCTTAACAGAGCCGAGGACAAACAATGAAGCTGAATACGAAGCTCTGATAGCAGGCCTCGAACTTGCCATTGACATGGGAATTGAAGACCTCCTCATATACGGGGATTCTCAGCTGGTCGTTAGTCAAGTAAATGGCGACTACCAAACGTGCAAACCGGAGCTGGTGAAGTACGGCGAAAGGGTGCAACAACTATTGACCCAAATTCCCTCCTACACTTTGGAGAACATACCACGCGCGGAAAACAGCAAAGCAGACGCATTGGCTAAGCTTGCTAAAGAACTGGCCGACGAGAACCTCGATGATGTCAGAATCGTGGTACAAAGCCGTCGAGTGCTCACCCCCGCAGAAATACCTCCGGAATTATATAAAGAGGGAGCAACTGAGCAGACAACCCTATAAATAAAAGACCAAGAGAAGGCCGAGGACTGGAGGGAAGTCTTCATAGACTACTTTAAGTCCCGCCGAATGCCCAAAGAAGCGTCCTCAAGACATCAGCTCATGAAACGAGCTCTATCTTTCGCTCTCGTCAACGATACCCTATACAAGAGATCGTTTGATTCCCTATGGCTGAGATGCTTAGGATCTGACGAAGCAGAAAGAGTCATTCAGGAAGTTCATGACGGACTTTGCGGTTCTCACCAAGCAGGCCCGAAGATGAAGTTAAAGATTAAACGAATGGGCTACTACTGGCCCACGATGATCCAGGACTGTCTCGAGTATGCGAAGCAATGCCACTCATGCCAGATTCATGGAGACTTCATCCACCAACATCCGAATCCGCTACACCCAACGGTGGCCAGCTGGCCATTCGAGATGTGGGGGACTGACATAGTCGGCCCCATTGAGCCGGCATCATCTCGGGGACATCATTTTATCCTGGCGACAACTGATTACTTCTCCAAATGGGCAGAAGCAGTACCACTGAGGGAAGTGAAGACGGAGAATATCCTCCATTTCTTCAAGACGCACGTCATCTATCGGTTTGGAACCCCACGACGGATTATCTCCGATAACGGGCCAGCCTACAGAAGCCATAAGATTAGCCGCTTCGCGCAACAACACAATATAGATTGGAGGTATTCTTCAGTTTACAACCCACGAGCTAACGGTCTGGCCGAGGCCTTCAATAAGACCTTGACGAAGATCATAAAAAAGACCGTTTCCCGGAATAAGAGAGACTGGCACGAGAGGCTGCAAGAAGCCCTTTGGGCTTATCGAACTACATTCAAGACGGCCACGAACACGACACCGTACGCATTGGTATTTGGGACGGAAGCAGTGCTCCCCCTCGAAATAGAGTTACCCTCTCTACGAATGGCAGTTCACCACGAGCTGACGGGCGAAGAAAATGCTCGCCTTCGGCTTGAGGAGCTTGATGCCCTCGACGAAACCCGGCTCATAGCGCAACAACACCTGGAAGCCTACAAAGCAAAGATGACGCGCTCGTACGAAAGATTGACCAGGCCGAGGACATTCCGACAAGGCGAACTCGTGCTAGTGGTCAAAAGACCTATGATCCCCAATCGTGCCAAACGGGGGAAATTTGAGCCAAACTACGAAGGCCCTTACATCATAGACAAGGTCTACCAGGGTGGAGCCTATCTACTTGTGGACATGCACGGTGAAAGACCTTTCAGGCCAATAAACGGCCGTTTCTTAAAGAAATACTACGCTTAATGAGCCATAGCCTGGGTCAATGATAGATGACGACGACTATGTCCGCTCGCTATCTTCCTAGGCTTAGACTTTACAAGCAGTGGCTGGCCCTCCCATAACGACGGACCGAAACGTCCTTAAACTAACGACGGACCGAAACGTCCCTAAACTATCGACGGACCGAAACGTCCCTAAACTAACGACTGACCGAAACGTCCCTAAACTATCGACGGACCGAAACGTCCTTAAACTATCGACGGACCGAAACGTCCTTAAACTAACGACGTCCGAAACGTCCTTAAACTATCGACGGACCGAAACGTCCTTAAACTAACGACGGACCGAAACGTCCTTAAACTATCGACGGACCGAAACGTCCTTAAACTATCGACGGACCGAAACGTCCTTAAACTAACGACGGACCGAAACGTCCTTAAACTAACGACGGACCGAAACGTCCTTAAACTAACGACGGACCGAAACGTCCTTAAACTATCGACGGACCGAAATGTCTTTAAACTAACGACAGACCGAAAAGTCCCTAAACTACTACCGCAACATCCTTAGGCTGACGAGATAAAAAAAAAACGGTATGTCCATAAGCAAAAGGGGCACGGATGAAAACCCGAAAGGGCTCCGTGAGTAAAAACAGCAGGACTACCGGCGAGTGTTTGTGAAAACCCGAAAGGGCGCAACCTCGTTAAAAGACACTTATAGGGTCCTCTCGACCTTGTAAGGAGAAACCACCTGCGTGAGATCCTTACGACTCGCAAAGGAGTAACACACTTAGGGATCCTCACGATTTCTAAGGAGAAAATACACTTGCGAGATCCTCACGACTCGCAAGGAGAATTCTCTCATGAGACCCTCACGGCTCACGAGATTTGAAAGTCTTAAGTTACAGAAACCTAAACCTGTTCTTAAGCAGATCCCCCACAACCTTCGATATTTCCCTACAAGAGGCTCAATACTGACCCTTGTATACAATCCACGGGCGCGAATAAACATTTCCCCAGCAAAGTCCAACCCTTGTAGGTCCTCTCGACCCAGGGGAGAAAGCCCTCTTGTAGGATCCTTACGACTTACAGAGGAACACACGCTTAGGAATCCTCACGATCCCTAAGGAGAAAATACACCTGCAAGATCCTCACGACTTGTAGGGAGAAATACCTTTGTGAGACCCTTACGGCTCATAAAGTCAAAAGCCTTGGTCGACGGGACCCTTAACCCTGTTTGCTGAGCCACCTTTGTTCGTCATCGACAGAGGCAAATGATGATTCGCTCCTGGCAACATCCCAGTTGTAGCGGTGCTGATGCCGAAATCGGTGCCTCAAATCCAGGCTGGCAGCGAAAAAGCTAGCAAGCCACACATGCCTACAAAATAGCCGAAATGATGGGGCAATCGCGACCTTAGCGATATGAAAGCTGAAGTGATAGAGCATCGCGGAGAAAGAAATAAAATAAAAGTGAAATCCTCGCCCTACAGGTGATGTTACATCTAACCCCGTATACAATCCAGGGGCGCAAACAAAGAAGGGATCATACTTCTTCCCCAGGCTTCATCATAAGGAGAAGCTAAATCTCGACGGGCCACAAGTGACCTAGAGATCATCCCAACATTCGTCTCGTAACGACGGACACAACTTCAAGCGGAGCGGAACAGCGGCAATTCCCAGTTCCATGGCTCGATGGTATACATATCGCCAATAGTCAAACCTCCATCCCGCAAAATGCGGATATGATCAACAAACTTCCTGGTCACGTCGAACGCGGATAATGTCACTCTTTGACCCCGTGGAAAACGTCCAGAGCGGATCCTGGTCCTCGCAGAGCATGGCAGTGAACCCATGCGAAGCATCCAGAGCGGAGCCTAGTCCTCGCCGAGCACGGCAGTGAACCCGTGTGAAGCATCTAGCGCAAACTTCCTGGTCATGTCGAACGCGGATAATGTCACTCTTTGACCCCGTGGAAAACGTCCAGAGCGGATCCTGGTCCTCGCAGAGCATGGCAGTGAACCCATGCGAAGCATCCAGAGCGGAGCCTAGTCCTCGCCGAGCACGGCAGTGAACCCGTGTGAAGCATCTAGCGCAAACTTCCTGGTCACGTGGAACGCGGATAACGTCACTCTTTGACCCCATGGAAAACGTCCAGAGCGGATCCTGGTCCTCGCAGAGCATGGCAGTGAACCCATGCGAAGCATCCAGAGCGGAGCCTAGTCCTCGCCGAGCACGGCAGTGAACCCGTGTGAAGCATCTAGCGCAAACTTCCTGGTCACGTGGAACGCGGATAACGTCACTCTTTGACCCCGTGGAAAACGTCCAGAGCGGATCCTGGTCCTCGCAGAGCATGGCAGTGAACCCATGCGAAGCATCCAGAGCGGAGCCTAGTCCTCGCCCAACACGGCAGTGAACCCGTGTGAAGCATCTAGCGCAAACTTCCTGGTTACGTGGAACGCGGATAATGTCACTCTTTGACCCCGTGGAAAACGTCCAGAGCGGATCCTGGTCCTCGCAGAGCATGGCAGTGAACCCATGCGAAGCATCCAGAGCGGAGCCTAGTCCTCGCCTAACGCGGCAGTGAACCCGTGTGAAGCATCTAGTGCAAACTTCCTGGTTACGTGGAACGCGGATAACGTCACTCTTTGACCCCGTGGAAAACGTCCAGAGCGGAGCCTGGTCCTCGCCAAGAACGACAGTGAACCCGTGTGAAGCATCCAGTACAAATATCGGACTGTGGAGTCCTTAAAATCCACGGACTATGACGTCCTTAACCTCGACCGCGATGTCTTAAAACTAACGATCAACCCCCCCGATTCCCTACGGATACCGCCTTGGTTTAAGGGTACATCTCTTCACTCCTTTGATACCTGGCGTTGTAATTCCTCAACGTTTTCAAAGAGGTGAAGGGTCCCTGCAACCAAACATCGGACTGTGGAGTCCCTAAATCCACGGACTATGAGGTCCTTAACCTCGACCGCGATGTCTTAAAACTAACATTGGACTGTGGAGTCCCTAAATCCACGGACTATGAGGTCCTTAACCTTGACCGTGAGGTCTTAAAACTAACATTGGACTGTGGAGTCCTTAAATCCATGGACTATGAGGTCCTTAACCTTGACCGTGACGTCTTTAAACTACGATACCTTGAGAGAGCCCTGATTCCGTAAAACACGGATAAGGATAACCGCATCCAGCACTTACAAGTCCTCACGGCCGGGAGAAAAACTCCTTAGGAGACCCTCGTGGCTCATAAAATGAAAAAGCCCTAGGAAGCAGATCTTAACCCTGAATCCTGAGCCATCGTTGTCCTGCAAGGAGATCAAGATAGAATATCCGCAGAATGCATTCAATGAAAAGGAGACACATCATTAAGAGAAAAACTGTATCTTTTATTCATGAACCAAAATGGATACAAAGTGCAATCTATGAAGGAAACAAAGAAAAAGATACTCTTACTCATGAGCATGTACAAAAAAAAGAGAAAAGATACAAATCCTCAAGTCGGCGGGCGGTGCAATAATTTGACCAACTCATCGTTTTGTTGTTGAGACACGGCTTCATGATGCAAGATCTCCAGAAGACGAGCCTCCGCCTGAGCTTGCTGAGCCTGATACGAAGCGAGCCGAGCTTCGAGCTCTTTCTCAGTGGCTTTGTGAGCCTCAACCTTCTCACGAGTGAACGTGGCGGCTTTATCGAGAGCCACCACCTCTTTGATGGATTCCTGAAGCACCCGCCACAATTCATACGCTTTATTGGCCTTGGCTGTGAGGCTGGCCTGAAGCTCACTCAGCGCCTTGGAAGCTAGCTCCCTCTCCGAAAATTTATGGCCGAGCCTTTTTCTCGCATAACGATACGTTCGCTACGTGACCACGTAAGCTCGCTTTCGTGACCGCGGCCCCGCAAACATGACATTTACAAGACCGTATAAATGGGCTTCCAGCCGACGGGAATAGTCGATCTAAAACGCACTCATGTCACCTGACGTGAAAGGCAACAAGAAGGATTTCCGACATATTTCAAGCATGCGATCGCAATCATATGAGTATTCAAAAGAAAATAGTAATAGCATTTGCAATTGCATGAACATTCATAATGCCCAAAAAGGGCCTGATGCGCAGGAAAGCGATGATAGCATTTGCAATTAAAGAAAGTTCTCATGAGAAGAATCCAAAGTTTATTTATGCAAGCGGAAACATACATACTAGTACCAAGCCTACATCGAAGTTCTGCATAAAGCATAAAAAAGGAGAGACTAATTTAAAAAAAAAATGTTCTACGCTAACGAAAAAGGTCACCAAACGTGGGATCAACGGCACAGGGGTTAACGAAGCAAAGGACAAAATTCTCCATCTTTCTCTCTGCTTTCTCCAGCACATCGAAGCGACGGTTCTCATGAGGAGTCGCTCCCCATCGATTGGCGCCGTGTTCGTCCGCGAAAGCAGACATAATAGCTCGCCGGGCCTTGATCTGGCCCAACAGATGAATTAAGCAATCCTTCAAAGCCTGAGTAATCAGGCACGCTTCATGAAAGCCCTCGAGCTTCTCTTCCGCCGCATCAAGCATCGCCAGGGTCATCTCTGCTGGGTGAGGAGGGATGTCGGCAAGCACGGACGCGAGAATCATCCGGAGCCAGAGAGAACCCATCGGGAGAGGAGACCCCCTACGGATCGAGAGTTCATGCATGGCTGAGTCGCATTCGTTGTCGGTAAGGAGGGGATCCACCAACCGAGCGGCGAAGCGGGGGATCATCTCCTCGATAGGCACTTCCCATGGCTGTCGACGAGCGTGTGGGCGATTGCAGGCCATAGCGCTCAGATACTCCTCAAATTAAATCACGTCGATATGGGAATGAATTTCTCTGTGAGGAGAAAATAGGCTATGGCCTCAAGAATATAAAGAAGTGCATTAAGTGCTATGCGCGGAAAATCTTGCATGCGAAAGATGTTTCCAAGGCCCAAAAAAGGAAAGGCATCGAAAATCAAGGAGAAATAACTATTTCCAAGGCTCCTTTTATGCATCTGATAATGCGCGCTAAAAATGCGGCATGGAAAATTTTGTGAACAGCCCCATCAAAGGATCCCACGTGCGGAACGAGTGAGACCCAAATTTGACGTGCACCAGAAAATAGAATAGCACCATGCATATTAAAAGCACCAACAGCAACAATAGTGAAATGATAAAATTCCAGAAAAAGGGCATGCAAGCATAAAAAAAACACATAATAAAACTTGTCACTCATACTTCAAGAGGTTCATACAAAATCTAGAAGACACATTTACAATGGTAAAACTTCGGATGCGGGGCATGGGTTGAGGAACTCAAAATTGACTTTATTCAAGATCTTCCAAGCATTTCGAACCTCCCGAGTATGCTTTCTCTCACGGTCACAAGCATCGGGGTCCCCGCGGATGTCCTCTACCCTCCGGTAGGCACCCAATATGGCTGACTGCTGAAAAATCTGATGAAGGAGATCGATGAGATCATCCCGCCTTCTCTTTGAGATCAAGCCCATAAGGTACACCGAATGCACCTTGTCCTCGGCAGTGTCCAAGGCCCCGAGTGGTATGCCGGCGCAAAAGAGAGGAAGGGCCTCCCGGATCGCCAGCACGATCAGCCTCAGAAGAGAAGAGCGACGGGGAAGTAGCCGATGGTTGTACTCATCAAAGCGGCTCATGATCTCGTCACACTGAGCATCGGTGAACTCCTGGTTCTGACTGCGGCCCAGCGCACGAATGTTCCCATAGGAAATGATCTCGTCAAGACGATACAGATGGGCGTCCATGATACCTGAAAAAAAAATCACTAGAATCATTACAAAGTCCCCATCGCATTAATTGCAGAAGAACAGCTTCGGGCCAAGAGACTCCAAGGAGCCTCTGGGTGAAGAAATTGAGTTCTTCATAGGAATTAAAATCCTCATTAGGAAAAAGGAAATTAAATTCCCAGAAATAATTTTGATGGAATTAAAGTCCATGGAGTTGAAACGCTGTCATCATCTCCCCGAAGATCACCTAAACCCTAAAAGATCTACAGTTCGAAGGTTCCCTGTTCTTATGAAAAAACTTGAAGAAAAATGGGTTCGTTACGAAACCCTTAATATGGATTTGAAATCCAAGGAGTTCTTTTGAAGACGAAGGCGCTTTGGCCGTTCGACATTATTACCTGAGGGAGAGGATCCGTCGACAGAGTTAAACTCTGGAAAATTTTGAAAACAGAGAACTAAGCTCTGGAAGAAGAGAATTAAATTCTCAAAGAAAAGTTCTCAGAGGAAGAAGACGAGCAGAGTGAAGGCTCCTATGAAGAGACAGCGGTATTTATAGAAAACAATGGAAACGCTTCATCTCCCAAATCCCTAAATGAATCCAACGGTCGCAAGAGGTGACAGCGTTGCACTCACGTGCAGACACGTGAGAACAACGCTGTGGGGGCATTTGTTTCCAGATTTAAAATCAGGAAGGCTTCTATGAAAAGCATCAGAAGAGGGTCACGTGCTTACACGTGACTAGCGGTCACGTGTTGGCACGTGACACCTAAAAACGTCATCAAGGCAAGTTCGATTTCCTGACTACGAAGAAGAAAAGGAAAAGCTTCAAGGAGAGTCACGTGCTCCCACGTGATCAGGGTCACGTGGCGACACGTGACGTTGAAATGCAAGCGTCAAAGGCACGTCAGTTAACTGACCAAGTCAAAGAAAAGGCTTCAGAAGAAGTCACGTGCTCCCACGTGACCAGGGTCACGTGTTGGCACATGACGTTCAAGGCAGCAAACGCGTTTTCAGAACAACCAAGGAAAGAGAGTTCAAACAAGGGTCACGTGCTCACACGTGACCAGGGGTCACGTGGTAGCACGTGATGTTTAAACAGCAATCAGAAGACACAGCGCAGAAGGCTCATTCCAAAGGGGGTCACGTGCTCACACGTGATCATGGGTCACGTGGTCATACGTGACCGGCTTTCAAAGCCCATTTTATCAACAGAATTAAATTCTGAAAGAAATTCAGATCTTTCCAAAGGAAAGCGGTTATCTGGAACCGATCAAATTAAAGATTCAGAGGTCATCTATTTATGGAAAATCTCGGATTTGGAAAGATTTCCCCCTTAAATCTAACCAAAATAAAAAGGGAGAATCTCTGGATTTGAAATCCAACGGCGAATAAAATTCACCTAATAATCCAAAGGTCCAGAACGAATGAAGGATGCAAATCAAATCTCTCAATGAAGATTCGTCACAAAACTAATTTATTCGGCTGCTTCTCCTATAAATAGGAAGGAAGAGATACAAAAATAGAGAGATACATGCGCAGAGAAAGAAAAAAGGGAGAAAGCTTTGATACTTTGAAAAGACTTGAATCTTCTGCAAAAACCCTAGGTAAGAAAGGGAAGGCCTTTTGAAAGAGGGGGAATTTAATTCTCAACAGAGTTTAACTCTGATACATAAAACAGAAGAGCACATTTCTTCTCTCTTTGATAGAGGATCTGCAAAGTGCACATCTCCCCTTAAGGTTGAGAATTTAATTCTCAATGGGTCGAGATCCTGCCATGCGGATCCAAAACATAGAGAAGGAATGCAAGCATGAGAATTTAATTCTCACAGAACTATAGGAATTTAATTCCTTTAAGATAAAAGTAGGGCTTGACCCTGTATCATGGGAATTTAATTCCTTCAAAATGAAAAGAAACAGGGTTTAACCCTAATTAAGAACTTAGTTCTGTTGAAACAACGGGAATTCAATTCCTTTAATCATAATTTAACAGGGACTGGAAGTTTAATTCCTTAAAAAGCTTTTATTAGGGTTTAACCCTATTCAGTTCTCCACATAAACGAGGAATTTAATTCCTACAGAAAATTCAGAGTTCAACTCTGTTCCAGAATACAAGTCTTCAAAAGGAAATAGGAATTTAATTCCTCTGAAATTTAAAGCTCGAGGAATTTAATTCCTGAAAAAGGAGTAACAAATCCTCTAAACAACATAGAGGCAGGGTCACGTGTCACCACGTGACCCCCTCAAAAGATCTGCAGAAAGCCCTTTGAGGCAGTCCCCCACGTGACCCACGTGACCCTTGACAGAAGCTCTAATACATAGGCATATGAATGCCCGTCACGTGATGGCACGTGATGCTCTGAAAGATGCAGCAATCTCAGCGGAGTAAATAAAGGGAGGGCACTCTCACGTGTTGCCACGTGACCCCTCTTGCCTTAGTGTTTAACACTAAATTAGAACTCCTGAATCCAGTGTTAAAACACTGTTGGGCCGTAGTGTTCAACACTAATCAATTAAATTTATTTGCAGTGCTCAACACTGACTACCTTAGTGTTTAACACTAATTTGAGAGCTTTGTTGCCAATGCCTGACGCTGATCTGTCTTAGTGTTTAACACTAATCTGAAGGCCTTGTTGCTGGTGTTTAACACCAACTATTCTTTTAGTGTTAAACACTAATTTGTCAACCCTATTCCCAGTGTTCAACACTGATTGCTCTGAAGTGTTCAACACTAGGCTTTGGCCCAATTGGATAAAGGGATAGAGGCAAAGCCTCTCCCTCAATGGACCAACAAAAAGTCAATATTCCAGACCTGACTGGACTCAGCCCAAGCTGGCCATAAGTCCTCAACTTGTGATTAACTGAGCCAATGGGCTCATAATATAATTGATCAGTCTTGACCCAAATTGGGCCAGGGACTATTTAATCCACCCCGGTTCTAGGGTACATCTCTTCACTCCTTTGATACTTGGCATTGTAATCCCTCAATGTCTTCAAAGAGGTGATGGGTCCCGATGACCACTCATGATATGGACTGTGGGGTCCTTAAACCCATGCCTAACGCAAAATTCCTGGTTACGTGGAACGCGAATAACGTCACTCTTTGACCCCGTGGAAAACGTCCAGAGCGGATCCTGGTCCTCGCGGAACACGGCAGTGAACCCGTGTGAAGCATCCAGAGCGGAGCCTGGTCCTCGCCTAGCGCGGCAGTGAACCCGCGTGAAGCATCCAGAGCACATACCGGACTGTGGAGTCCTTAAACCCATGGACTATGACGTCCTTAACCTTGACCGAGATGTCCTTAAACTACCAGCGGACCGCAATGTCCTTAAACTACCAGCGGACCGCAATGTCCTTAAACTACCCAGGGACCGCAATGTCCTTAAACTACCCGTGGACCGCAATGTCCTTAAACTAGAACCATAGAGCCTCCATATTCTCTTTCGTCGGATCTAAACGGTCCTGTTTAAGTTGATCTTAGCCTCAAAGATGGCTAACGCGTCCTTAAACCTTCAAGCAGACTGGACTATGAATCCCCCGAATTAACTCTGGCTCGAGGGTACATCTCTGAACTCCTCTGACATCCGTCGTTGTAATCCTTCAACGTCGTCAGAGAGGTGACGGGTCCCGACGGCCACACATACGATGGACCACTATGTCCTTAAACTGGAACGATGGAGTCCAAACGCTCCTTCATCGGATCTAAACGATTCCGTTAAGTTGATCTTAGTCTCAAACTAGACTAACGTATCCTTAACAAATGTTTGAGTTGATCTTAGCCTCAAGTATGGCTAACGTGTCCTCAAACCGAACCCCCAAATCCAAATCTAAGATAACACGGATTTGGACTAGTCCACGCCCTACGGGCGACGACATAACTCGGTCTCCGTAAACGATCCACGGGCAATAAAACATAAAACAAAAACACACGACACGAAGTGACCATCTGGAGAAGGAGAAAGTTGTTACCGCGATGCGGTAGCGTAATTAACTGCAGGGGCTTGCGCCTGCAGGGAAGAGCGTCCCCACAATCAAAAACCCCTCAAACGAGGGGGAATCTGACGAAGTCTGCTACATCGGACGCATCCGTCTAAACCTCCGATACATGGCGCCGTGGATCAACTTGGCATCTTCGGAGAGGTGGACGGATAGCACCTATTGGCATCTGCCCCGAACCTCAGGCGAGACGCCCCGACGTCCCGCGTGTCCGTTCGGAGGGGAACATACCCATGGACCGCAATGTCCTTAAACTACCTACCGACTGTAATGTCACTAAACTAAACAACAGAGCCCCCTTTTATTGCTCTCTTGTTGGATCTAAACGATCTCGTTAAGTTGATCTTAGTCTAAAAACTAGACTAACGTATCCTTAACAAACATTTAAGTCGATCTTAGTCTCAAATGAGGCTAACGCATCTTTAAACCCAAACCCCCAAACCCAAATCTAAGATAATACGGATTTGGACTAGTCCACGCCCTACGGGTGACGACATAACTCGGTCTCCGTATACAATCCACGGGCAACTAAACATAAAATAAACATACACGACACGAAGTGACCATCTGGAGAAGGAGAAAGTGGTTACCGCGATGCGGTAGCGTAATTAACTGCAGGGGCTTGCGCCTGCAGGGAAGAGAGTCCCCACAATCAAAAACCCCTCAAGCGAGGGGGAATCTGACGAAGTCTGCTACATCGGACACATCCGTTTAAACCTTCGATATACGGTGCCATAAATCAACTTGGCATCTTCGGAGAGGTAGACGGATAGCACCAATTAGCATCTACCCCGAGCCTCAGGCGAGACGACCACGCGTCGCGCCGCCGTTCGGAGGGGAACAACTTAGACAGGTTCGTTGTTATTTTCATCGACGACGTCCTGGTGTATTCAAAGAATCGGAAAGAGCACGCTGAGCATTGCGGATTGTCCTGGAGACATTGCGACAGCATCAACTCTATGCCAAGTACAGCAAGTGCGAATTTTGGCTAGATCAAGTCGGATTTCTCGGACACATTGTTTCAGGAGAAGGAATCTCTGTAGATCCAGCTAAAGTGTCAGTTATCAGTGAATGGCCGACACTAATGACAGTGAAGGATATTCGAAGTTTCTTGAGTTTAGCAGGATACTACCGAAGATTCATTGAAGATTTTTCGAATATTGGGGCACCCCTAACCAAGCTCACACGTAAAGATGAAGCATTCGTGTGGTCAGAAGCATGTGAACAAGTTTTTGTAGAACTCAAGTCAAGATTGACATCAGCTCCTATTCTCGTAATATCGAATCAATCTGGAGGTTTCGTCGTGCATTATGATGCGTCCGGTAAGAGATTATGATGTGTTCTACATCAGCATGGGAAAGTTGTAGCCTTTGCATCAAGACAGCTGAAAGTTTATGAGTGCAACTATCCAACACATGACTTGGAGTTGGCAGCCGTTATCTTTGCACTTAAGATTTGGCGCCACTATCTTCTGGGAGAATGAGTGGATATATACACGGACCATAAAAGTCTAAAGTATGTGTTTACTCAGAAAGTATTGAACATAAGGCAGAGAAGATGGCTAGAACTTATAGCAGACTTCGACATCAACCTACAATATCATCCAGAGAAGATGAATGTAGTTCCTGATGCACTTAACCGTCAGCCATTATCAATGAATCTCACCGCTCATTGGAAGCTACAGCAGGAATTGCACGAGATGGAGATCGAGATAGTTATGCCAGGTAATACTTCAGAGTTGATAAACTTACAAGTTCGGTCTATTATTGTCAATCAGATCAAGGCAGCTCAAGCAAATGATATCAAGCTGCAAAAGATCCGAGAACAGGTAGAAAGTGGACTTCGAATAGATTTCATCATCCACGAAGACGGATACTTGAGATATGGAAGTAGATTGTATGTACCACAAGGTCCTGTTCGAGAAGAGTTGATGAAAGAAGCTCACAACTCTTCGTACTCAGTACACCCTGGTGGTACCAAAATGTATAAAGATCTACGACAACACTACTGGTGGCATGGAATGAAACGTGAAGTAGCTAGAAGCGTAGCAAAGTGCTTGGTGTGTCAGCAAGTAAAGGCTGAACATCAAAGAACTGCTGGTCTACTTTTGCCGTTACCTATCACAGAATGGAAATGGCAGCACATTACCATGGACTTCGTAACTGCCCTTCCTCGCAGCACGAAGGGTAACGACGTAGTATGGGTTATTGTGGATCGACTCGCCAAGTCGGCTCACTTTATTCCCTTTCGAGTTGGCCAATCTACCGAGACGTTAGCAAAGAAGTACATGGAGGTAAGCATGAATCTAAAGTAAGATTTAACCTCAAAGTGTACTATTTTTTAATAACCATGAACTCATGCAGGAGATTGTGAGATTATATAGAGTACTAGTTTGCATCGTCTCCGATCGTGACACCAGATTTCAATCACAATTTTGGCAGAGTTAGCCAGCTAGCCTGGGAACGAGTCTGAACTTCAACATGGCTTACCATCCATAAACGGACGGACGGTCTGAGCGAACAATTCAGATTCTGGAGGACATGCTAAGAGCATATATGTTAGACTTCGGAGGTTCGTGGGAAGATCAGCTACACCTTATGGAGTTTTCATACAACAACAGCTATCAGGCAAGTATTGGAATTGTAAGTCGATGTCACGCACCCCACGTGTCCGCGGG
This sequence comes from Agapanthus africanus, assembly GCA_030015575.1. Lineage (NCBI taxonomy): Eukaryota > Viridiplantae > Streptophyta > Magnoliopsida > Asparagales > Amaryllidaceae > Agapanthus > Agapanthus africanus. Next base: position 717,329,741 of record JASDDO010000031.1, read on the forward strand.
GAGGTGGAATTAGCAAAAAATGATTTTTATGAGCTTCGCAACATCGACTCAAACCAAGGATCGAATACAAACCCTAGCTAGCAAACTACTTGAGGTTTAACTACTCGGTCTCAAAGTTATACCTCACGTTACAAGTCCTTCGGGTCTTCATCGATGTCCTCCACACCTCGTCGGCTCTATGGATCATGGGTATCTCAACGGCCTCCTCGAGTCAAAGACGATCCACCCGAGAGTCTATAGTCCGAGCTCCTATCTCGAATCTGAGATAACTACGGCTTCTAGTTTGCTAATCTAGAAGCTCCTACGGATTCTCAACTCATGGGAGTTTTTAGGGTTTGAGGAAGAAGATGAAGACTTGAGGAGAGAGAAGTGTTTTGTGATAATGAATCAACCATTCTCATTTGTGAATATCATGAAGCATAATAATATCATCAAAATAAATATTTATCTAATATTCATCATGCTTCATTTAATTCACTAGATGAATCATCTAATGAGCCACCTAATGAGTTATGGATCGTGTAATAAAACTTACACCTCATCCTCCACCTCATTTAGTTTAAATCACAAAAGAAATAAACACAAATGAGTCACCTCCTTCTAGAAGCATCCCGACAAATTACGAGACTGCCCCTCCCATCCGTATTTCCGAAAAACACGGATAATCTTAGACTGAATAAATCCATCTGTATAATACTAGAATCTAGTTTAAACTAAAGCCCGCTAGTATTATCTGCCCGATCATAGTACGTGCACAAGTGTACGTAAGTGATCGCGGCCCTGCCGTAAAACCATAGGCCTCTACACCTTTTGCCCGGTGTAGGGAAACTCTCTGTGTGGGACTCTACAGACTCGACACTATGCTGGCAGTGGGTTTAACCACAGGCCGCAAGCGGTATTAGCTGTACGTAACGGTCCCCAGGTAGATGTCGATAAGAAAGACGATGAGGAAACCCATCCGAACTCCAACTGAGCATGATGTGACAATCTCCGTACAGTCCGGTCTGTTCGTCTAGGGCTATCGCATATCGGGCCTAAGGGGCGGTAAACCGTCAGACCCCTAATAGCGGTATAAGTAGTGTCGGAGTGTAGCCCATTACACCTTGAGAAACTACTGGAACCTACCAGTAAATCTCGCTTGCCCTGGCCAGGGACTTTGCGTAATGGCTCTCCATACACAGCGCGATATCAACCCCCAATACCGGGAGAGACGAATCATGTCTAACCGCCACTGCCTCCAAGTGCTTCGAGACTGCACCCAACTACTACATGTTTGCACGACTCCTTTATGCCGTGGTAAGGTAGTAAACTAAGTACAGTGGGAACACACCCGAGGCGAAGTAGCAGTGTCAAGTCGACGGACTAAGCTGTATTCATGTCACCTGGGAACTGCTATCTGATGATGGGTAGAGTACCAATCTGCAGTTCCCGGCGAGTCATGTCCGGTGCACCCGTAGCCTAACGAGCACCTGCATACTATCTTCAGTACGACGTACTGATGGCTATGGGACAGACCATCTCCCAACTGGGATGAGAAGCGTATACACCAGTCTACTCCGGAGTATCAATGCCCCGTCTTGATAATCCTACGACCAGGGACCTGTATAGGATGTTGCTTATAGACTACCCAGCCCCCACTAGTGTGACTGTCATCATAACGCTGGTAATCAAACAAAGATCCTAAGGGCTCTACTAATATGTATAAGCGATATGTTAAAAGAAACACATGCACATATTAAAGTAGACACAAACCAAGTAGCATACTACCATTTTTTGCAAGACTGTCAATACAACTGTGAATATCCCAAGCTTCCATTAAGTAATATACAATCTAGTATGATACAGTAATGGCCTCTAGGGCATAAACACTTACAATCTCCCACTTGCACTAGGGCCATGTACTGGCATATCGCAAACCTATCATCTCGAATAGCCTCTGGAACTGCGTCTAAGGAATGGCCTTTGTGAATGGATCGGCAGTGTTATTCTCCGTATCTACTCTCTTCACCTTGATCTCCCGGCGATCTACGATCTTCCTGATCAGGTGATACCGCCTTAAGATGTGTCTGGACTTCTGATGGGACCTGGGTTCCTTCGCTAAAGCTATAGCACCGTTGTTGTCGCAATACAGAGGTATTGGATCAATACTGGTAGGAACCACCTGAAGTTCTGTGAGGAACTTCTTCATCCAGACAGCTTCTTTTGCGGCATCGCAAGCAGCTATGTACTCCGCTTCCATCGTTTAGTCAGCAACGGCGTCCTTCTTAGAACTCTTCCAACAGACCGTCCTTCCATTGAGGGTAAAGACATAACCCGACATGGACTTAGAGTCATCCTTGTCACTCTGGAAACTGGAGTCAGTAAAGGCCTCGATCTGGAGGTATTTTCCGCCATACAACAAGAACATCTCCTTAGTCCTCCTTAGATACTTGAGAATGTTCTTTACTGCTATCCAGTGCTTCTCCCCTGGGTTTGCCTGATACCTGCTTACAACGCTCAATGCGTATGCTACATCTGGTCTGGTACATAACATCGCATACATTATAGAGCCTACCGCAGAAGCGTAGGGTATAATCGACATGCGAGCCCTTTCCAAATCAGTCTTGGGAGACATCTCTTTGGAGAGGATGATTCTATGACAAGCCGGTAGGTTACCGCGCTTAGAATCTTCCATACTGAATCTTTTCAATATGGTGTCTATGTACCTGGACTGCGAAAGTCCCAACATCCTCTTTGATCTATCACGATAGATCTGGATCCCCAGAATGTAGGTGGCATCACCCAGGTCCTTCATGGAGAACTTCTGTGATAAGAATCCTTTGACTGACTGTAGCATAGGAATATCATTTCCTATTAGGAGAATGTCATCCACGTAAAAGACGAGGAATACTACAGCTCTCCCTACAATCTTACTGTATATGTATGGTTCATCTGGATTCTTGATAAAGTCGAATTCTTTAACAGTATCATCAAAACAGATGTTCCAACTCTGCGATGCCTGCTTTAGTCCATAAATGGACTTAAGCAATTTGCACACTTTACCGCTACTCCCACTCTGATTGAATCCCTCTGGCTGATCCATATAGACGCATTCTTCCAAATTACCATTTAGAAAAGCCGTCTTAACGTCCATCTGCCAGATCTCATAATCGTGGAAGGCATCAATGGCAAGAAGGACCCGAATGGATTTGAGCATAGCCACAGGAGAAAATGTTTCGTCATAGTCCAAACCAGGTCTTTAACGAAAGCCCTTTTGCAACTAGTCTAGCCTTATAGGTTTCAACCTGTCCATCTACACCAATCTTCTTTCTGAAGATCCATTTGCATCCTGCGGGTTTTACCCCATCTGGAGCAATGTCCAAAGTCCATACTTTGTTAGTGTACATGGACTCCATTTCGGTCCGCATTGCATCCAACCATTTTATCGAGTCGCCGCTCTGAATGGCTTGCTGGAAGCTAGTAGGGTCATCATTATCAATGATGAAATCTTCTCGATCCCCGTCTATGAGAAAACCATAGTATCTCTCGGGCGGATGAGACTACCTACTACTTCTGCGGATAGGCGCCGGGATGTCCTTTTCTTCTGAACCTTCTTGTTCTACCAAACTTTCAGTAACAGCTTGTGGTTCTGGAATATCTTCCAGTTCTATTGCGCTCCCACTCTTCTGATTTTCTAAAAATTCAGCTTCCAAGAAGTGGGCATGACGAGAAACAAAAACCTTTTGTTCCTCTGCGTAATAGAAACAATACCCCTTGGAGTTCTTTGGATATCCCACAAACTTACATTGTACTGAGCGTGCCTCGAGCTTGTCCTCATGCTGCTTTTTAACAAAAGCTGGACATCCCCATATCTTCAGATACTGAAGATAGGGTTTCTTCCCACTCCACATCTGATATGGTGTGGTAGGCACAGTCTTGATTGTAACCTTGTTCAAAAGATATGCAGCTGATTCTAGTGCATAACCCCAGAAATATTGTGGTGACTCAGCCTTACTCATCATGGAACGAACCATATCCAACAGGGTTCGATTCTGTCTTTCCGATACACCGTTGTGTTGTGGTATGTATGGAGGAGTAAGCTGAGAGAGAATTCCATTCTCTTTTAAGTAACCCAGGAACTCGGCACTTAAGTATTCACCACCTCGATCAGATCTCAGTGTCTTGATACTTTTTCCTGTTTGGTTTTCCACTTCATTCTTGTATTCTCGGAATTTCTCAAAGGCCTCGGATTTATGCTTCATCAAGAAGATATGTCAATACCTAGAGAAATCATCCGTAAAAGTAATGAAGTAGAAATAACCACATCGCGCATGTGTAGACATTGGACCACACACATCGCTGTGTATGAGTCCCAAGAGCTCGCTCGCTCTTACTCCGTGTCCAGTAAACGGAGTCTTTATCATCTTTCCCATGAGACAAGATTCACAAGTAGCATAAGATTGATATTCGAACGGATTCAAATATCCTTCTCTATGTAACTTAGTCAACCTTGTTTCATTGATGTGACCTAGTCTACAATGCCATAAGAAAGTCTGATTTATTTCCGGAGATTTTCTTTTAAGTGTGTTCTGGACATTGAAAACCCGAGCTTGATTTAATACGTATATACCGTCATCTAATGTACCGGACCCAATCAGAACATGATTTAGGTGGATGTGAACCACATCGCTTACGAATGTAAAATTATATCCCTCTCTCGAAAGTGAGGACACTGATATGATATTACAAGTCAAACTAGGTACATACAAACAGTTACGTAGAATCAATATCTGCCCACTTGTCAAACCTAGGCGATATTCTCCCATGGATTCAGCGTCCACGCTCATTCCGTTCGCAACTCTGAGAGACAAATCGCCTACCTTGATAACTCTACGGTTTCTCAAAGTATGTAATGAATTACAGATATGAGATCCTGCTCCGGTATCTAGTACCCAGGAAGTAGAGTTAATTGACAAACAGTTCTTAATTACAAACACACTCGAGGCCGAAGCCACAACATACTTCGAATCCTGGCTACTGGCTTCCAAAGCCCTGCAATCTTTCTGCCAATGTCCGTCCCCATAATAATAGGAACATCCCTCCTTCCCTACACCAAGTCCCGAAACTTTTGCTCTTCCCTTTCCTTCTACTTCACTGACACCGTATATCGGCTTTGTGGAGGTCTTCTTCTTTTCACCCTTTACTTTCGCCCTGGATGTAGAAGTAGAAGGTCCCCCATTAAGCAGAGCGGGTGTCTTCCTGGTTTCTTTCACGGTGTAAGTAGAGGGTGGGGACTGTGGAAATAAGTCAGCATATGACCCGTTTCCCAACGTGGTCTCCAGGTCCGTGAGCTCATCAATATAGCTAGTCATCGTAAGGACGTCGTCCCCTACAGATGATCCGACAACCAACCTCGCTTGAAGCAATTCGTTCGAGGTCTTATATCTTGCGATACGAGATTGCTCTCCATATAAATCTTTGTTATGGAGGAAAATGGAAACTAAGTCCATCTTCTCGTGTTGCTTCTGGTATATACCATCAACTGAAGCCAACACGAGGCACTTAGAATTCGCACTCTCTTTTTCCCTTGTCTGACGGATATCCATATCCGCGGTAGTGGAAACTGGACATGGGACGACGGGGGCTTGAGTAGTAATAGGGCGGTCCAGCTTGTCATAGGCAATGGACATCTGGACAGACCTTTGCCAGTTATAAAAGTCAGATTCAGTCAACTTGTTATCTAGATGTAACCTAGTCATGGTCACATGGTCGCTGCAGTTAAAAGAGAGAGAAGAAAACACTTTAGTACGATGCTCTTGCAAGTTTAGATTGGTTTTTAGTTTATCTAAACAGGATGGCTCCCACTGTTTCTCGAATCCTTCCTCAAACCATAAAAGAAGAATTATGCAGGACTGATCTCACCGTACAATACTTGCTTAACCGTTCAACCAGGCTAGTGTCGGTACTTCGAGGGAGGTTTTACGACGCTTTCGCGAAGTTCCTTAATTAAATAACCTCTTTTCACTGGAGGCGTAGCCCCGCTGACACCGTTCTAGACACCTACTTGGTTTATAACATTGATCGTTAAGTGACGAATCTCCTGATGAGTAGCATATACTCAAAGTAGGATCGGGATCCAAATATTATCGTGTGATAATGCTGAAGGAATCCTACCAACATAATCAAACTCCAAATGGTATGCAACACTAGCAAGTTTCAGTTTCTTTAGACACTCCCGATGTGGATTTTTGCCCCATGCTCTTATGACCTTGACAAAGGCCAACAAATTATAAGTCACATGTCAAGTTATTCCCATCATTATCCTTGTTGATTTGAACCCACCGGTACATACCCTTGACGAAGGCCAACAAAATAATACGATTGTCCCAAACCAACGCATCTATCTATGCTACATATGAATACCCCAGCAGCTACCAAACACTATGCCTTGACGAAGACCAACAAATATACCTTGAATACTACTGACCATCCATATGAAATGACGGAGGGCTACGACTGGTTTTGGCGAAACTGTGAACGTAGTGAACTTGATATAATCGAAGGAACCTGATAGCTTTTTAAAAGGAGTGGTTAAAGCTCCGCAATTAAAAATTCTGCTCTTTTAAAATAACCTAGTGGTTTCTTTTAAATTTGTTCCAACGATTCAGCTTTTGGTTTGTTTTCTTTGCATTAAAATAATGTGTCCCATCATTTATCCTATCATTTCAGAAAACAACAAAAATACAACGTCCGCTTATGCCATCCGCATTCGCCACCGGGTCCCGTCGTTCACGCTTTAGGTTACTTAACTAACGACAGAGCGGGGGCTGGGCTAGCGCAGATGCAAAACATAAGCAACGCCTACTAGATATCATATATAGATATTGTACATTCGTCAGACGCAATTGTAACAACTCCAATTTTTGTATACTTAAATTTGAATTAAATTTGAAGTATACTTGGAGTATTAATGTTGCTGATAACACTTTAAGTATCTATCTCTCTACAATAATTACAAGAAAGAGCTTGTAGCTCATTGGTAACACCTTGCACTGCTGAACCAAGCCACCAGAGTTCGAATCCCATGCCCCATATTATTTTTAGTTTATTTTTCTTTAAAATCCTTGGAAGCCCAAAAGTCCACAGGCCATAACTCCCAAATATTGAACTGAACCCAAAAATTGAAGTATGCCAAAACCTTAGTCAGAAGACCCCACATCCGACGATGGCCGAACCCGGCCGGGATCGGCCAACTCGGCCGGGATCAGCCAACTCGGCCGGCGCCGCCGGCCGGAGTTGGGCCGATGGCCGGGGTCCCAACACAAAAATTATGGCTTTTGGTCTTCTGAAACTCATGGTTAACTCCAATTTATTTGATCGGTTTTCCAATGTTAAATACAACCATTTTAATGCAAATTTTAATGCTTTTTATCTAATTTTTATAATTTTTTTTAAAATAAAGAAAACCCTTCACCTACCCTACCCTAGCTACCCTATAAATAGACCCCTACCCCTACCTTCTCATTCCAAAACCCTAGATTTACTCTCTTGAAAATTCCACAAGAAAGTGTGTGTTGAAATCGAGTGCACGGCGAAGCGCTGACGGATTCTGGCGACGTGATTGGAAGTAACCGGCGACGAAACCACACTCGGCCTTTCTCCCTAGTCCTCTTTACTCTTTAGAAGAGCTTGAAAACCCGTAAGTCCCATCCTTCTCTCTTTTCCATTTCTTAAAATACGGATTTATGAAACCCGGCGGAAATCGGAACAAACCGATTTCCGATTCGGTTTTTCTACAAAATTCCACTTGTCACCTAATCCATAATACCTAAACATATCCATTATGACTATTAATCACATAGAAACCAATTTAAATAAAGTTTCTCACATGAAATGATAGCTTTCTTGTAAAATCGTATTCTTTTCACAAAAATACAATAAAGTTTACTTTTCATGTTCTAATTAAATCCCTCATTTCTAAACGTGTTCATCTTGATAAATAAACTTGTAGAAATCAATTTGAATGAGTTTTCACACATGAAATGATAACGTTTTCAAATACCGTATTCTTGCACTTAAATACCTTCAAGTTTAATATAGCATATTTAACCTCTAAAACTTCATTAAACCTTAAAATAAATCACGAGGTAATGACCTACCTCTACACACACACCAATATAACACTAATTGATAAACGTCAAAACATAGAATACGAAAATACAAGACTTTTCACTAAAATACCATTATCTTTATAAACCTTTCTTGAAATCTTTAAGTTGTACACAATTCTAAATAAAATCTTTTAAAATGAAAATACGATTTGTCATGGACATCGATCGTTTATCTAAACTGACTTTGTGGTGTCTAGGCAAGTGTGTCTAGGCTAGTGGTTTTTAATTAGGCCCACTACTGTGGTTCCTTCCCACTTACCTGGCACTTACCTGGCCGCAATTGGCGGTGAAGAGGCGATTTGAGGCTTCTAATAACTTATCGTTTAGACCTTAGAAATAGGCTAGTTGGCTTAGGAAACCCTAGAAACTAAAATACGGAAATCTATACCCTTTTACAAATAAATACCTTATATTTATAAAACCGTTTTTCTAAATGAATAGTATTTATTAAACCTAAGCAAAGCGCCGCTACAACCCATCTTTGGGGAACCCGTTAGGGATAGTATGGTTCATCGTGCACCCGCGGGCTAGTAGTGCGAGAGTCAGACCTCCGCAAGGAGCATTCGGTCTCGAAAGGTTTAAAATACGGCATTTAAGAAAAAATGAGATTTTGGAAAATAAAATATTATTTAAAATTATTCTTGTATTAATATATATTTAATTATCATTTAAACACCTATGTTATCATAAGATAAATTTTCCATCTTTTTCTAAAATTACAAGATTAAAAGTTACATTAAAATACCATGAATTTTAAATAAAACAATTAATACTTTTATTAGGATATATTCACTAGAATAACACAAATAAAATTCACACTCATTATAACCATAAAGACGAATATTAAATACTTGAGGTGTATCTTAAAAACTATACAAAAGTACTTTTTACATAAAACCCCCTCAAGTTTTATAATTTACAATAAGGCCCCTAACAAATATTGAACTTCAACTTACCTTCTTTTAGTCTGACTCGGGTTAGAGTCTGACTATTTCTGACTTGAATATGATTCAAGTCAATATATATTCTTTTATATTCCAACTCAATATGAATACATGAATCCCTGAATCCAGTTAACAATCTATTCAATCTTGACTGAATCAAACCATGGATATTCATCCATTATCCTGTTATTCCATTTACCTGATTATGCAGTTACAACATGTTTACTGATATCATGGTTTTGGTCAGTCACCCAACTTACATAATTCAATACCACAATACTGTTAAAACACTACGGAGTTTAAGGGGTAGATTGGTACGGAAGGTGTTAAAGGTGGCACGAGGTGGTCAGATTAAGACACCTAACCTGAATCCTATTGCTGTTGTACCGTGGCATAACGGTTCCTTGTACTTTCCATTTGCCTTGGTCTCTAGCATATAGAGACCCCCCTCGTATACACTGGCATTCTTCTGTACCAAGCTACAAACAACAGCGATAACATAACATTATAACAATAGTTTACATTTTAAAAATGTACCTTCTTATTCTGTCTTCTCTACTTCCCTCTTACCTTTGGGACTTACCGAGCGATCTGTTCGCTGACGACATTCTATTTCTTTCTTCTTTGAATGTCGTCAGGTGACCTGGACCCGGCAGAAGTTGAGCCAACACAAGAAGACTTGGAGCAATTTGCCGAAGACCCTGCAGTATAATTTCATTGTACCTTGTTCTTTTCAGTATTTTCATTTCCTGTTATGCCACTGTTTAGGCATCTTTATTTCAGTTGTATTTTCCTTTCCATGTATTGTACAAAGAATGTTATTAATAAAAGTTGCTGTTCTTTTTATACTCTTTTCTCTTGTGTAATTATTTTATATTGCTTAGCTACGCTTAGCGTATGTACTTCTGAGTACATACGTAGCGGACCTCGTCGCGTCCCCTTCGCCAGTACACTGGGAAGCGGGGCGTGACAGGTTTTGTTGGTGGCCCATGCAGGTCCGAACTGTATGAATCCATGTCATGCAGTTCTGGTCTGCGTGAACAACCAAAGCAATATAACACAAGAACCAGCAACTAAAACATTCTTTACAATTCATGTTCTTTGAAATCTCTATTTCTTGAATCTTATCATTTCATGTATTTGAATCTATCCTAACCCAAATTTTTCTTCAAGGTCATGGATTCCCCAAACAACACCAGCACCAACGTCAACAACACCCCCTCCAGCACTATCTCTCACACCAGTTGTTCCGGCACCACCCACTGAGCAAACGATGCTATTTGAGGCGATCCGCAGCCTTCTCGAGGGACAACAACAACTTTTGAATCGTCCTGAGACCGATGCACCGGGAGTAAAGCAATTCAGAGCTTTGCACCCAAAGCAATTCACTAGTAAAGGAAGCCCTCTTGACGCGGAAGAATGGGCACAAAGCATCGAGGACGATCTGGCAGCAGCTCAAGTGCCAGAAAACGCTTGGGTCCGTGTAGCGAAGCTACAGCTCACGGATAATGCTCGCAATTGGTGGAAGGCGGAAGAAACCCGTCTGGTACAGCCGATTGAATGGAAGACATTTCGCGAGAAGTTCGACGCGAAATATTTTCCTGTGACTGCCAGGTTTGCCATGGAGCAGTAGTTTATTCATCTACAGCAAGGATCAATGTGGGACAAATCGGTAGATGAATACGACGCTAAATTCACTATGTCGAGCCGGTAAGATATGTCACAATAGTTCAATTTTTAGATATCATATACTACACAGCTAACACAATCTTTAAACAGATTCGCGGCACACCTGATACCGACGGACGAGATCAGAGCCCGTCGTTTTCAACAAGGTTTGGACACAGAGATTAAGGTTGCTCTAGCCACAGGAAAGTTTTTCACTCATGAGGAAGCCTTAGAAGCTGCCCGCAGTTATGAGGCAGTGATAAAAGAGAGGGGCAGACCTCAGTCTGCTGGAGTCAAACGCCCTGCCAATCAGATGGCAGGTGGAGCCTCGTCCAGACTGCCTTTCGTGCCAAGGCGACCCGGAGTACCAATCCATCGTCCTAGCCCAGCCTTTTGCACCTACTGCAGGAGAACTGGACATATGATGAAGGATTGTCGTCGAGCCAACCGCCTCTGCTTAGTCTGTGGTTCAGCTACTCACGGTATTGGGTCTTGTCCCCAAAGACAGAACCCGGTTGCTGCACCCAGGCCAGCAAATACTTGTCAGCAGCGACCAGCTTTTCAGGCACCTGCTCCCAGACTTGCACCGCCTGCACCACCCAGGGGACCACAAGCTACACCACCTCCTCGTCAGTTCCATCAAGCTCAAAGGAACATTCCGAGGAATGCTCCTCAGGCCAGGAGGAATGTGCCAAAGCGCCAGGCTTTCATGATGTCTGTGGAAGAAGCTGAGGCCACTGGCCAAGTCATTACTGGTAAACTTCCTTCTCAAACTTATCTTTTAGTCTTGTTTACCTACACAATTTCCCTATACCTAAACATATCCCATATACCTTAGGTACAATCCTAGTAGCTTCACTACCTGCACTTGCACTGTTTGATACTGGAGCATCCCACTGCTTTATGTCGCAACGGTTTGTCCGAACCCATGCGATTCCAGTCTCACCGCTTGTATCCAGCTGGAATGTTAGTTCCGGAAATGGTGTTCTAAAGGCAACTATGGGATACAGCATGTGTCCAGTCGTCGTCTGCAGTCGAAAATTTTATGCTGACTTCAAGGTACTGGATATACCAAACTTCGATGTGGTTCTAGGAATGGACTGGCTTGGAACCTTTTATGCTACCATCGACTGTCGTCAAAGGAGGGTAGTATTCGAGATTCCAGACCATCCGGTCTTCTATTTTAAAAGTGGAGACCGTATATTGGAGCCAAGTACTTACAAAGTGAAGCCAAGAGAAGCAGTAGTTGCAGCAGCTCAAGCAGAAGAAGAATCAAGACCGGAGGTAGTTCGAGAGTTCGATGATGTATTCCTTGACGATATATCAGGTTTGCCTCCCGATCGAGCTCTTGAATTCAGTATTGACTTAGTACCAGGAGCACAACCAGTGATCAAAGCACCTTATAGACTAAGTCCGGAAGGTTTGAAGGAAGTACGAACATAGTTGGACGAATTACTAGCGAAAGGATGGATTCGTCCCAGCACTTCAAGTTGGGGAGCACCTGTACTATTGGTGAAGAAGAAGGAAGGTTCATACAGAATGTGCATCGACTATAGGGCCTTGAACGAAGTCACTATAAAGAACAAGTATCCACTCCCGCGCATCGACGATTTATTCGATCAGCTAAGTGGATCTTGTGTCTTCTCTAAGCTAGATCTTCGTTCAGGTTATCATCAAGTGAAGGTCAAGGAAGCTGATATTCACAAAACAGCTTTCAGAACTCGCTATGGACATTACGAATTCCTAGTGATGCCATTTGGAGTGACCAATGCACCAGCAATTTTCATGAACCTAATGAACCAAGTTTTCCGGGAGTATTTAGACAGATTTGTTGTCATATTCATCGACGACATTCTGGTGTATTCTAAGAATCGGAAAGAACATGCAGAACATCTACGAATTGTCCTGGAAACTCTTCGTCAACATCAGCTTTATGCCAAGTACAACAAGTGTGAGTTTTGGTTAAATCAAGTTGGTTTTCTTAGACACATCGTATCAGGAGAAGGAATTTCTGTGGATCCAGCAAAAGTTTCGGCAGTTAGCGAATGGCCTACACCAAAGTCCGTGAAGGACATACGGAGTTTCTTGGAATTAGCTGGATATTACAGAAGATTCATTGAAGGCTTTTCGAAGATAGCAACACCCCTGACCAAGCTCACACGAAAAGATGAAGAATTTGTGTGGTCAGAAGCATGCGAGCAAGCTTTCGTAGAACTCAAGTCAAGACTGACATCTGCACCTATTCTCGTAATACCGGATCAATCTGGAGGATTCGAAGTGCATTGCGATGCATCCGGTAAGGGATTAGGATGTGTTCTACATCAGCACGGTAAGGTTGTGGCTTATGCTTCAAGACAACTGAAGACTCATGAGCGCAATTATCCGACGCATGATCTGGAGTTGGCAGCCATCATTTTTGCTCTCAAAATTTGGCGCCACTACTTACTTGGTGAACGAGTGAACATCTACACAGATAATAAAAGTCTGAAGTATGTGTTTACTCAGAAGGAGTTGAATATGCGGCAGAGAAGATGGTTAGAACTCATGGCGGACTTTGACATCAACTTGCAATATCACCCAGGAAAGGTGAACGTAGTACCTGATGCTCTTAGTCGCCAACCATTATCAATGAATCTCACCGCTCAATGGAAGCTTCAGCAAGACTTATATCAGATGGAGATTGAACTAGTCATGCCAGATGATGCTGCAAGTTTGATGAATCTACAAGTTCAATCAACCATTGTCAATTAGATCAAGGCGGCTCAAGCCAGCGATGCTAAGTTGCAAAAGATCAGAGAACAAGTGGAGAATGGACTCATAACAGATTTCATCATCCATGAAGACGGATCTTTGAGATACGGCAGCAGATTGTGTGTACCAAAGGGTCCTGTTCGGAAAGAGTTAATGAAAGAAGCTCACAGCTCTCCCTATTCAGTACATCCTGGAGGTACCAAAATGTACAAGGATCTACGTCAGAATTATTGGTGGCATGGAATGAAGCGTGAAGTAGCCAGGAGTATCGCAAAATGTTTGGTGTGTCAGCAAGTAAAGGCTGAACATCACAGGACAGCTGGACTACTTCAACCGTTACCAATCCCAGAATGGAAGTAGCAGCACATCACGATGGACTTTGTAACTGCTCTTCCTCGCAGCACAAAGGGTAACGATGCAATATGGGTCATTGTGGATCGACTCACAAAGTCGGCTCACTTTATCCCATTTCGAGTTGGCCAATCAACTGAGACACTAGCGAAGAAGTACATGGAGGTAATAATCTAATTTAGATTTAAAACTCTTCATAATGTACTATCTCTGATACCCATAAACTCATACAGGAAATTGTGAGACTTCATGGAGTACCGGTCTGCATTGTCTCCGATCGTGACACCAGGTTCCGATCGCAATTCTGGCAGAGTGTGCAAGCTAGCTTGAGAACAAGTCTGAACTACAGGAAATTATGAGACTTCATGGAGTACCGGTCTGCATTGTCTCCGATCGTGACACCAGGTTCCGATCGCAATTCTGGCAGAGTGTGCAAGCTAGCTTGAGAACAAGTCTGAACTTCAGCACGGCTTATCATCCACAAACAGATGGTCAGTCGGAACGAACTATTCAGATTTTGGAGGATATGCTCAGAGCATATATGCTCGACTTCAAAGGATCGTGGGAAGATCACCTGCATCTTGTGGAGTTTGCGTACAACAACAGCTACCAAGCAAGCATAGGAACGGCACCTTTTGCAGCATTGTATGGAAGGAAGTGTCGATCGCCATTAAGTTGGGACAACATCGGAGATAGGGAACTCCTGGGACCAGAGATGATAGTAGCGACCGTTGATGTGGTTCGTACTATCAGGGAAAGAATGCGCATAGCCCAAGATAGACAGAAACACTGGGCTGATGCAAAGAGACGACACTTGGAGTTCCAGCCAGAGGATCATGTATTCCTGAAAATATCTCCGAACCGCGGAGTGATCCGATTTGGAAGACGGGGAAAGCTGAGTCCGAGATACATTGGACCGTTCGACATACTTGAACGAGTCGGTGAAGTGGCATACCGTTTAGCGCTTCCACCTTCATTGGAAGGAGTGCATAATGTGTTCCACATATCCCAACTCAGAAGGTATGTGAGTGACCCCAGCCATGTACTTGATCATTCCGAACTCACGATACAGCCCGATTTGTCTTGTGAGCAACAACCTGTGGAGATCCTGGATAGGAAAGTGAAGACACTTCGGAACAAGGAAGTTAACTTGGTCCGGATAATATGGAGAAAAGACACTCCAGGAGAATCCACGTGGGAAAGGGAAGATGAAATGCGTGCAAAATATCCGCAACTTTTTGTAAACTAGTTCTCAAATAAAAGTTGTAAATTTCGAGGACGAAATTTTTGTAAGGAGGGTAGATTGTAACAACTCCAATTTTTGTATACCTAAATTTGAATTAAATTTGAAGTATACTTGGAGTATTAATGTTGCTGATAACACTTTAAGTATCTATCTCTCAACAATAATTACAAGAAGGAGCTTGTAGCTCATTGGTAACACCTTGCACTGCTGAACCAAGCCACCAGAGTTCGAATCCCATGCCCCACATTATTTTTAGTTTATTTTTCTTTAAAATCCTTGGAAGCCCAAAAGTCCACAGGCCATAACTCCCAAATATTGAACTGAACCCAAAAATTGAAGTATGCCAAAACCTTAGTCAGAAGACCCCACATCCGACGATGGCCGAACCCGGCCGGGATCGGCCAACTCGGCCGGCCGAATCGGCCGGCGCCGCCGGCCGGAGTTGGGCCGATGGCCGGGGTCCCAACACAAAAATTGTGGATTTTGGTCTTCTGAAACTCATGGTTAACTCCAATTTATTTGATCGGTTTTCCAATGTTAAATACAACCATTTTAATGCAAATTTTAATGCTTTTTATCTAATTTTTATAATTTTTTTTTAAAATAAAGAAAACCCTTCACCTACCCTACCCTAGCTACCCTATAAATAGACCCCTACCCCTACCTTCTCATTCCAAAACCCTAGATTTACTCTCTTGAAAATTCCACAAGAAAGTGTGTGTTGAAATCGAGTGCACGGCGAAGCGCTGACGGATTCCGGCGACGTGATTGGAAACAACCGGCGACGAAACCACACTCGGCCTTTCTCCCTAGTCTTCTTTACTCTTTAGAAGAGCTTGAAAACCCGTAAGTCCCATCCTTCTCTCTTTTCCATTTCTTAAAATACGGATTTATGAAACCCGACGGAAATCGGAACAAACCAATTTCCGATTCGGTTTTTCTACAAAATCCCACTTATCACCTAATCCATAATACCTAAACATATCCATGATGACTATTAATCATATAGAAACCAATTTAAATAAAGTTTCTCACATGAAATGATAGCTTTCTTGTAAAATCGTATTCTTTTCACAAAAATACAATAAAGTTTACTTTTCATGTTCTAATTAAATCCCTCATTTCTAAACGTGTTCATCTTGATAAATAAACTTGTAAAAATCAATTTGAATGAGTTTTCACACATGAAATGATAACGTTTTCAAATACCGTATTCTTGCACTTAAATACCTTCAAGTTTAATATAGCATATTTAACCTCTAAAACTTCATTAAACCTTAAAATAAATCACAAGGTAATGACCTACCTCTACACACACACCAATATAACACTTATTGATAAACGTCAAAACATAGAATACGAAAATACAAGACTTTTCACTAAAATACCATTATCTTTATAAACCTTTCTTGAAATCTTTAAGTTGTACACAATTCTAAATAAAATCTTTTAAAATGAAAATACGATTTGTCATGGACATCGATCGTTTATCTAAACTGACTTTGTGGTGTCTAGGCAAGTGTGTCTAGGCTAGTGGTTTTTAATTAGGCCCACCACTGTGGTTCCTTCCCACTTACCTGGCACTTACCTGGCCGCAATTGGCGGTGAAGAGGCGATTTGAGACTTCTAATGACTTATCGTTTAGACCTTAGAAATGGGCTAGTTGGCTTAGGAAACCCTAGAAACTAAAATACGGAAATCTATACCCTTTTACAAATAAATACCTTATATTTATAAAACCGTTTTTCTAAATGAATAGTATTTATTAAACCTAAGCAAAGCGCCGCTACAACCCATCTTTGGGGAACCCGTTAGGGATAGTACGGTTCATCGTGCACCCGCGGGCTAGTAGTGCGAGATTCAGACCTCCGCAAGGAGCATTCGGTCTCGAAAGGTTTAAAATATGGCATTTAAGAAAAAATGAGATTTTGGAAAATAAAATATTATTTAAAATTATTCTTGTATTAATATATATTTAATTATCATTTAAACACCTATGTTATCATAAGATAAATTTTCCATCTTTTTCTAAAATTACAAGATTAAAAGTTACATTAAAATACCATGAATTTTAAATAAAACAATTAATACTTTTATTAGGATATATTCACTAGAATAACACAAATAAAATTCACACTCATTATAACCATAAAGACGAATATTAAATACTTGAGGTGTATCTTAAAAACTATACAAAAGTACTTTTTACATAAAACCCCCTCAAGTTTTATAATTTACAATAAGGCCCCTAACAAATATTGAACTTCAACTTACCTTCTTTTAGTCTGACTCGGGTTAGAGTCTGACTATTTCTGACTTGAATATGATTCAAGTCAATCTATATTCTTTTATATTCCAACTCAATATGAATACATGAATCCCTGAATCCAGTTAACAATCTATTCAATCTTGACTGAATCAAACCATGGATATTCATCCATTATCCTGTTATTCCATTTACCTGATTATGCAGTTACAACATGTTTACTGATATCATGGTTTTGGTCAGTCACCCAACTTACATAATTCAATACCACAATACTGTTAAAACACTACGGGGTTTAAGGGGTAGATTAGTACGGAAGGTGTTAAAAGTGGCACGAGGTGGTCAGATTAAGACACCTAACCTGAATCCTATTGCTGTTGTACCGTGGCATAACGGTTCCTTGTACTTTCCATTTGCCTTGGTCTCTAGCATATAGAGACCCCCCTCGTATACACTGGCATTCTTCTATACCAAGCTACAAACAACAGCGATAACATAACATTATAACAATAGTTTACATTTTAAAAATGTATCTTCTTATTCTTTCTTCTCTACTTCCCTCTTACCTTTGGGACTTACCGAGCGATCTGTTCGCTGACGACATTCTATTTCTTTCTTCTTTGAATATCGTCAGGTGACCTGGACCCGGCAGAAGTTGAGCCAACACAAGAAGACTTGGAGCAATTTGCCGAAGACCCTGCAGTATAATTTCATTGTACCTTGTTCTTTTCAGTATTTTCATTTCCTGTTATGCCATTGTTTAGGCATCTTTATTTCAGTTGTATTTTCCTTTCCATGTATTGTACAAAGAATGTTATTAATAAAAGTTGCTGTTCTTTTTATACTCTTTTCTCTTGTGTAATTATTTTATATTGCTTAGCTACGCTTAGCGTATGTACTTCTGAGTACATACGTAGCGGACCTCGTCGCGTCCCCTTCTCCAGTACACTGGGAAGCGGGGCGTGACAGCAATAATAGGCATTCCAGATCACAGATGAACATATTGGATATACTAGGAATCCGCGTTTCGTTTGAGCCTGCAACAAAAGACGGATTACACAGTTGTGATGAATAGCCATTACCCCACTCTAGACCCCTACGGGTACGGCAAACTACCCGCCTTGTACCAGAAGTGAAACAGTCTCTCTCAACAACGTGAGTAGGCCATTTAACACTTCAAAATACCCGGTAGTTTGTGCACCCCATGTTGGGTCTATCCTAGGAGCAAAAAATAGTAAATGAAATAATACAACGGTGGCTACAATCTCAACCCGGATGTGCCCCACAAAAGAATATTCCAACATATTACAATTTACATCGAATGAAAAATAAAAACTCCCATCTCACATCCCCGGCTATTCATCCACGACAATCCAATGAAGTTCATATACACAAACCAACATGATCCATTACAGAAATGTGCAACCCCCAACTAACCGACAGACTAGCAATTAGCGAAGATTTACGAACACATATAAACATCACCAAGCTTGTAAAGTAACAACGACATTAAAATCCCGCACGCAATTAGCAAACACATCCAATTTTCCAAAACCCGAAAATCCAGTGAGCTAAATTTTAAAAGCTGAAAGTTTTGAGCCAATCCGGGAGTCGAAACGAACTCGAAACCCGCCCGAATATTCACGGAGACGAAGATACATGATAATACGTAGAGTGGGGAGGCCTCGAGGGGGTGCCCACCCCTGGGGGCCACCATGAGGTGGCCCCCAAAGGAGGACAGACCTGAGAGACCAGTTGCTGGTCTCTCAGGTCAGCAGCCCCCAAGGCCACCAATTGGTGGTCTTGGGGGGTGTTCCCGGCCGCTGGTCCCCCCGGGGTGTCCCCGGGGTACGCACGCTTCACCTCGCGGCTTTTTGGTTCAAACCGTGAGCCCGCGGGGTGTGCAAACAACTCAAAACCTCACTTTTCAAAACTGTTTTTGTCGACAGTTTTCCGGCGACAAAAATGGCGGAATTCTAACATCGCTACAAGCTATCTAAGGTTTGTGAATGGCTCTGATACCACTGTAAGTCGATGTCACACACCCCACGTGTCCGCGGGGAGGCAAAATTAGCAAAAAATGATTTTTACGAGCTTCGCAACATCGACTCAAACCAAGGATCGAACACAAACCCTAGCTAGCAAACTACTTGAGGTTTAACTACTCGGTCTTGAAGTTATACCTCACGTTACAAGTTCTTCGGGTCTTCATCGCTGTCCTCCACACCTCGTCGGCTCTATGGATCATGGGTACCTCAACGGCCTCCTTGAGTCAAAGACGATCCACCCGAGAGTCTATAGTCCGAGCTCCTATCTCGAATCTGAGATAACTACGGCTTTTAGTTTGCTAATCTAGAAGTCTTAGAGGGTGTAGAGTATTTAGATGGATTATTTAGTCACTTAAACCCTAGGATTCTCAACTCATGAGAGATTTTAGGGTTTGAGGAAGAAGATGAAGACTTAAGGAGAGAGAAGTGTTTTGTGATAATGAATCAACCATTCTCATTTGTGAATATCATGAAGCATAATAATATCATCAAAATAAATATCTATCTAATATTCATCATGCTTCATTTAATTTACTAGATGAATCATCTAATGAGTCACCTAATGAGTCATGGATCGTTTAATAAAACTTACACCTCATCCTCCACCTCATTTAGTTTAAACCACAAAAGAAATAAACACAAATGAGTCACCTCCTTCTAGAAGCTTCCCGACAAATTACGAGACTGCCCCTCCCATCCGTATTTCTGAAAAACACGGATAATCTTAGACTGAATAAATCCATCTGTATAATACTAGAATCTGGCTTAAACCAAAGCCCGTTAGTATTATCTGCCCGATCATAGTACGTGCACAAGTGTACGTAAGTGATCGCGGCCCTGCCGTAAAACCATACGGCCTCTACACCTTTTGCCCGGTGCAGGGAAAATCTCTGTGTGGGACTCTAAAGACTCGACACTACGCTGGTAGTGGGTTTAACCACATGCCGCATGCTGTACTAGCTGTACGTAACGGTCCCCGGGTTGATGTCGATAAGAAGGACGATAAGGAAACCCATCCGAACTCCAACTGAGCCTGATGTGACAATCTCCGTACAGTCCGGTCTGTTCGTCTAGGACTATCGCATATCTGTCCTAGGGGGCGGTAAACCGTCAGACCCCTAATAGCGGTATAAGTCGTGTCGGAGTGTAGCCCATTACACCTTGAGAAACTACTGGAACCTACCAGTAAATCTCGCTTGCCCTGGCCAGGGATTTTGCGTAATGGCTCTCCATATACAGCGCGATATCAACCCCCAATACCGGGAGAGACGAATCCTGTCTAACCGCCACTGTCTCCAATTACTTCGGGACTGCACCCAACTACTACCTGTTTGCACGACTCTTTTGAGCCGTGGTAAGGTAGTAATCTAAGTACAGTGGGAACACACCCGAGGCGAAATAGCAGTGTCAAGTCGACGGACTAAGTTGTACTTATGTCACCTGGGAACTGCTATCTGACGATGGGTATAGTACCAACCTGCAGTTCCCGGCGAGTCTTGTCCGGTGTACCCGTAACCTAACAAGCACCTGCATACTATCTCTAGTACGACGTACTGATGGCTGTGGGATAGACCATCTCCCCAGCTGGGATGAGAAGCGTATACACCAGTCTACTCCGGAGTATCGATGCCCCGTCTCGATAATCGTACGACCGGGGACCTGTATAGGATATTGCTTATAGACTATCCAGCCCCCACTAGTGTGACTGCCATCACAACGCTGGTAATCAAGCAAAGATCCTAAGGGCTCTACTAATATGTATAAGCGATATGTTAAAAGAAACACATGCACATATTAAAGTAGACACAAACCAAGTAGCATACTACCATTTTTAGCAAGACTGTCAATACAACTGTGAATATCCCAAGCTTCCATTAAGTAATATACAATCTAGTATGATACAGTAATGGCCTCTAGGGCATAAACACTAACAGGAATGGCACCATTTGCAGCTCTCTATGGAAGAAAGTGTCGTTCACCACTAAGTTGGGACGACATCGGAGATCATGAACTCCTAGGACTAGAGATGATCGTGGCAACTGTGGATGTAGTTCGCACGATCAGGGAAAGAATGTGCATAGCCCAAGACCGACATAAGCACTGGGTTGATGCAAAGCGCCGGCATATGGAGTTCTAACCTGGAGATCATGTTTTCTTAAAGATCTCTCCAAACCGAGGAGTAATCCGCTTTGGCAAGAAAGGTAAGCTCAGTCCGAGATATATATGACCGTTCGATATTCTCGAACGAGTCGGAGAAGTGGCATATCGTTTGGCACTACCACCCTCATTGGAAGGAGTGAACAACGTGTTCCACATATCCCAGCTCCGAAGATATGTGAGCGACCCCAGCCACATCCTTCCGAGCTCACTGTACATACGGACCTAACTTGTGAGCAACAACCCGTTGAGATCCTGAACAGAAAAATGAAGACAATACGGAACAAGGAAGTAAATTTGGTCCGAGTGATGTGGAGAAAAGATTCACCAGAAGAATCAACGTGGGAACGAGAAGATGATATGCGTACAAGATACCCTTTCTTATTTGTAAATTAGTCCTTATGTAATTGTAAATTTCGAGAACGAAATTTTTATAAGTATGGTAGAATCTAACGACTCTGAATTTACTGTACGAAATTTTTCAGTTTAATAAACAGAAAGGAGTTTACAAGCCTGAGTACACTTTAAAAGTTAATTTTTGTTAAAGAACAGCAAGAAACAACTTGTAGGTCACTGGTAAAGCCCTTGCACTGCTGTGACGTAGCATATGTGTTCAAATCCCATCAGACACATTATATTTTTCTGATTTTTCTTTTAAACTTTTTGGAAGCCCACAAGTTTACGCGTGCAATACACATAAAAATGAAAAGTATGGAAAAATAAACATGTGGAAAAGGGTTTAAATATAGAAGAGTACACGTGGTACAAATCCGACGGCTTTCCCTCACAATTCGACCAGCGAGATCCCTTGTTGGGCCGGTGCCGACAGGTCACCTGTAGGCAATGAAGCCCGGGTTTTGCACACAAGTCCTTCGGCCTACCCACATCACCCCTGCACCGTTTGATTACTCTGCAATCAAATAGAGACCCCTTAATTCCCTAATTTATCATATTTTAATACATTTTAATTCACTCTTTTAATCCCAAAACCATAATTCCACACTATAAATACTATCCCATGCCCTAGCCCTTCCTCATTCTGAAAATTCTAGCCAAAACTCTCAAATTTTCTCAAGTACAAGTGGAGTAGAAAAGGAGTTAGCCAACGACCAATTTCCGGCGAGAAATCGAGGCTATTTCGGCGACCCCGCGACGCCACAAAGATCAACATTCCCTCATCTAAATTTTCTTAGGATAACTAGCTGGTAAGTCCCTCTCTATCCCTCTCTTTCTTCTTAAAAAGTTGTATTTTTCAAAACATGTCGGTAAGCAGAGTTAATACCGACATCTTATTCTAAATCTTAAAAATTTCACTATTTCTTCCATATCTTTCATCCAAATTCTTACCCTATGTTTATAACCATAAAACTAATATTTAGAACCAACTTTCACTCAAAAATATCATGCTAAATAACTTTAATCTAACTTTTACATAAAAATACCATGAACTTTATATACGTCATCTTTTATTCCTTTGTTGAACATACCTTTAGAAAACTTCACGGGGTAATGACCGACCCCTCACATACACACATGTTTCCATAGCACGATATCCCTTGAACATATTTTTGTTACCATATTACATCAAAATACCATGTACTATAAAAACGGTTTTCTTTTAGATTGTATTTAAAATCCCTTTGCAAATAAACCTCTACAACTCTTTTTAGGGGACCCTCTATTGGATGATACGGATTATCTCACATCCTTGGGCTAGTAGAGCGAGATGCAAACCTCCTCATGGAGCATTCAGTCTCGAAAGGTTTTTAATACGATTTTTAAGAAAAACGAAATTTTCTACTTAATAATAAAATTAATTCTTTTAATAATTACATAAATTTTACAAAATCCATATATTTTCAAAATATAATAACTTTTTTTCAAATAAAAGAATTACAGGTTTCATCAAAATACCATCAAAGATATCAATACAAGATAAGTTTACAGTAAAATACCATGAACTATTCAAGTTAAGGTAATTATCACTAAAATACCTCAATTTTTAAAATACACATCCATAGAAAACCTAAATAATATAAATAATTTCTTAAGGTTATTTTGAAACTATATTAAAAATATTTTTCATAAAATCCCTTCGAATTATATAAAATTACATTTAAGGACTTTAGTAAGTATAGATTTAAGCGGGATCAATTCTCTTGAGCCTCAGGGAGCCGGAGAAAGTGGGTGCTTGCCTATTTAAGGTAGAAAACTTAACGGTATTTTCAATAGTAATTGTCTTGGAAAAAGACACATATCCTGCCGTTAATGTGCATCAGTTACCGATAACTCCCGAACATAATTCAGGATCCAAATCAGTTCTAAGTGTCTGACTCAAGTCTGAGTCTAAATCAAGCTTGAATCTAAACTCAAACCAGAATCCAATTCAAACATGAATCCAAATTCTAACATGTATACTTGAACCTGAATACCAGAACAATATCAACATGCAAACATGACATGACTTGACCAAACCATAGCTATAACTTGACTTGATTACATGACTACTTGTTTACATCCTGAACCTGATTACATGAACAACTTGTATCCATGGTCTCGATAAGTCTGATAATTATAATCTATATAAAACATTACACGGGGTTAACGGGGTAGATTGGTACGGAATGTATTAAAAGTGGCATGATGATGGTCACTAAAAGTCACCTACATGAACTTTCGTGCCGTTGTCCCATGGGTTTTGACAGAGTGCTAGTTCGCTGACGACATTCATGTTTATTTCTTTCTTGGAATGTTCGTCAGGAGGACAGGACCCTCAGGAGATTGAGCCCAGTCCGGAGTACTTGGATCAGATTGAGGCACAGCCATACTACTAGCTTTACTTGTACTTACCTTCCAGTTTGTATGCCACCGTTTAGACATTGCTTTTATCATTGTATATTTCCTTTTTAAATCAGTTGTATTGTAAAGATGAATGTTAATAAAAGTTAATGTTTACATTATATCCCTTGTCATTTCTTGTGCTTTTCATATATTGTTTATTTACGCTTAACGTATTTATTTCTGAGTAAATACGTCGCGTGCCCGTCATGTCTCCTTCCCCGTACACTGGGAAGCGGAGCGTAACAAGTTATCTTTAGGAAAAAGCGGTACATCTGGATGGTACTCGAACAAATCAGCAACTGTAACTAGGAGAAATATTCAAATCTTCGGGCAGGACCACAACATATGCGTTCTCGCAATCTTTCTCATTTAAATTTGCTCCGCGTCAATCGATTCAAATATTCTTCCAAATCTTTATTAAATCTTTTCTGTCCATCTCTCTACGTCATTATTCTCCACTTAAACAAAACCCTTCGTCGAGTTTATTATGAAAAGTTCAAGAGAGGTTTTGTGAGGATCTTCTTTTCTTTTTTGCTAATCTTCCAATTTATCTTTAAAATATCACTTTTGACCTTAAAATCTGAGAAGTAGAAACTGCAACCACCAAAATCTATGATTTTCTTTTTCTTCAAGCGACCTTTCTTTTTACAAGTCCAAAAAATATTTGTACCTTTAATGACTCCATCGATCATGACCAATTGACCATCATCCTGAGATTATGAATAAACTTTTTCACTACCTTGTAGATTAGATTTTTTGAAGTAAGACAGCTGGGTAAAAATCGTATCTTTGGTAGCACCGTCCTTAATAGCATCATCAAGATAGTTTATGATGATCTCTTCATTAATTAGCTTCTCGGACATACTATTGTCATAACAAGCGAAAATCCTTATTGCCGACTTAATTTCATCTATGTGAACAATTTCATCAATGTCGGTAACATTCTTAACTTGGAAATTTTCTTCGTTTGATTCAATTTGAAAGTTGGGCTCGGTGCTAGTGTAGGTCCAAGTTGAGACGACGGTAGTGGCGATGGAAATAATGCCGGTGGTGGAGACGATGGTCGTGGTGTTGACGGTGTCGATGACATCGGTGAAGAGTAACCATTGATAAGCTTGAGATCTCTTGCGCGTGACGCAGCTTGATTACAATAGAAGTATCCTTCGCATGGCCGATTCCTTACTGTAGTGAAGGTCTTCACACTGCGAGATATTTGTCGACCGTTCTGATACCGATTGATCAAAATCTGTTTGTAGTGAGGAGACAGGAACCGAGCACGCGGTTCTCGGCCAATCTTCGATCAGAACCTTCCCTTGTCTCTCTAGATTTACTTGCAGATGTTTCTACCAAGCCTGTGTGCTTCCTTTAAGTTTGTGAACCTCATGAACGCCGAAAAAATCAACTTCAGAGATCCAATCAAGTACTTCCTTCGAGTTTGTTGATCCATAATAAAAAGACACATCTTTTTGCTTGTTGGTGCATGGTAGTCGTAATTGGCATCACATCGTCAATATTGAGATCGAGATGGGGTAATTGTACTTCATAGCCGTCGGCGTTGATTCCTCGATTAGGGCAAGGCACATCACGGTTACGAATGTTTCCGCCGACACTCAGGGCAGCAACCATCGCTTCAATCCTTGCAAGGGCTCCTTCGAGGTTATTTGGGTCATCGCCGGCATCATGAGTGACCATTAAATCAGGATCTTGGGCTGCTCAGATACCTACTGGAGTAGTGCAACGAGGGTAGATATCGTTCTACGGACGATGGGCAAATATCGTTCTGCAGAAACGGTGATAAACCTAGCGCACTAGAAAACAGAAATAAATCTCTAACCTTTAATTTTTAACTTTCATTAAAAACCAAAACTAATACAAAATAAAACCCCAGCGCCTTTAAATAGGCAAACCCTAAAACCAAAAAGATTACCAAAAATCCCTAATACGAAAATACATTTAAATATTTAAAATAAACCCTAAAATTTGATATAATCTAAATATGGCATTTAAATAATTTAAATAAACCCTAAAATTCGAGATTATCTAAATTATCAAAACATGGCATTTAAATAATTTAAATAAACCCCAAAATTCGAGATTATCTAAATGCGCCACATCTGCGCTGCATCACCGTCTCACTTGGCATTTGGGATACTTAGACACATGAAAAGGCCTTAAGCGGATAGTCTTGTTTGTAAAAGCAGAATAAATGGGGTTAAGAAATATATTTTTAAGACCTTTTCAAACCCAATGCGCTTTGATACCATGTCAAGAACCACTTTACTTGAAATCTTACGTTGTTAATTTGTGAGATAACAATGAATACCAAGATCACATAATGCTCAACATGTATTTAGGTTCTTGTTATGAATTTATAT
Source organism: Agapanthus africanus (assembly GCA_030015575.1). NCBI lineage: Eukaryota > Viridiplantae > Streptophyta > Magnoliopsida > Asparagales > Amaryllidaceae > Agapanthus > Agapanthus africanus. The sequence goes on from JASDDO010000031.1 coordinate 717,356,538, forward strand.
TTAGAATTAGCGTCTAGTTATGCTTTCCTGTTATCCATTGATACAATGTCCATGTGCAGATGGTTCCTAAGAGGACGAGGATGGAAGTATGGATCTGGGTTTGTCGACGGAGTTTTCCCTGCTCTCAACCCAATGGCTCAGCAAATTCTCAAATTTGTAATGAAAGAAGTGAATAATGAAAGAATTTGGGCTTCACTTGACACTCTTCCTCCTACTCACAATTTATTTATGGGATGATCTCATTGATGTAGCTGTCGAGCTTCGTATAAACAAGCAATGGAGCCCAATAATATTGGTAAGCTTTCATCTTCAACCTTAAAAATGTATTATTACGTTCAATTCAAAAATGTTGAAGTATCCGATGATTGAATCACAATTAGCAGTTAAAAGGTAACCAGATATTTGGACATGTGGGATGCGTGTGAAATAAATTTTCATCACTGCAAAAATAAATGTTGATGAATCTTAAGTTTTAACGATTAGCTCTTAATGATCTGTATAAAAATGTTCATACGACGAGCATTGATGTACAAATTTATATGAATTTACAGTAATGATTTTGATGGTTATTGTGAAAAAGATACATCTCCATGCATGTTTGACAAGTGAAAAAGACATTGTATTGCATAAATTCATATATTTGGAAAATATGTATAATTACAAATATTTTTTCAGGTAGATATGGATAAAGAAAAGAAAGAGTTGTTTAAAAGATGCTGCTCCATTGAATTTTATAATGCATACTCAAAATATATTCACTTTAGAATGGAATGATAATTGTTTTGCTTTTTTTTGGATTTTGATTTCTTTCTTTGCTTTGTAACTTTCCCAAACACTTTTGATGAATATTCCTATCACTACTTGGTTTTGTTAAAAACTCAAGACGAATATTTTCATCCAGGTTTGTGAGTGGATACTCTATTCAAGAGCAATTTTCATCCTGATGTCTTGCTCATAGATGCTTATGTCCACAAATTGCAATACAAGGAGGCCGAGCCAATTTACTTGCGACTTTTAGAAGCTCATTGCATACCAACGGAAGACACTTGCGCTCTTCTCTTGCGAGCTTATATTACGGCGTCCGGTTTGCTTGAGAAAGCCGAGGCTGTTTTAGTATAGATGTGAAAAAATGGCATCCCTTCAAGAATATTTCTTTTTCTTTATACCATTAATTGCATTAAAAAAACTATATAGTCTAACCCAAGTAGCACCTATATCCTCTCAATTGATATGTTAGTGCTAACATCTCCTTTGTTCATTGGCCAAAACCCTCTTAAACACTTAAATACTCTCTAAACAACGCAAACAAGTTCTAGCAAACAATTATTTAAGTCATCTAGATTTAAATTTGAGGGCTTTTTAAAATATTTGCTCGATGAGCACAGGCTAATAAATCACTTGAGGTGGTATAAGTGCTACATAGAATAAATTAAGGGGATTTTATACAATGAACCCTCCTTTATAATTTTGTTATTTGTTTCATTACTTTTTTGTGAAGCTATTCATATTTAGTATTAAGTCATGAATTTACACAGAAAGAGCATCGATTTTACTCAGGGGCCGAAGTGTACAATGCATACATTGATGGATTGTTGAAAGGAAGAAACACTCAAAAGGCAATCTAAATTTTTCAGAGGATGAAGAGAGATTGATGCAAGCCATCTGCTGATGCTATGATGATTAATTTATATGAGAAGGTGCCCTGTCGCCTCTTCATTTCTGTATGGCTAACTTGCAACAATCCCCTTACTTTTGCCTGTATAGAAGAAAACACCCTAACTCCCAAAAATCTGCAAATTACACCACAGCTCTATGTTTTGCCATTTCTGTCTTTGCCTCTGTTCTTCTTCCAAATTTACACCCCATTTCTTTATCATTGCATCTCTCTCTTATGACCTAGATGTAATTTTCGAAGAAAAAGTGGCAAATTATGTGCACTTTCCGCGTTTAAAGATAGATGGAAATACTAATAAGTACTACATATTATGTTAGGAGTAAAATGCAGGTTTTTGTTTCTATGTGGGAAAAATGAAGGAGTTTTCCCTCAATTTCTGCCTTTTTGTATTGGCTTAATTTCACTAAACTACCAACAACTATGCCCTTTTTAACTAAAATACCAAAAACTTTATAAATTACAAGTAACTTCTGAAAACTTGCATATTAACACTATCCGTTTTTCACCAAGTTATCATAACACTGTTTTACAATTTTCATTGATGCTATTATGTTAGTTCAGTAAAATAGGGGTATTATTCACTAAAAATGGATGCTGTTATTATGAACTTCTTGGCAGTTTTTGGTAGTTTACAAGTTTACTGTTGTTTAGTGAGAACAAGGTACAGGATTTTTGGTGCTTCAGTGAAAAAAAACCTAAATTACATCACAACCTCCTTTTTCGCCTTTTTATTGTCTTAGAAGGCTTCCTTTTTACTCTCTTTGATAGGCTAATCAATCAATTATGGCCCTTAAGGTTTTCCATGAAATGAGAACCGACAGGTGCAAGCCTAATATCTGCACTTACACTGCTCTCTGATCAATGCCTACGCGAGGGAAGGGCTTTGCGAGAAGGCAGAAGAAGTTTTCGAGGAGATGCAAGAAGCAGGACATGAGCCTGATGTTTATGCCTATAATGCACTCATGGCAGCTTACAGGTAAGAATTGCCCTCTGCTATACTTAAAAAGAATTTAAAGGTTTTTTTTTTGGTTTGTCAGGAAATGGAACTTCATGCAACATTTGTTGCAAAAGGCAAAAAAATGATATAAAAATTATTTTTAAAAAATCATGTTTGGTTTGGAAATGAAGTTGCAAGAACTGGTTGGTTGTTATTTAATAGAGTTGCATACAATATTTATTGCAAAAAGAATAAATAATGTATATGTTCCGTGAAAATTTGTAAACCAAGTTGCACGAAACAACAAAATCTACTATCATTGCAAATTTGAGCATATGCTGCCTTTTCACTCGACTTTTGTTTAACCTACACAAAATGTGCTTTGGATATGATTAACCAGGCAATAAAAGTTTGTTCCCTCCAAAAAAATAATAATTAATAAACAATAACTCATGCGACTTAAGTCCATGCACCAGAAGAGATTGGCGCTGTCAAAGGCATGCGCCAATGGTCCCTGGCGCTGCACCAATCTTTGAAGCCCTGGCTTCTTTGATAGCTTAAGCTATATTTGGAAAAATAATTTTCCTAACTTTCTCGAACAGAAAGAATAATTCTGGTAAACCAGAAGATCTCCAAATAAAAAATTTAAAATACATAGTTAAGCTATTTAAAATATTCTCTATCTTTCTAAAAAAATTAGAAAGATAATTTTGTTAATAAGAAATAAAATCTTTTATATTTTTCTAAACATAAACCTTGTTAACAAGGATTCTTAGATTTATAATCCAACGGTGCTTAAGCACTCGGGCTGATATTAATACTATTAGCTCGTCTTATATCTTTCTAAACAAGAAAATCAATTGAATATTTTACTTAAATAAGAAAAATATTAATTGTGCTAATATATAATCTTTGGATCTAAAATCCAAAGATACTTAAGCATCCGGCTTGATCTTAAGATCAATTAGAGAAAACTAAATGATAGATTTTCCCTACTTGCCCAACAATATCTATATCCTATATAAAGGGCCCTAAAGGTCAAAATTTGATATACACAACCAACCCCATAAATTTGATCAGGAACTTAAATTCTCTGCAATCAAAACTTCCGTCTTCTTCCTCATCTTCATCAACCGAGATGAGAAAAGGTGATCAATCTCCTAACAAAATACTTAAGCTTCGTCCATAAAAGATGGTTAACCTTCATTACAGAACTTAAGTTCTTTTCGCTGATCTTAAGATATTTAGATCAAATTTCGCCTCGAGAAAACTTAAGTTTTTATTAGAGAGATTCCTTTGATCTTAAGATCTAGGATTTGAGAAAAAGAACTGAACCCCTTCATAAAAAATACAATGATCATGAACGAGGAAATTTAAATTTCTAAAGAATCGATCATGTGGCCCATACATAAAAATAGAGATCCCAGATTATAAAATATTGATCTTGATGATCGTTAATGGCTAAAATAGCCATTAACAGAAGCTTAAACTTCATATGAAACTAAGTTTGAGAGGAAAATATATAGAGGTTAATCTCTATCAAAAAAACTATAAGTGACCATACGCCAATGGGCATGCGCCATATAGAGATGCGCCAATAAAGGCCATGTGCCAATAAAGATATGCGCCAATGGAGACCCGCTACGTGGCATGCGCCACAACCCATGGACATCAAATTTTAATACGCCAGAGACCAAAAAGTCGAAGGCATGCGTCAATCCCCATCGTATACGTGGCATGCACCACAACCCTGATGCGCCAATAATTTAATGCGCCATAAACCCATATACCTTTATCTATGCGTGACACGTGGTATGCGTCAGAGCTTTTGGGCGCCAGTATATATACTCCAGAGCCAATTCTTAGTCCAAATTGACTAAGTGTTATAAAATTTAAGCTTCTATAATATCCCTTGAGCCCATATGCTCATATATTTTAAGTTGATATTAATCTAAAATAAGATTAACGGTCCTTAAATATATTTTCTAAGTCAATTTTAGTTCCATATACGATTAACGATCCTTAGATCAAACCCAAATATACCCTGAACTGATGGAACATATGACCTAAGTTCAACCATGTTCGCCGCTGAAAGACAGGGACCGAGACGTTGGGACGTCTGGCCTGAATTCTGGGAGCAAATGCTATTTGGACTTCTCCATACACCTCTCCGAAAATACCAAATTGATTTATGGCACAATATATCGGAAGTTTGGACAGATGCGACCATTGTAGCAGACTTTATCAGATTCCCCCTCATTTTTGAGGGGTTTTGATTGTGTGGGCGTTCTTCCCTGCAGGCGCAAGCCCCTGCAGTTGATTACGTTATCGCATTGGGATAACCACTTTCTCCTGCTCCGACAATTCACTTCGTGTCGTGTTGTGTTTTTGTTTCTTTTAGTTGCCCGTAGATTGTATACGGAGACTAGTTTATGCCGTCGCCCGTAGGGCGCGGATTAGTCCAAATCCATATATTTTAGATTTAGGGTTTAGGTCAAGGTTTGCTTGACGGGTTTTTGAACTTAGGTTATATATTCTTTTGGTTCAAAAATATTTTGTTTTATTTAAGGACCGTTAATCTAGTTTGAGATTAAGATCAACTTAAATGTATGAGCATTTGGGCTCAATCTATTTTAAACTAAGGATACATTAGTCCTGTTTGAGACTAAAATCAACTTAGCAATATTTTTAAAGATCATTAAAAGCACTTAGGTTCAGTTGCAAGAGAGACTTAGCCAATTTAAGCTTACTCGGTCTGTCTTTTGTTCTGTTCAGAAGTGCTAAGCACTTGTTTGGGCTCTGTTTGTTCAGCCCTCTTTTTATGCAAAAGTGCTAAGCACTTATTTGACATTCTGACATTCACATGGATATCATATGAAGCATTCAATTATGGGTGCTGCCCAATCAGTGCTGAGCACTCAGCCGTTTTGGCTGTATACGAAGTGCTAAGCACTTTTTGTGTGGCGTCCACGTGAGGAGCACGTGAGGCGCTGAGCGCTACCCAATCAGTGCTAAGCACTTAGCCGTTTTGGCTATATATGAAGTGATAAGCACTTTTTGTGTGGAGTTCACGTGAGGAGCACGTAAGGCGCTAGGCGCTGCCCAATCAGTGCTAAACACTTAGCTATTTTGGCTATATATGAAGTGATAAGCACTTTTATTCAGCGTCCATGTATATTTCACATGAGACGCTGGCCTTCTATTTTGGACGCCCACGTGTTTTTCACATGAGGCGTCGGGCGCTGTTAAAAGGGCGCCCAAGTGGGAAGCACGTGAGGCGCTAGTTTTTTTCCTCTTTTTTAGAGAATAAATCGCTGTTGATGGCATTTTGACCATTAATAATCACCAAAATCTTCGTTTTTTGAAGATCCAGGATCAGGTTTTTCTTTAAGAACTAAGTTCTTTTATAGGTTCTTTTTCCTTTTGTTTTTTTCTTTTGGACCTAGTTCTTTTCTGAATTTTTGATTCCCAAGAACAAGATCTTCCAAATGAGAATTAAATTCTCAACTTGTGGGACACTTGTTTTGTGGATCTCTGATACATAGAAAGAATTAAGTTCTTTGAGAAGGGTTAAACCCTTAAAATAAGTAAAAGAGATATTTTTATCTCTGTGTTCTCTTTACCTCGGTTCTCTTTTTTAAAAGGAAGCCTTTCCTCTTTAAGAATTAATTCTCTATTTTTTTTTAGAGCTTTCTGTATTTTTTCAGAAGCTTATAGGGGTTTTTCTATATGGATCTCTCTGTGTGTCTGGTGTGGTGTGTGGGACTTGAAGTCTCGGGTCCTTTATATAGTGGAGGCAAATTGATTTGAGAAATTTTACCAACCGTTGGATCTTTTATCCAAGGACTTCTGTTACCGCTTGACGATAACATAATTAACTGTAAGGGCTTGCGCCTGCAGGAAAAAGTGTCCCCACAATCAAAACTCCTCATCTTTAAGGGGGAATCTGAAAAGTTAGCTATATCGGTCACACCCATCCAAATCTCTGATATATGGTACCATAAATCAACTTGGTATCTTCGGATGGATGGATGGATGAATATGTTCCAAATAGCATATGCTCCCGTATTCAGGTTGGACATGCTCCCCACGCCTCAGTCCGGTTTCCGGCGGTAAACAAAGTTAAAATAATCAAACAGTCGATAGGGGTTATTTCCCTACAAGTTGCAACAAATGTTGCTCGCTATGTTGAAACTATTGATGCAGGAATTACCTACAGCCGTGCAGGTTTTCCATACGGATCAGCTGAGATTTTCTCGTTGATGCAACACATGGGATGCGAACCCGACAGAGCTTCATATAACATTATGGTAGATGCATTTGGTAGAGCTGGTGTTTATGAGGGTATGCGTAACCAAATGCTGAGCATGTTTATATTTATCGATCCTCCTGTTTCAGAACCACAGGGCATCCTAGCTGTGTAGAAAACCCCTTGTTTGTGTACTGGAATAGCTACCACTTCCTTGAATAGCGCTAACTTACCGCTTAATAGTTCACTATGAAAAATGGAAAGAAAGAGAATGGCTCCATTGGTGAACTACCATGATTCACTGACACGCTGCTCATGGCTCAGCTATAGGACAGAAACCGAAGTTCAATGCTATCACTTTCTTAAACTTCATTTCTAAAATTACGGTGCCATGCTAGATTTTTTTCCCCGTCTATGCCTCTTTGTTAGCTAAAAGACGCCGGTCATGTCTGGTACTTATCAACTCAAGGGTAGTTCCAGTCCCCTTCCTCGCATATTGTAAATGCTAAATAGGTAGGTAATTATAGTTGGATTCACGGAACACCTACAAGACTCCCTAGGTTCTTAGTAAATTATGAAATGCCAAAAAAAATCATGCAAGGCACCGTCCAGTGAAAATTCACATGATTGATTGATTCATTGGTATGTAAATGTACTTATACGCACAGGAAAACCAAAACATGAATGACAAATCTAAATATGAAAACATACAATCTCAATTCAAGTTGTTTTCTTTTTCTTCTTTTCTGAGATTTGTGCAGTCTCAATTCAAGGTGGATTCGAAACACTCTACTCTAACTCCTCTTCAGGCAGCATGCCCCAAAACAACACGCACGCACGCGCGGACATGCACATAAATGAACAAACAAAAGTATGTAGAAATTGCAATCCCATCAGTTGTATTGCAGAATCTCAATCTTAACACCTCTTAGGTGGTCTTGCTCAAATCAATAACCTCTTCCCATAGTACTGAAATGATATGGTATTAGTCAATTAGAAGTTACATCTACTGGAAAACTAAACATGAGAAATATGTATATATTAATGTACTAATTAGTGAAAATAAAGCAATATAAGTGGCATTTACTTATCACAAATAGTTCGATTTTGTGGAATAAAATTGTTGTCATCAGGAACTGTAAAATTTCCTTGAATTTATAATATTATGACATTAATCCCTGAAATTTCATTTTTCCTATTATGATCCCAGATTCTTTAATTTGTTTCACATCTGGACATCTTACTAGATTAAACCGCAGATTAGGAAAATAACCCATTTTTCTCTACCAACATTTTTCAATGTTGTTATCACCATGACACCATGCTTTTCTGAATCGAAATTTCTACCGTTTGGTTGCTTCTAAATGGAGTTGTATTCAGCATTTGTTGCAAAAATCTTCATTTCCGATGTTTAGATACCAACTGCCGTGAGTTGGAATTGGAAACGAAGTTGCAAAATGCCACAAAATTTTGTAGCATTTGTTGCAGCCAAAATAGTTGTCGTGACTTTGGAAAATGAGCCAATTTTAATGCATAAGCTTATCATAAACCACATAAGCAATTTTTACAAAAAATGTTGCAATTCTTCAACCCAACAGAAAAGGTGTTTTGGCTTTGGAAATCCAACAATAAAAGTTAAAAACGCTCTTGCTATGGATTTTGAGGGTTTTTTTAACTTGCAATAAATATCGTATGCAACAAGTATTGCAATTCCATATTGTTACTAACCAATCAGTCCCTTAATTTAATTTCCCCTCTATGTCCGCTGCAGATGCTCGGGCAGTGTTTGAAGAACTGAAGCGGCAAGGCATGACACCAACGATGAAATCGCACATGCTACTCCTCTCCGCCTACTCAAAATCTGGCAACATCCCCAAATGCGAAGAAATCCTCAACCAAATCCACAAGTCCGGCCTCCAACCCGATACTTTCGTGCTCAACGCAATGCTCAATGCCTACGGGAAAACGGGCCACTTTAAAAAAAACGGAACAAGTCCTAACCACAATGGAAAAAGGAGCATATGAAGTTGATATTAGCACATTTAACATTTTAATCAACGTTCATGGCCGGGCTGGCTTTCTCGATAGAATGGAAGAGTTGTTCAACTCTCTGCATGGTAATGTTAAGAGTATGAACGTAGGATAAGATACACTAAACTGCCATTTACTATCGGTGTTTTCACTAAACTACCTTGAAATTCTTTTATTAGTATAATCTCAATTGGACTTTTGTTCTGGTAGGGGTAAAATTTTCTCTGTAAAAATCGTTAAGATAATCTCATGAAAAACAAATGTAGTTATGGGTAATTTAGTCTAATTTAGCTGACAAATATATACCCCAACTTATGGAGATGATACCAAAACAGCCTAGGCTTAAATCTCACTAGCGCGATGCGCGAAAGAAAGAGCGCACAGCCTGAAGAAGATCGTTAGAATATAAAATTATGAGAATTTTTTTTGCTAAAATACCTTGAAGTTTTTTTGCAATGCAGAAATGTAAGGTGATATTAGAGCAACCCAACCCAGGTTCAAATTATCCAGAGCCAAAACTTTTTTTTAAAAAAAATAGTGAACAATCGGAAGAAGAATGTCAGAAAGTCTGAAAGTTTCAAACTATGAGATTCTTTATATTTTTATACTTTTGCTTTTTCACCATTACTAGCGTAGGTATTAAATTGAAAAGTCTGAAAGTTCATGGTATTTATTTGCAATTTGTAAGTTTATGGTATTCTTCTGTAATTTAGAAACATCAAGGCAATTAACTGACACATCGGTAAAAGTCCAGGTTATTTTAAATGAAATTATTACCTAAATATGTGTTGTGAAGGATGTCTCGTATTTGTTCAAGACTGTGAAGCCAAAGAAGTGACAGATGTCTGCCTTAAAAGGACAGGCGTCACTTATTTAAGGTCCAGAGCCTAGAACATGCACCGGACGTCTCCCACAGAGGGACAAACGTCTGGCTGAGCCTCAGAAAGTTGCGGCCAATTGGGCCAGATGTCCGCCACAGAGGGACAGACGTCTGGCAGCACAATTAACTTTCTTTCAAAGGTATAGACAGACGGCCGCTCTAGAGGGACAAACGTCTGTTCGACAATAACAGTGAATCTCAGGTCGAGATTTATCTCGAAATTCAGTTATTTTGTTGCAGTTTTGTAATTTCTAGGATTTTATTATAACTTAAATTGTATAGGCTATATATGATCTTAGGGTTATTAATTAGGGTAAACTTTGGATAGTTTTAGATCATAAAGTAAAAGAAGTAAATGGCATCTCCATAAGGGATCTAAACTATCGAAGGTGAAGGAGAATTTGTAAAAGAAGAAAGATCTCGTTGGAGATCATAAGAAGAGAGTGTAATTACTTTTGTAAGATTTTCTTTTTCTCAAGTTCTAATAAAAGTCCTCCCCGTTTCCCCCCAAATCTTTTGTGTTATTTTTAGTGCGGTTTGCATGTAGTTCTTTTGTTATTCGTCTATAAAGGGATCTAGGTTTATAGGTCTGGAAGATATTTTCCGCTGCGTTGCTAATTGATCTTATGGTAACAATAATTAATATCAGAGCTATATTCCGTATTTTTGCGATTTAAGTTTACGGCAAGTGACGACGCTTGTGTCCGCTTCCTATCTTCTTAGATCGTGATTATATTGATAGTACGTAAGGATCCGAGGGAAAGATATTTTATTTGGAATTAAAGATGACAGATAACAAAGTAAATAGCATAATGTTTGAGGTGGAGAAATTTAATAGGAAACAAAACTTCTTGATGTGGTAGAGAACGGTGAAAGCATTTCTGGTGAAGGAAGGGTTGTTCAAGGTATTGGTGGTAGTAAACCTACCGACATAACAGATGTTGCGTAGGCAGAATTAGATCAGAAGGTACAATACACGATAGAACTTTGTTTAGCGGATAATGTGATATATAACGTTATGAAGGAGACTTCTGCGGCAAGTTTATGGTTGAAGCTAGAGAGCTTGTACACGACAAAATCGTTAAACAAGCTGTACCTAAAGAAGCAACTCTACGGATTATACATGAAAGAAGGGACACTTATTCATGACCACCTAAACAACTTCAACAAGATGGTGAACGATCTTCTATGCCTTGAAGTCAAGTTAGAGGAGGAGGATGACCAAACGCTATTGTTTCTATCTTCACTTCCGAATTTGTATGAGTATTTGGTGACAACGATCCTTTATGAGAAGGAGACTTTCGAGGTGGAGGAGATTACGACTCTTTTAAACAATAAGATCATGAAGAAATCAAATCTATCGGAGGAGTCATTGAGATTGTTTGTCGATGAAAGAGGAAGATCGAAGAATAGAGACGAAGATAAGAGCATAAGAGGGAAATCCAAATCATCCGGACGAGAGAACGGACCGTGCTTCTTTTTCAAACAATCAGGGCATTTAAAGAAGCTATGCTAAAAGTATAAGCAGTGGTTGGAGAAGAAGGTTAAAGGTGCAAATTCAAAAGGTTCGGATCAAGTCAGTGTGTAACACCCTAGCACGATCATACGATATTAATTAGTATTTTAAACATAAGGACGGTTTCAAGCAAACCGTGCACAAGACCGAATAACTTCTCGATTACATTCACTCAAACATATGGGGATCATCGCCTATTGCATCAAAGGGAGGTGTCATGTATTATGTCACCTTCATTGACAATTTCTCACGGAAAGTATGAGCCTACTTTCTCAAACATAAATCAGATGTGTTTGTCGGCTTTAAGGGGTGGAAAGCAGCCATGGAGAAGCAAAAAAGGCTACAGGGGAAGTGTTTACGGACAAATAATGGACGTGAATACACCTCAAAGGAATTTCAGGATTTCTGTAAAGAACATGGCATACAGCGGCAATTGACTGTTCCAGGACAGCCAGAGCAGAATAGGGTAGCGGATTACAGGAACATGACACTATTAGAGAAAGCCATAAGTATGCGGCTGCAATCCGGACTTTCGAAGGACTTCTGTGCAGAGGCAATGAGTCATGCGTGCTATTTGTTCAACAGGTCTCCATCAACGGCCATAAATTTTCAAATCCCAGAAAAAGTATAGAGAGGAGAGCAAGCCAATTATGATTCTTTACGGGTGTTTGGGTGCCCTGCCTACTCGCTCATGAATCAGAAAAATAAGTCCAGGCTGGAATCAAAATCTAAAAGCTGTGTTTTCTTGGGATTCAAACTTGGTGTTAAAGGCTATAAGTTATGAGATCTGAAAAACAAAAGGGCGTTCACTAGACGTGATATGATCTTCGATGAGGATTCCATGTTGAAATACGTGGTTAGAGATAATAAGGAGACATGTAGAGCATTAAGGGACAATGATTCGGTGGAGATCGGGTTATCTGGCGCTCATAAGAATACGGACACCGAAGCACAAATTCAGCCTATTAATACGGAGATGGACGGGCAGATTACGGAAACATAAGGTGAGGACCAACCCCAACTAGACCTACAGGCAGTAGCATTAAGGTATGGATATGTACTCATAAGGCACCAATCAAATACAGTTTCTAAGATATGGTTGCATTTGGTCTAATCACCGAAAGCGGAGATCCTAACTCTTATCAAGAGGTCATTGGGCAAGAGGATGGTGATCGATGGATTATGGCAATGATGGAGGAGATGGGGTCACTTCGAAAAAACAGTACGTGGAGATTGACAGAGCTACCGAAAAACAAAATGGCTGTTGGCTGCAAGTGGGTGTTCAGGTAAAAAGACAACGAGCAATACAAGACACGTTTAGTTGCGAAGGGTTTTGCTCAGAAGGAGGGGGTTGACTACAACGAGATTTTCTCGTCAGTAGTCAAGCATAAGTCTATTCGAGTATGTTAGCAAAGGTAGCCACTTAAGATTTTGAATTGGAACAAATGGATGTTAAAACGATATTTCTGCATAGGGAGTTAGAAGAGACGGTCTTCATGAAGCAACCTGAAGGATTTATAGAGCCCGGTAAGAAAGATCGTGTATGCTTCAAGAACTCAAGCTGTCTTTATATAGGTTTAAGCAGTCTTCTAGGTAGCGATACAAGCGCTTCGATTCATTCATGAGGAAGCCCAATTACTCTCGATATGTGTATGACATCCGTATGTACTCAAAACGGCTTAAGGATGGGTCATCGATATATTTACTCCTATACGACGATGACATGTTAATCACAGCTAAGAGTATGGCAGAAATAAATGCGCTCAAAACTTCATTGAGCGTGAAATTTGACATGAAAGGTTCAGGTGAAGCGAAAAAGATTCTTGGGATGAAAATTATTCAAGACAGGAACGCCGAAAAGCTGTGGCTATCCCAAGTCAGATTTATTAAGAATGTGTTGGAGAGATTCAACATGAAGGACTCAAGACAGATGAGTACCCATATCGTCGATCATTTCAAGTTATTCTCTAAGGAGTGTCCAAAATCAGTGGAGAATAAGGAAAAGATGTCTTGAGTATCATATGCAAGTACGGTGGGATCGCTGATGTACGTTATGGTATGCACACATCCTGACATATCCTATGCGGTAATTCTGGTTAGCCAGTACATATCAAATGCAGGGAAGTTTCATTGGGAAGCGGTAAGTGGATACTTAGGTATCTAAAAAGAACTAAAGACCCCGGTTTATTTTTTCATAAGTCGGTAGATAAATTGAGTTAGTTGTAAGGATACGTGGATGCGGATTACGCTGGTGACTTGGACAAGAGAAGATCTCATACAGGCTATGTATATACAGTTTCAGAATTTCCTATCATTTGGAAGTCGGCATTTCATGATACTATGGCGCTCTCAACAACGCAGGCAGAATACATGGCGGCAGTGTAAGCATCTAAGGAGGCTTTATGGTTAAAGGGTCTAGTTGGCGAGTTCGGGTTCGATGAGGAGCTGGTTCTTTTGTTTTACGACAGTCAAAGCGCCATTCGCTTAGCGAAGAATCAAGTATACTACAGTCAAACTAAGCATATCGACGTGCAGTATCACAAAATAAGGGAGTGGACCAAAAAGGAGATCGACTTGATAAAAATCGATACTAAGATGAATCTGGCGGATATACTAACGAAGGTAATTCCTGCAGAAAAGTTAAAGACTACCTTGACTTCTATTCAAATATTCAAATGTGAAGAAGGGCAATCACGGTAGGAAGGTCGCAAAGCAGTTTTTCAATTCTGGTTAAAAATTGTGACAGTATTAGTTTCGCAATTTTGAAGAAAGATTGTGCCAGGAAGGGAAAGGGGGAGAACAATTAAAGCAACCCTAAAGGATACAAGACGAAGGGCAACATATTTTCAAGGAAGCTATAAGGAAATACAAACTAATGTGGAGATTGTTGTGAATAATGTCTCGTATTTGTTCAAAACTGCAAAGCCAAGGAAGGGACAGGCGTCTGCCTCAAAAGGACAAGCGTCTGGTATTTAAGGTCCATAGCCCAGAACAGGCACCAGACGTCTTCCACAGAGGGACAAACGTCTGGTTGAGCCCTGGAAAGCCACGGCTAATTGGGCCAGACGTTCGCCACAGAGGGATAGACGTCCGACAACACAATTGACTTTCTGTCAAAGGTGCAGGCAGACGTCTGCCCCAGAGGGACAGACGTTTGTTAGACGATAACCGCGAATCTCATGTCGAGATTTGTCTCGAAAATTCAGTTATTTGGTGGCAGTTTTGTAATTTCTGAGATCTTATTATAACTTCAATTATGTAGGTTATATATAGTCTTAGGTTTATTAATTAGGGTTAAATTTAAAGAGTTTTAGATCATAAAGGAAAAAGAGTAAAAGTCGTCTCCATAAGGGATCTAAGCTATCGAAGGTGAAGGAGAATTTGTAGAAGGAGAAAGATCTCGATGGAGAGCATAAGGAGAGAGTGTAATAACTGTTGTAAGGTTTTCTTCTTCTCAAGTTCAAATAAAGGTTCTTCCCGTTCCCCCCAAATCTCTTGTGTTATTTTTATTGCGGTTTGCATTTAGTTCTTTTGTTATTCGTCTATAAAGGGATCTTGGCTTATAGATCTGTAAGATATTTTCCGCTGCGTTGCCGATTGATCTTGCGGTAATAGCAATATCCCCCAAACCTCACCAGAACTTCCAAGTATTGGTGCGGTCGCTAGGAAAGTAAGCTCAAGAAACTATTCTGTGTTTATTTCTTAATTCTTAACAAGAAGAAATTTGAAGGCCTATGCAGTGACTTGGACATCGAGGATGGGAGCTTACTCGAGAAAGAAGAAATATGTAAAGTGTTTGGGGCATAGGCCAATGCGAGGGATCGGGTACTTGAGTAAACCGGCATAGGCCAATGCGAGAGATCGGGTACTTGTTCCTAATAGTCACCCGGTTTAATTCTCGATAATCGATGCACATCCTTCTTGTGCCATCTTTCTTCTTGACTAGAAGAACTGGAGCTCCCCAAGGCGAGTTACTGCTTCGAATCCAGTCCTTCTCAAGTAAATCAGTAACCTGCTTCTTAACTTCTTCCAACTCCACTGGTGCCATTAGATAATACGCTTTAGAAACTGGCGCTGCACCAGGAACAAGATCAATCGCGAACTCCACGTCTCGCTTCGGCGGTAAACCTGATATGTCTTCAAACACGTCCATGAAATCTCGAACAACAGCTGGCGTTTCAACTTGAGCAACCTCCATCGACGAAAGAACATTAGCTGTCGGCCTAGCCCTAAACTCGACTGGCCCGACAGAACTGCTTCCTCCAGTGAAGATAAACTCTGGGTGTCCGGGAATCTGGAAAATTACTTTATTTGCCCTACAATCGATGTGAGCGTGGAAAGTGCCGAGAAAATCCATTCCCAAGACGACTTCATAGCTGCCCGTATCAATCACCAAGAAATCTGCAAACAGCTCCCGTCCGCAAACAACAACTGCACAATCCTTACATGCTCTACTAGATATGATCTTCCCATTCCCAGTGTGTATGTCCCAGAAACTAGACAGGGGCGTGCAAGTGATCGAGTGTGTAGCAATAAACTTGGACGACATAAAACAATGGGATGCACCAGAATCAAATAACGCTAACGCGGAAAAACCATGAACAAGTAGAATACCTGAAACAACTTCTCCTGAAGCCTTGGCTTCCTCAGCCGTCAGGGTAAATGCTCGAGCTTGATTGGGTCCATGAGTCAGCTGCTTCTGTCCCTGAAACAGTTTCTGCGGTGGCTTCTGAACATCATCCTTCGTGCGAAGCTTCGACGGACAAGTGCTGATAGTATGATCCGCCGATCCACAAACCAAACAGAGTCCCTGTTTCCTTCGACACTCCCTTTGGACGTGCCCAGGTAAATGGCAGTAGTCACAGATCACGGTCCTCCACTGATCAACAACAGCATGCTTCTTCATCGGTGTTACACCACGACGGTCCACTGGAATACCTCTGCGTCCATGTGCTCGGTTCGGTGCAAATGCCGGCTTCCTTACTGTAACTGCTGGCTGCTGTGTACTCCCAGTCTTCATAGATAGGCTCTGCTGTTCTCAAGCCGCTGTAAGCACTTGAGAAAAAGTGGTCAAACCCAGGGAGACTATCTGTCTCTGGATGTCCACATCCAAACTGCGCATGAACCTCCTTGCCCTATCAGCATCGTTGGCAACCAAAGGTCCAGCGAATCTACTGAGCCGCGTCCACTCAGTTGCATGTACATCTACAGGTGCGCCGTTCTGCTTCAAACTGATGAACTTTTCTTCCATTTCCTCCCATGCAGTCCGCGAAAGAACTTCTCCAGGAAACTCTTTGAAAAATCCGCCCACTTGATCGGCTTGGGCAAGCGGGTCTCTTCCACAAGCCACCATTCACGGGTGTAATCCACCAACTGGATGCGTACCACATCCACTCTCTTATCTTCTGGGATCTGTGCCGCAATGAGTAAATTCTCTGTGTCAACCAGCCACTGCTCCGCTGGCAACGGCTCCTCCAAACCAGTAAAGACAGACGGACCCAGTCTCCTGAAATCCGCCACGGTACCCACACGATCTCCTGGTCTGGCAACAACATTGTTTACGGACTGCTGAACGGTCCGCAAACCCTCCTGAAAAGATTCAGCTTGCTGCTGGATCAGCTCGGTCTGTCGCCTTTGGTTCTCCAACATCCCACGTATTACTCCAAGCATAGCGGTTTCGTCAACACGCCTTTGGTACGTTTTCACATTCTTATCTGCCATGTTCCTGAAATCAAAGCACCAAAAAGATTAGCATGATAACAGATTCAAATGTAGATTAAGGATATGAATCAAGGCTAGAACTCCAAGTTACTTAAATAGAGTACCGCATTGTAACCATGCCGCGGTATCATAGCTACAATTACATAACTCCATCCAAGTCGCCTAAGTTCTAGAGATAAATAAGGAACCAGGTTTCGAGTCGATATGCAAAGGAGGTTTGCATATCGTAAAAGTATAATCAGGAGGAGGTTAACATTCAAGAATGGTAAGACAGTAAGGTGGCAGGACATGTTTTCTAATCACGAGTATTCTGATTCGTGTATTTGGTCCAATAACCAACTACAAAAGAATCAAACCCGATTAACCTATAACCTATGGCTCTGATACCAAAAGAACCATGTCACGCCCCGCTTCCCAGAGTACGCTAAAGTAGGCACGTGACATAGCCAACCATGCTACCTGTGGATAGGAATTATCCTTCCACGGTCACATTACGGCTGTAGAGATATCAAGAACAATAATAAACTATCTAACACATGTCCATAAGCCAAAATAAAATGAGTCAAGAATAAAATAATGCGGAAGCAAAAGATCCAATACAAGAATAACTGGAATGTATGTCCCATAATGTGGGCTCACATCATGAATGAAAATACTGAAAATAAAAGAACTAACTACTAACGAGTCCTCACTGCTCAGCCTGCTGACTGAAGTACTCCTGCTCGGACTGCAGCAAAGGTACGGAATCTGGGCCATGCAAAACCCAGACGTCAGCGCGTCATAACATCAAGCAATAATATATAAACAGGGTAGCAAGACATACAAGTATGATCATAAAAGGTAAAGCAGGTGTAACAGCAATATAAATGAGTGCAGTGAAAGGTAGTGTGCAGTGAGTACTCTAAACTGGTCTATTGGGTTAACTACTCTCAAGTCTTTGAAATCAATTTGATGAATCATCGATGTAACTCAATAGTATCCCTGCGTGTCCGGGATCACGGTCTATGACTCTCGGCTGAACCCGAGACGTGCCACAAGACAGTAAAAGGGTGGTAGGTAATGACGAGTGATGTCAGTAGGCCTAGCCTGTAAGACTGATCAGAAAATGTATAGAACTGTCGAGTTACAAGTCAGGTTTCATTATTGATTTTCCCATACCCCCAAGTTATATGTGCTCAAGTCAGGTATTAAATAATCTGGGGCCAATGCCAACACAGGATCAGGCAGGTACAGATTTGTCTGGATAGACAACAAGAAATGTCCGTAAGGACAACAGGTCATGTTTGTTGGCATTAGACACAAGATCAGGTAACAGGTAAAATCATGGTACATCAGATCAAGCCAGGTAGTATATAGGTATCATGTCATGTCGAGAGGTGCACGGTACCATGTCGTGTCAAGCAGTAGGTGTAACAAGTCATGGCAGGGTGCATAAGATGTCATGCTCATAATCAAACTAACATAAGCATGGGTAAACAAAACAAGCATGGGGTACTAGTGGAACAATAAAATGGAACACTGTAATGTGAAATGCAATCAGATACAGATTAAGGTATATAGATGCACAGTTATGATTATGGTTAAGATTAAAGTTCCAATACTAATTAAACTACAATTTATCAAATGTGGAATATCAATATTATAATATAATATATTCAAGTGATCTACGCATGCAATAATATGTATACTAGATGAGATGGATGCAAACGGGTGTTTGAATAATGATAAACTATTTAAAAGGGTACTATGGGTTATGTAAACATTTATTATATGATTTAAACACTGATGTGAGTACTACGTATAGTAAGACAAGATGCAACATGATAGGGTTCAAGTTGTAAATCTAAAATGATATAACTGGACATCGAAATGTAAAATGGAAACTAATAGCCTTAGGTTTAATTTACAGGTTTAATCATGAAATTAAATATGTATAAAATAGTGTAATAGCATGTAGCAAGTTTTACTTGCCTCGACGGATCCAGAAACGGGTATACGGAACGTCACACGTCGGCGGAACAAGTCGTGACGCGTGCACGATATACGGAACGAATTCAAACAACGTACAATGGGATCACACGGGTCAGATATCCTCGCTAGGTTGTCGGGATCGTCGCCGGCACGGTCGGATTCCGGCAAACCAAGAACAGTGAATAATTAAGAAGGAAATGCAAAATGCATGGAAAAGAAAAAGAAGAATGGAAGAGATCTTACTGTGATTATGTGTTCTGGGATTCCAGGGGAGTCGGCAAGGGGCGACGACGACGAGGGTTGCCGGCGTGAGGGTTTCCCGGCGAGGCTAGGGTTTCGATTTAGGGTTTGGAGTCGGTTGGGTTTGGCGTGCAGGATGTGTAGGGATTCTGGTGAGGTGAGGGTGCAGAGGAGAGGGAGAGGAGAGGAAAGAGATGGCGATGGCGATGGCGATGAGATGAGATATGGTCAGCGGTGATGGGAAGATGGGTTCTCGGCTTGAGTTGGGTGTGTGTGCAGGGGGGAGAGGCTCGGGGAAGAAGAAAGAGAAGAAGAAGAAGATGGAGAGGAGGAGGAGAGGAGGATGGAGACGAAGGTTGAGGAGCAGAGAAATAGGGTTAGGGTTGATGAAGGCGATGGGTTCACGGCGATGGGCTCGGTGTTAAAACGAGGGAGAAGGAGGGAAAGAATTTTTAGAGAAGGGAGGTGACGAGATCTGCGGGCGGTGACGAGATTCGAGA
This sequence comes from Agapanthus africanus, assembly GCA_030015575.1. Taxonomy (NCBI): domain Eukaryota; kingdom Viridiplantae; phylum Streptophyta; class Magnoliopsida; order Asparagales; family Amaryllidaceae; genus Agapanthus; species Agapanthus africanus. Next base: position 717,376,258 of record JASDDO010000031.1, read on the forward strand.
AGCGAACGGTGTTCGCGAGAGGAGAGAGAAAGAGAGAGCTCGGTGGGGTCGGCGCAAGGAAGGAATTCAATTGGCTCGGGGAAAAGAGAGAGAGAGAGAGCTCGGTGGTGGGGCCCAAGCGCAGTAGATGAAATTTCATTGGCTCGTGGGGAAATAAAATTGATTAAGATTTAAAAAAGATTTTATATTTTATATTACCTATAAACTAACAGGATTTGTTTAGTTATGAAATTTTAAAGAAAAAAATTTAAATAAAACAGTTAATAATTTTTATTTTTTTTTTGGCGGATACAAGAATATTTCAAAATGCGGCCGGGTCGGGTCCAAAATTTTGGATTTGAAATATGAAAATTTTATGCAACCTCCAAAACTTAAAATGAAAGATCAAGTAGCAAAATGCAATATCCACATAAAATACTCGTGTCTAATCAACAAATCAGGGTAGTCAATAAATATGAATTAACCCGTTGAAGCAAGCGGGTCGGGTCGAATATAATGTAAAAGTAAACTACCATTCGCAACCAAACATGATAAATCAATAAACACCACAAACACACAAATACGGCAAAAGAAATTGGTATAACTGAACTCAGTTGTTACAACCATTAATTCCGTACACGCATAAATATGAAACATTTTATCGTTTTTATATGAAAGGCCCATAAAGCAAAGAATCTAACACCTAGGACACAAATGGGCCCCACATCACAGCTGGAAAGTCTACCATCGCCGGCAGGCCGGTGCACTCATGTACAAATAATAATGCACTGGGCTCCATGGGCCGTCCAAAGAGACAAACCTTTAATTTTACCTTGTCTAGATTCTATGAAAGTATGAAGGAGAAAACAATGGAGGGCATGGAGGGCATTATTGTAAGTTAGGAGGGCAGAATGGACCATCTCGAAGTGATAGGGATGCGGACCTGAGGGTGGTGCATTTGGGGGCTTGCATGGTGCAAGCCACCTGTAAGCTTTTGGATGGCTTTGAGATTTGTGCAAGGAAAACCATCTAAGGGCCTGCATCATGCAATACAAGCGCTTGCATTGAAGTTTTTTCTTTGGGTTTGCTATTTGGGTCAAAGGAATCCAATGACGGCGATTGTTGATAGGGTCGCTTTGTGAATAACTCCTCATATTTCATGTATTCGGCAAATCATTTTTCAAATTTTCTATACGTAGAAAATGGTCGATAAAATAGAGAAGGGGATATCTGAATGTGTGTGATAAATGAAATTTCTTTCATTCGTAACACCTTAACCTTACGTAACAACCATGTTTCTTGTTGATTACCAGCTAAGTTTCCGCAGGCCTTGCTAAGCAAAAAAATAAATAATAGGCTTGCTTCGATTTCATAATGACATCGGCTCAAATAAAGTTAGAAATTATTTGACTTTTTCATATTATATGGTAATCAAAACCTAGAGCTGTTACATGAAGCAAGCATGGCATTGCTATATAAATTTTAATAGACTGCTTTGTTGCGTTTTATATTTTTTGTAAATTTTAATAGATTATTATGTGGAGCCAGCGCACGCGAGGTCTCTAAGTAGTAACCAAAACAACCACCACCACCATGGTGACAGAAATAAAATTTGTTGTTATTTGAAGAATTGCATACTTTACAGCTAGTTTATTGGGCCCCCATCTATGAGTCCAAAAAGAGGCCGGCGTCCTCGCATGGGTCCCGCTTAAGCCTTGTCTTTTTTTACCCTTTTCTCTTAAAATCGCACCCTAATCCTCACGACGACGACGTGGGTCCCACAGTCCCATGAATTGGGGATAGGGTATTAGAACGGGTGCCTTTGGAGCAGGTGAATTTAGTGATTTGAAGGTGAGAAAGAGTGGGGCTGGTCCACGTCAGCATTGAAGGAAAACACGGCGATGTCGGCTTGGTCGGTTTTGTTTTTTAGGCGCCACCAGCTAACGGGCCCAAAGCCGCCCCCATGAGTTCTGGTCACCGCAGTCCATTGCTTTTTATTAGCCAGGTAAGGTTACCTCCTTCAAAACATGTTACAATATCATGAAATAATCTTATGTTATGCAAGTTTTACTATGGCGCCAGGAAAGATACTTTATTTAACTAGCCGGTAGATTCCAACGTAGGTCACGGTCACGGTGATTTGATACAGAATTATAAGGTGTAAAGTTACCGTGGAGATATTATACGAAGCAAAAAGCGGTTTATACATCGTCTGTGGTGTTATACACGGACGATTGAGATTAAATCGAAAAAAATAACAGCCTTAAGAATATGAGTTGGCTTTTACTTTTAATCTCAACCGTCGGTGTATTTCGATAGGAACGGTAGATTGAGATTAAATCGAGAGAAAAATACTCTATCATGTTAGTTGGTAAAGTATTTCTCTTAGTGGCCTTGGACGGCAGGTTTTTGGTTCGGCATATTTTCCAAAAGAAAATCTTATGTTATAATTTTATGAAAAAATGGTAAACTGCAACTCTCTTTGTTCCTTGTCCTGATATTTTTCATTTGTTATATGTGACATATAGCTATCGTAAACACTCAGCAAATTCACATACATGCATTCAACATATCAAAAGGAAAAAATTCATGCCGTGTTAAAAAAAAGGGAAACGGGGGCTGTACGGACACTACAGGCCCATAACTGCAGTGTCCAGACCGCATGCCTTATGGAGACCAGACACTTTTTGCACATTGCCTCTTGGACCCCACATGAGCTGCAGTCTGGATATTGCAGTTATGAACCTATATGCCCCCTTACAGCCATTAAAAAAAATAGTCTTGCATAACTTTGGTTTTTTCAAAACGTTATTTACAAAATCATAACGGGACAGCTTGAAAAAGAATCTTAATTGGATCGAATCCGAGTGATCAATTGACATTGAATGGAGGACTACTGTAAAAATGATTTATTTCAAATTTTTAATTTGCTTTACCTTTATGTCTTTTAAAATGAAAAAAATGCAAAGGTTCCACCAACCAACTCAACGTAACAATTTTAACCTTTCCAACTCAAAAAAGACCCCACGCCTCAACTCGCCCCCACGTGAACCGCACCTCCCCATGGTCTCACAGGTTAATAAAACCATAACCTTTACCATTATTACCCAAACCTTTTGAATGGTAAAGTCATTGTTATATTTTTTTGCAAAATGAAAGAAAGAAAGAATAAACTATTGCCCCATGTTTCGCCACAAGTTTGCCCGCGTTATCTAAAGAAAAAGATAGAATATCCGACCTATATCTCTCTCTCTCTCATCTCTCCAGAAAAAAGAAGTAATAGGTTTGATGGAGATTATATGTAAACATGAGAAATCTTGTCTTGTAAGCATGAAATGTGTAATTTGCAAACATGTTGTAATACATTGTATTTCCATATGATGTGGTTTGATGGAGGTTATACATGAAATCCAACAAGGTTCATATTGTAATATATTATATTTTTATGTGATGTATTTTCATATTTCATATTGTAATACATAAAATTAGTAATAAAACCTTACATCGTTTTACCTGCAAACTCGATAGAAGTTATTGTTGTTGATATCATTACTGCTTATGTTGTGGCTTTGCGACTGTAGTGCCGCTGCTGATTGAAGAAAGCAGAAAAACAGTATAGAAAAAGAGGACTGCAGGTGCTGCAAAATTTGTCATTGTAAAGGAGGATTTTTTTTATTGTAAACGGTCTTATAAAATTTGTCATTGTGAATGGGGAATTTCTCATGAGAAGCGATTGAATCATTGGAGAAAGTAGAAAAATAAAAAGGAAGATAAGAAACGGTATAAAAAAACAAGCTTGCTAGCTGCTACGGTACTGCTTATCTAAGAGGAGAAGGGCAAACGCCGGCTCAAGAGAAGAAGGTGATGGAGAAGATTTTAGAGGAGGAGGTGAAAACACAGGCGTCGACTCGAGAGGAAGATGTGGCGTCGACTCGAGATGAGGAGGAAACACCGGAGTCGACTCGGGATGAGGAGGAGGTGTTGGCGTCAATTGAAGATGAGGCGAAGGTGCAGGCATGTATCGACTGAGAGGATGAAGAGATGCTGGGTCGGATCGGATAGGTTTTGGTTTAACCTTAACCCAAGTCAATTTATATACATATCAGTCGATATATATATGATATGAGTATTTTAAAATCTCGGTCAATATTGGTCAAAAATGAGATTTCAAAAAATCGTTGTTCCCTACCATGGAGGAGCCGATATCCCGCCTCCCATATTTAGAACAGTGATTTTGCGGTGACCACGCCGTGGACGGTGAGGAGAACGAGGGCCAAAAACATCGTGATTTCGTCCCACTCTGGTCTGCTCTCGATACTGCTGGCCGTATAAAAAAGATTCTCTCTTTTTCTTTCTCCCCCTTCTTGCATTCAACTAAAATTTTCCATCAAAATTCTTTTAGAGAGAGAAAGAGAAACAAAAGAAGAAATTCTTAGAAAGAGAGGGGGAGAGAAAGGCGATCGGTTTTGGATATCGAGGTGATCGTCGAATCCATTTCTTTCTATGATGCGATCGCTGCTTGAATCTAAGCATTAATCGACTTGCTTTTGATAGGATCGTTTGAATCTTGGAACAACCTTTTATTTTTTTTAAAATTATTTATGCTGATTATTCGAGCGATTCCTTGCGCTGCTGCTTATTCTCTCTTGATGTGTTGAATGTTTTCAGAAACAAGTGCAGCTTTTATTTTAGATCGATTCAAATTTCTGTTCTCTTTTGGGATCAGAATCGATGATGGTCTTTGAATCTGGGTGCTTGAGTTGATCCTTCGGGTTTTGTTTTTAAATTTTTTTTCCTTATATATATTGATTTTGAATTTTTGATCTTTTTGATGATTGATATGTTCCCCATTGGTTTCTATGATCCGATCCGTCTCATTTAAATAGCTCTTAAATTATAGGATTTTACTTGCGAAAGGAACTGATTTGATTCACTTTATTTTCTAATTTTTCAATTTATAAGCCGGATCTCTTTCTATAGCCATCACTAATAGTCAATTGATTCAATTTATTTCTCTTTACCCCTGTAATTTGCAGCTGAAGTGTACAAAAGTACCCAAGGGAGCAAATGGAAGGAGATACACATGCAATTTCCAGGGACGTGGAAGTGAAGTTTTCCGACAACATGGTTCATGCAAGGGTAATGATCGATACTTGTTGATGTTTGAGATGGCTTTTACAAGAAATGAAAATGCATCTTGTAATATGAAATTCGGATGGTCAGTGATGTTACAATTTTGTATAATCATATCCAACTTCTTCAGTCATGAAATTTCATTATGATTGCTAGCTAGGAAAATTTTGTTTAGAATTGGTGGTTTGCTCTTTATGTTGATTATTTATGATGTTTCAAGGGAGATGTTAACTTTTTAATATATCAGAGGATGAGATAATTTTATTTATATGAGTGTACATTTAACATAAACGAGATCCATCCAAATAGACTTAAGTCTTCTTGGTGGGAGGCCCATTTATTTTTTATACCCATGTATCTCTCACAGTTTTTCCAATGTGTGACTATTCTCAAACATAGCTCAACAAGGGAAATGGACATTTTGCATTTAAAAAAAAAAGTTAGGCCTTTCCTGGTATTTGACGCAGCCATTGGACTGTAGTATAAACTAGCAGAATAGTTATTTAAAAAAAAAAATATCAGAGTTAGGCAGTCGACAATTCAAATGGCAACCTCCAATTACACGGGGAGAATAATAAGCTATTTTACTACGTGTTTGAAGTACTTCTTTCCACATTATGTTAGAAACACGGTGTAACTATGATCCAAGGATAAATCCTCAACAACAACAACAACTGAGCCTTCTATCCCAAGCATATGGGTAGGCTATATGAACCAACAAGAGAATCACGCCGGGTCTAGCATATGAATCCTCCGTCTCCACTCACTCCTATCGAACAATATACTTTCATTGAGGCCTTGGACAACCATACCTTTTCGTATCACCCCCATCCATGTTTTCTTCGGTCTCCCTTTCGTCCTTTTGACACTGCCTATATCGAGAGTATCCATTCGTCTAACCGGTGTTTCCATAGGTCTGCGTTGTATATGACCAGACCATCTTAGTCAGTTTTTCCGCATCCAAACCATCCAAGGATAAATCCTCAATTCCACTATATTATAACTCCCCAACAGTTAGGAACTAACCTAAAAGAGCAAGGGAATGAGCTTTGGGCACCTTGTGAGTCTGGTAGCTAAGTTATTGTCTGAATCCGAATCCGATTTTTTTTCTGGATAGGATATAATTATCCATATTCGGTTAGATAGGATACTGATATCAATGTATTTAAATATTTTCATGGATATGGATTTGGAGTCGGTTTAAACTTTTTTGGACACGGATATGAATATCCGCACACAAATACAATGAAATTTATAGTTTATATTGTATTTTTAGTTAATTGTGCTTATTTATATAGTATATTCTTGTTTACTTCATATATTTTGCATTTAAAAGAATATTTTAGCATGTTATTTTATCATGTTCGTTTCAAAGTACGCAAAAGAGGCTAGTAGCATGCATACTATATTTATTGTTCATATGATATTCTAGTTGCTATTATGCATTCTTTAATAAATATTTGAATACTTATTAAATTTGTTTTGAATTCGATTTTTGTATGTATTGTTTACTCGCACATTTCAGGTTCATGGTCGTATTTATTTTTCTATTTTGTATGAATCGTATCCGTATTCATCAGTTTCATATTGCTTTGTGTCCGTATTCATTTTTTTCCAAATACAGATATGCCTTTTTGTTTATTACCAAACTAAATCAATATCCCTGTTGTATATGTATCCATACCCGTGATTAGAAAACAAGTGCAAATATAGCAATGCTCATATCTACTCTATATACTGCCCAAATGCAATCCTTATAGGGAGGCACTGCTAAATTGAATAATTGAAGTCTGCTAAAAACTCTATCTCAGTTTGAACCTTAAGTACACGGTCCTAGAAAAGTAGACAATATCCAATAGGCATCTTCACCTCCAATTTGATGACACGTTTTCAATGATGGTGGTGATGTTTTGGTAAGTTCGACCCTAGTTTCATTAAGGGGGACAGAATGCCATGCTCAAATTCTTAGCAGATGCTAATGGAGTGCACTAGATCAAGTTTCCGAATAAAGAATATTAGGCTTAGTGTGGACTTGAGGTCGGCAGTGGGGCTAGGCTAAGGTAAACATCATACTTTGTTTAACATGGAAGAAGAGTAGAAAATGAAAGAAACCGGTTGATTGGGAGTTTAATGGGTTTTTAAATGGGTTCATGGATGGGGATATGAGTAATGTTGGGATTTTGGAAACATTGGCGTGTGATGCACCACATGCATATTTATATTTGGTTAAAAATAAATTTCTGTTAAAGGTGTTGGATTCTCTTAACCTTTATGCAACTATAAAGGTATAAATAAATGAGTAAAAAGTATGGTGTAAATCTCGATGGTTCCCGATCTAAGATGGATGGTTTCGATCCCAAAAATGATTGTTCGGGATCCGATACTGATGCAGTCAATTACTAAGTAATATAGGCTTACCGATTTAGTATTAAGTGTATTAAGTGGTCACTGGTTTATTTAAAAAATATTCTATACATAATTAGTTACTTTTATAAATATTAAAAAGTTTATATTTCGTTTTTGGGAAACTTGTTTTCGGGCCCAGTTTTTTAACTTGATTTATTTTTAAACCCAAAAAGTTCCGAAATTGTGGAAAACCCAAAAGTATATATTGAATTTCTTTAAAAACCAAACCTTGATTTATATACGTATTTGTGTATGTGTTGCCAATAATACCCATTTAAGTTTTCATAAAATATTTGTGACGATTTGATAAATAAGGTTATGTTATAATAAATCGTGTTATGATTTGATAAACAATGTTACGGTTTATTAACCAGTGTTATGATTTGATAAGTAATGTTATATTTGAATAAATAAAGTTATTAAAGTTAGAAAGGGTATAGCTTGAAAAAGGGTAAAGTTGGTATGTTCGAAAAATCTCAAATAGAATAGGTATGGGCTTGAAACTTCGTATTTTCTAAGTATTGGGGTTCTTAACAATTTGAAAATACGTGGGTTTAAAAATAAGTCACTTCTCAAAACTGGCCTTTCAAACAATTTTCCCTTTTTACTATGTGCTTAAAAAACCATTTGAAACATCTTTACTTACTAAAAAATTGGTCAAATAGTTTATAGTTATTTTGACTATTAATTTACATTTTATGCTAAATTACTAAAAGTTCTTTTTTTCCGAATGAGAAAATCCGATAGGGCCGAGATGGACGATTCCAATCTCGAAAGTGACTGTCCGATACCAATACTGTAAACCTTGGTTGAAACTTGAAAGCAGTGTGTTTAGAAGTTTTTCCCCTATACAGTTAATAGGCCAAAATCACTTCTCTACTTTATCCTGCTCGAAATTTATGCGTAACATCCTTGTCATCTTCAGTTTTTTTACGGCGGGTAATTCCTGATCAACATAAATGTTCTCTTATTTTATTACGATTATTATTTTTTTGTGGCAACATGTATAAGGCCAATGTGGCCCTAGCCAAATAATATATCAAGGCATTACAAGATATAACTCAAAAGATATGTAATAGCCATCTAACAATAATTCACCCCTTAAGAAAATAAATAAAAATTGACTACATAGGAGATTCATAACCAATCTTCCATCGGGCAATTGCTAACAACAATTTAATAATTGATGTACCACACAAAAGACATGTTATTCAAAGCACTTGTCCAAAACTTCTGGGGAATATATATTTTGAAATGATCAACCTAAATGATTACGCATACGCAATTCCTGTCGCATAATATTTACTACCTTCTCATCTTTAACATTTTTAGTCTTGCTAAAATTACATTATATAATTTTCCATATGCTCTAGTCTACAAGATTCTGTATATCTTTTTCTTCATCTTCTTAAGAGTGTTCTCAGATCTACTTCTTTTCAAAAATATTGTATATCTACGTATTCTTCCCATAAGGAAATATTGTCCAAAAAGATCGTTGTTAATAAATATCTGTGTTTAAGGATACTCAAGAGATCCCTCTTGCATGTTCATCAGTAGTGCAGAATTAATTGGTCTCCGACTATACCAAGACAGCTAGATTGTTCATTTCACAGTCAAGCCTGTATCTTATAACAATCACAGCTTAATTACTAATTAAAGTAACAGTGTAGTTTCAGGCCAAAACAAACCATGATATAGACATTATTTCACAATGATGAAGAGTATGGTAATGTGCAATTTGGCCACAAATTGTTGTGTATTGCTATCTTCTTATTGCTATTTCTTGTAGTGTTTGTTGCAAGCCTACTTACTTAAATTACAAATTACAGGAAGATGGAGTTGAAAGGGATATATTAATCAACAGTGATACACATCCTCAGAAAAACGAAGCAAGCAAAGATGATTATGAAACTGTACTGGACGGGGAATTCATAAAGGTAGAGAAGGAAGTGGGAGATGTAAAAGAGATCTCCTATCCACACAAACCAATCGAAGTTGAAGAAGCGAATGGAGCAATGAGCGCCAAATTGTTGGAAGCTGAAGAAAAGATCAAATCTCTCGAGGCCGAACTTGAAAAGGTCGCCAAAGAATTGCAACATTCTGAATCCGAGAAATCTCTCTTGAAATCTGAGGTTGAAGAACTTGAACTTAATCAGAAGAGGATGAAAGATGAAATTTCAGCATCTGAAGAAAAATATGATACACAGCTTGCATCGCTCCAAGAAGCATTGGGAGCTCTCGATGTGAAGCACACTGAACTAGGTGACTTGAAGGAATCCTTTAGTGGAGTGTCCGCTGATCTAGAGACCTCAAGAAAGAAGTTGGAGGAGCTTGAAGCTGAGCTGGCATCATCAGCAAGCGAAGCTCGCAAATTGGAAGAGCTGTCAAATGAGAAAAGTTCGCATGCAGAGTCAGAATCGAAGAGGGCTTCTGAGTTGGAGGGGATGTTGGAACTCGCGAAAGCTAGTGCAAAAGATTTGGAGGATCAGTTAAGTAAGCTGCAGGGAGAACTTAAAGAACTGTACAATAAGGTTTCAGAAAAAGTTCAAGTTGAGGAATCGCTGAAGCTCGCAGAATCTCAAGTAGCAGAGCTGGAGCAGAAGTTTGCTTCTAAAGAACATGTTATTCAAGAACTGACTGAAGAATTGGATTCTCATAAATCTACTCAAGAGAAGATGAAGGAAGAGTTTTTAGCACTTGAGAATCTTCTTTCTTCATCAACGAACAATCTCCAGTCAAAGATCATTAACTTTGAGGAAGTTGAGTCAAAACTTCGACAGGAGGTTAAAGCAAGGGAAGACGTTGAGGCTAGTTTGAAAAACCAAGATATGCAGATGTTAAGCTTACAAGAGGAAGTGAAGAAGCTGACAGATGAAAAGCAACATCTTGTTAGCACTGTGGCTGATCTAACAACAAATTTATCACTCACGGAAGAAAAATGTGGCGAGCTCGAAGAAAAATTTCTTGCTGCAGACCAAAACTTCAGCAAAACAGACTCTCTCCTATCAGAAGCCCTATCATACAACGCAGAGCTTCAACAAAAGATGAAGTCTCTTGAAGAGCTCCACGGGGAGTCTAAAATGGCTGTGGAGACTGCGTCTCAGAGAAGCATTGAGCTTGAAGGTCTATTTCAGTCGTCCAATGCAGCTGAAGAGGGGCTTAAAGAACAGCTGAGAGAAAAGGAGGTGAAATTGATTTCTGTTGAGCAGAAGAACGTGGAGCTTCAGGAACAGATAGCTGTAGCGGAGTTAAAGTTCAACGATGCTGAAAGAGAAATAAAAGGGCTCGGCGAGAAGATAACAGGGCTCACTGTAACGTTAAGCAAGCTTGAGGAGGAAAGGGAGCTATTCAACACCCAGGCCGAGGAATATAATGATAGGATTAGCCAACTAGACTCATCTCTGAGCGAAGCTAAAGACAAGACACAAAATCTTGAACAGTTATTGAGTATCTCAGAAGCCAAATATGGAGATGCTGAAGCAGAATCAAAGCAGTACAGTAGCAGGATTTCTGAGCTTTCTGAAGAATTAGAAGCATTCAAAACAAAATCCGAAAGCCTAGAAATGGTGGTGCAAGCTGCAAATGAAAAGGAGAATGAGATGACGGATATGCTGAATGAGATAACCGAAGAAAGGAAAAAATTCGAAGAGTTGGCGAACGTTTCAAATGAAAAGCATCTGCAGGCTGAAAATATGATTGGAGTACTGCAGAGCGAGATGAAATCTGCACAAGAGAAATTGGAAAGCATCGAAGAAGATCTCAAGTCATCGGGTCTAAGGGAGAGCGAGATAATCGAAAAACTCAAGTCTGCTGAAGAACAGTTAGAACATCATGGTAAGGCAGCTCAGCAAGCCACTGCACGATGTTTAGAGCTAGAGTCAGCACATGGGTCTTTGCTGAAGGAATCAGAGATGAAACTACAAGAAGCGGTTGGCAGCTTTAATCTCAAAGATTCAGAAGTTAAACAGTTAGAAGAAAAAGTGTTGCTTCTTGAAGAAGAATTAGCAGTCCACCAACGTGAAGCAGTTGAGGCAACTGAAAACGTGGCCTCCTTGAAGTCAGAATTGGAGGCAAGCGCAGCAAAAATGGTTGCTTCAGAGAATGCAACTGCGGAATTAAAAGGAAAGGTCTCAGAATTAGAAGCATTCAAAACAAAATCGGAAAGCCTAGAAATGGTGGTGCAAGCTGCAAATGAAAAGGAGAATGAGATGACAGATATGCTGAATGAGATAACCGAAGAAAGGAAAAAATTCGAAGAGTTGGCGAACGTTTCAAATGAAAAGCTTCTGCAGGCTGAAAATACGATTGAAGTACTGCAGAGCGAGATGAAATCTGCACAAGAGAAATTGGAAAGCATCGAAGAAGATATCAAGTCATCGGGTCTAAGGGAGAGCGAGGTAATTGAAAAACTCAAGTCTGCTGAAGAACAGTTAGAACATCATGGTAAGGCAGCTGAGCAAGCCACCGCACGATGTTTAGAGCTAGAGTCAGCACATGGGTCTTTGCTGAAGGAATCAGAGATGAAACTACAGGAAGCAGTTGGCAGCTTTAATCTCAAAGATTCAGAAGTTAAACAGTTAGAAGAAAAAGTGTTGCTTCTTGAAGAACAATTAGCAGTCCACCAACGTGAAGCAGTTGAGGCAACTGAGAACGTGGCCTCCTTGAAGTCAGAATTGGAGGCAAGTGCAGCAAAAATGGTTGCTTCAGAGAATGCAACTGAGGAATTAAAAGGAAAGGTCTCAGAATTAGAAGCATTCAAGACAAAATCCGAAAGCCTAGAAATGGTGGTGCAAGTTGCAAATGAAAAGGAGAATGAGATGATGGATATGTTGACTGAGATAACCGAAGAAAGGAAAAAATTCGAAGAGTTGGCGAACATTTCAAATGAAAAGCTTCTGCAAGCTGAAAATATGATTGAAGTACTGCAGAGAGAGATGAAATCTGCACAAGAGAAATTGGAAAGCATCGAAGAAGATCTCAAGTCATCGGGTCTAAGGGAGAGCGAGATAATTGAAAAACTCAAGTCTGCTGAAGAACAGTTAGAACATCATGGTAAGGCAGCTGAGCAAGCCACTGCACGATGTTTAGAGCTAGAGTCAGCACATGGGTCTTTGCTGAAGGAATCAGAGATGAAACTACAAGAAGCTGTTGGCAGCTTTAATCTCAAAGATTCAGAAGTTAAACAGCTAGAAGAAAAGGTGTTGCTTCTTGAAAAACAATTAGCAGTCCACCAACGTGAAGCAGTTGAGGCAACTGAAAAGGTGGCCTCCTTGAAGTCAGAATTGGAGGCAAGTGCAGCAAAAATGGTTGCTTCAGAGAATGCAACTGAGGAATTAAAAGGAAAGGTCTCAGAATTAGAAGCATTCAAAACAAAATCGGAAAGCCTAGAAATGGTGGTGCAAGCTGCAAATGAAAAGGAGAATGAGATGACGGATATGCTGAATGAGATAACCGAAGAAAGGAAAAAATTCGAAGAGTTGGCGAACGTTTCAAATGAAAAGCATCTGCAGGCTGAAAATATGATTGGAGTACTGCAGAGCGAGATGAAATCTGCACAAGAGAAATTGGAAAGCATCGAAGAAGATCTCAAGTCATCGGGTCTAAGGGAGAGCGAGATAATTGAAAAACTCAAGTCTGCTGAAGAACAGTTAGAACATCATGGTAAGGCAGCTGAGCAAGCCACCGCACGATGTTTAGAGCTAGAGTCAGCACATGGGTCTTTGCTGAAGGAATCAGAGATGAAACTACAAGAAGCTGTTGGCAGCTTTAATCTCAAAGATTCAGAAGTTAAACAGCTAGAAGAAAAGGTGTTGCTTCTTGAAAAACAATTAGCAGTCCACCAACGTGAAGCAGTTGAGGCAACTGAAAACGTGGCCTCCTTGAAGTCAGAATTGGAGGCAAGTGCAGCAAAAATGGTTGCTTCAGAGAATGCAACTGAGGAATTAAAAGGAAAGGTCTCAGAATTAGAAGCATTCAAAACAAAATCGGAAAGCCTAGAAATGGTGGTGCAAGCTGCAAATGAAAAGGAGAATGAGATGACGGATATGCTGAATGAGATAACCGAAGAAAGGAAAAAATTCGAAGAGTTGGCGAACGTTTCAAATGAAAAGCATCTGCAGGCTGAAAATATGATTGGAGTACTGCAGAGAGAGATGAAATCTGCACAAGAGAAATTGGAAAGCATCGAAGAAGATCTCAAGTCATCGGGTCTAAGGGAGAGCGAGATAATTGAAAAACTCAAGTCTGCTGAAGAACAGTTAGAACATCATGGTAAGGCAGCTGAGCAAGCCACTGCTCGATGTTTAGAGCTAGAGTCAGCACATGGGTCTTTGCTGAAGGAATCAGAGATGAAACTACAAGAAGCGGTTGGCAGCTTTAATCTCAAAGATTCAGAAGTTAAACAGTTACAAGAAAAAGTGTTGCTTCTTGAAAAACAATTAGCAGTCCACCAACGTGAAGCAGTTGAGGCAACTGAAAACATGGCCTCCTTGAAGTCAGAATTGGAGGCAAGTGCAGCAAAAATGGTTGCTTTAGAGAATGCAACTGAGGAATCAAAAGGAAAGGTCTCAGAATTAGAAGCATTCAAAACAAAATCGGAAAGCCTAGAACTGGTGGTGCAAGCTGCAAATGAAAAGGTGAATGAGATGACATATATGCTGAATGAGATAACCGAAGAAAGGAAAAAATTCGAAGAGTTGGCGAACGTTTCAAATGAAAAGCTTCTGCAGGCTGAAAATACGATTGAAGTACTGCAGAGCGAGATGAAATCTGCACAAGAGAAATTGGAAAGCATCGAAGAAGATCTCAAGTCATCGGGTCTAAGGGAGAGCGAGATAATTGAAAAACTCAAGTCTGCTGAAGAACAGTTAGAACATCATGGTAAGGCAGCTGAGCAAGCCACCGCACGATGTTTAGAGCTAGAGTCAGCACATGGGTCTTTGCTGAAGGAATCAGAGATGAAACTACAGGAAGCAGTTGGCAGCTTTAATCTCAAAGATTCAGAAGTTAAACAGTTAGAAGAAAAAGTGTTGCTTCTTGAAGAACAATTAGCAGTCCACCAACGTGAAGCAGTTGAGGCAACTGAGAACGTGGCCTCCTTGAAGTCAGAATTGGAGGAAAGTGCAGCAAAAATGGTTGCTTTAGCGAATGCAACTGAGGAATTAAAAGGAAAGGTCTCAGAATCTGGAATGAAACTTGAGCAGTCATTTTCTGAGAATGAGTTGTTGGCAGGAACAAATTCGCAGCTCAGATCAGAGCTGGAAGCCCATCAGTCAAAAGTTAATGAGCTTAATGACCTCTTAAGCTCGATTCATGTAGAGAAGGAGGCAACTGCTGAACAATTGGCTTCTCATGTGAAAACTATTGAAGAATTAAGTAATCAACATTCAAGAGGCTTGGAACTCAACTCTGCATCTGAGTTACGCATTAAAGAAACTGAACTCCAGCTGCATGAAGCCCTTGAGAAGTTCACAAGTAGAGATTCTGAAGCCAGAGACATAAATGAGAAGCTGATGGCGCTTGAAATCCAACTGAAAATGAATGAGGAGCAGCTTGGCGAATTGACTGCTATTGCGGAAAATCGAAAGGTCGAGTTGGACGCGGCTCTACTTGAAGTGCAGAATTTGGAAAAAGCTCTTAAGGAGGTACAAGGCAAGGCTGATCAACTTGAAGCAGAGAATGAAGGTTTAGCCCAAGCTAACATGGTTCAGACTCAACAGCTAGCAACATTCGAGTCAAAAAAGAAGGAGTTAGAGATGTCACTGAATGCTCTTACCGCAGATAAAGAGGATACATTGTTACAACTTCATTCATCAAATAAGACAATAGAAGATTTGACACAACAGCTTGCTTCTGAGGGGGAGAAACTTCAATCCCAGGTTAGTAAGTAGTTATGTGCAAATTTCATTTGATCCATCATGTATATTATATACAGTGTTTATTCTGTAAATTATGGGTTTGAAATGTCTTATGATACTAAGAGAATGTCTTTTTACAGGTATACTCTGCCGTGGAAGAAAATAATACACTTAATAAAATGTTTCAAAATGTAAAGGAGGAGCTTCAGTCCATAGTAGTGCAGTTGGAAGAACAGAAGGCAAGGGAAGTTTCTGTTAATGCCGAGGTGGAAAGTCTCAAATCCGAGGTAACCAAGAAAGCTTTTATGCATGTCGGGGGCTTAACAATAATTTCACGTAATGTGTTTATTTCATTTTTTATTTAGGTATTCCTTAACTGCTTATAACTTAGCTTTAAAATAATCATTATGGATTTCCATCTTATATTAGCTTGGAAGCATGAAGTTAGCAGCTACAGAGGAGGCGGCAGCAGCAGCTTCTAGATTGGAGGAGCATTCTAGTGTACTCCGTGAAAAAGATTTATTAAACGAACAGTTGAAGGAGCTCCAGATAGCTCTCAGTCTTGCACACAAAACCATAGAAGAGCAGGTTAATCTTCAACTCTTAATTTTCTATCTGCAACACCAAGGAGTAGGCAATAAATGTATTATCACTTTAATCTTTACCGTGTGATATGAAATTTGGAGTTGGATGAGTATTCAATTATTAGATGGATTAGTTGAGGAAATATAATGTTTTCTCCCTCTGGAATTGACTGGACTAGCACTCTACTAGTCTACTACTTGTTTTGAGTTGCTAGATTCATTTGTTTATCACACACATAGTCGTGTTCGCGCACGCACATGCAACATATGCACTTGCACACAGCTGTTTATGTATAAAACTTTCATATTTAATTAGATGGAAGGAGTAGAAAGGGTGAAACATATGGTTGTAGTGAAAGAGAGAAATACTGATTGATACACGGTAGCAGGCTGTTATCGAACAGTTGTAAATAGACACTAGAATTATGGTTATTACAGTAAATCTTGGATTCATATCTTTGACGCTACTTTTTTATGATTCTCTGACTCATGAATTTGCACAATCCTATCTAAGCCAACTGTGATGTGTTTTATTAACGCTCAAAGTCACTGGTGAGTGAAACAAAGCAAAGAATGGTATCAGGCTAGTTCTTTTAACATTAAACGTCCTGCAGCTAGTTTACCTCTAATTTAATTGCAACTTGATAGCATTTTTCCATCCCTTATGTGAAGCTGGATCCCCCCCCCCCTACAGCAAGAATTGAAGTCCAAAATTGAGCTTGAACGTGATGCTGCCTTAAAACACTCGCTTGGAGAGATGGAGGCTGAGCATCAACGTGCCAATCTTCTAGAAAAAGAAGTTGAAGAGCTTAAGCAGCAATTCCAACTAGCTGAAACTCAGTACAAGGAGAAGGTTAGTACTTAGTACCTTTGTCAACCTGCAGTGCCAAGCAAATTAACAAAATCAATAGTTAATTTATGGATATGGACAAATGTGCACAATATGACATGCATATATTATATTTGAGAAGCAACTAGACTTCATTAGCAAAAGGTCATACTGGATATTGTGTGGTGAACATCCGGAAATCTCTGATCATTTTATGGCTATAGTTCATGGTTTTGCTGACTAATGGACTAAATCTATTAGAGTTAGTTTTCATGATTTATAGAAATTTTCTGTCATTTAATGTGAAAGAAATATTGAACCGCACTGCTGTTGGTTGGTAGGTGATAACCTAATATTTTATGCGTAATAACGTGAAAATAACTATGAAGGAATATTTCACATGTGTTTAATTTTACTAAATTGGCTAATTATCCCTGACACCCATTGTGTTAAAACTTTCAGGTTGCTGAAGAAGGTAAAAAGGTTGACCTTCTCAATTCAGAGCTCAATGGTTTGAAAAAACAATTGAGTCAGAATGCTGAGCTGGAAAAAGATATTGCAGAACTACAGAGCAAACTTGAGAAAGCCAAATCTTCCAAAAAGGCAAGTCTAGCTAATGTTTAGTTACTTTTACCTTTTTTGAAACGAAAGCTAATGTATGGTAACTGATATCTTTATTGGTAGATATCTAGGTATGTAATCATAATGGCAATATCTTATAAACTTAATATGCAATCAATCATTAATTTTCTTTTCCTCCTTTTCGAAGGAGAACAGATTTAAGAAAATAACCCTATGCTCCCCTGACCAGGAGAAGTTTCTCTTCATTGGTAGATACTTGGTATATTATCCTCAATGTGATACTCCATATATACAGAACGATATTGGACTTAATATTGCAAGTGCTAAATAAGAAGATATTGCATGGCTTTTTTTTATACATGTCCTTAGAGTCTTTCGTAATTGTTATGCCCTAAAGATTTTGATGGGTTTTTTTTCAAAACAAATGTGCCAGCTGGTGCATATGTACTGTTAAATAGCTTGAGTACAGTTAAGTAACAATATCAGTTTTGCAATAATTAATTCAATCTATCATGTTTTTTTTGGTACAAATTCAATCTATCATGTTTATTGCTTAGACATTGCTCTACACCTAACCTTCATAAAAGATGATCCCTCAAAACTTAATCATTTGAGTCTTGATTATGGGAAAAATGAAGATTTATCTATATAAAGGTTAAGAAAATTCGGTGAAACATCGAAGCAAAAGATTGAGAATATTTTTAGACGATGAAAATATGCAACAAAATATAAAATGTTGTAATTCCCCTTGTGGACTGAATAATCTACAAATGTTTTGAACAAATATCAACGAAAAAAGAGTTTCAAGGTTGGTGTGTACAAATATAAAGAGTTCATGGGGTAATATATATAAATATGAAAGCACATTGCGTATACAAAAATAAGAAATAATATTAATCTTCTTTGCATTACATAATCGTAACAAATTTAATGTGCTTGCAGGCTAATCTCGGAGCGGAAGTGAGGCCCAGAGACCTTGATTTTGATGCCATGATCAAGAAAGAAAGAGGAACGACGCATCAGGCTACAGGGATAGCTCCCGTTAACCCGCCTTCAGGCTTGATGGCCTTCAAGTTCATCCTCGGTGTTGCTTTAATTTCCGTGATCGTCGGCGTCATTCTCGGGAAAAAATATTAGCAATAGTGTTATATAGTTTGAAGTCTTGTTAATCTTCTTTCATGGGAAAAGAAGAAGAAAGTTTCAACAATCATATCCCTTTTAGAGAAGCTATGGATGTTTGGTTGTTGATGAATTTGTTGAGGTTTAGGTTTTGCAGGTTGGGTTGGGAATTTACTATTTTTTTATTAATTCCTGCCCCTTTTTTTAATAATGCATGGTATTTGCATGCGTTTTGGGCTCGTAGCTTGTTTTTGGGTTTGTATTGAATATTTTTGTTTAGTTTTTGTATTTAAATGCTAGTAGATGTGCTTGTGATATATGTATTGCTGGAAATTGTCAAGCTTGCTTTGGACTTATTTATATGTAGATTAGGTTTTTGCGCATGCTATGCATCTTAAATCTCAACATATACCTATACAATTGTATTTCAGGAAGGTCAAATTAAATTGACATTAAAACTTATATAATAAACTAACCAAAAATATTCTTATTATACATTACATGTGTGTGGGAGCTATAGGTGAATCCTTACAAGCTACATTCTTGCATACGCTTTTCCCTTCAACTTCATAAATCTTTTAACTGCATTTTTCAAGAAAAACTAAGAATTTCATGAGAGGCACGGCTTATCAATAATCCTGTAATTATAAGGAGATCGCTCTTTTGATGCACCTTTTATCATCGCTATAGGGTAAAAGACGAAATCTGTTAAAAACAAAAGAGCTCCTGCACTCTTTCCCCCTAAATTTCTTTAAAGACACATATTCCTATTTGTTCAACTTTTTGTTCAACCGTTGAGTAGGTTATCTCGGACGAACACTCTGGCACTTGCTTGACATGTATTGAGCACGCCAATACAGTGGGCTCGAAAACCGGTTTTTAATGGATTCATAATCTATGAAACACGGATACTTGTATATGCCTAACGTATCGTCCCGATCACGTATCGGGGTCCGAAACTCTCGAGAACTCTCGGATTCTTTCGGATTCGCTCGGACTTGTAAATGTCTAGTCAACCTCTCTTGAATCAACGCATTTTATCTTTCTCTCAAAAATTAAAGTACATACAAGTTTGAAAGCGTATTGAATATCTAGTATAATACCTATTTACCTATATTGTTATATATTGGTATGTATACATTAATATATATTCATATTTAGTTAATTTAAATCGATATTAAAACGTATCTAGTATCCTAGGTTTTTGGAAAATTGCGAATCCGCGAATATATCGTGTTCCGATCCGTATCCGAACCCGTGCCACATAGTTAATAACAGCAGATCATTTTGGGGAAAATATACAGGAGCACCTTCCAATTTCCATTAAGTTGCTTGGGGTTGAAATTTGCTTGATAACGATGGCTTGCATCCATGGAACTCTCAAGTTATCACTTAAATAACAGATTTATATCCATAAAAGGCAACTTAGAAACTCAAAGTGACGGAGGTCTGGAGCTCCTTCAGATCTTACCTTCCGTAGATCTGCTGCAAGCGATGATGGACGACTGAGATTGGATTGGAGGTTGCCTCCTGAAGCGTGTGGATTCTCAATGGGTTTGAGGTGGTTGAGGCTGAGCTACCTGCAAGGAAGTCCCGGAGTGGTTGTGACACCGAGGACCCTCCGACGATCAAGTTAGACCGGATATTTGAGCAGAGTAACGGCCTAGTGAGGAGAAAATGACTTACTTGAACCGTCTGAAAGAGGGGTTTATATAGCCGCAGCAATAGACAGGTGGGCGCGAGAATCATGCCGGCCGTTACACCCCTGGCGTCACGCACGCGTGATAGGCGGGATCCCGCATTAATGACGAGACATGCTGGGGGATCGTGATGGCGTGGAACGCGGGATCGTGGGTGGCGGATATCTCGCGCATGGCGAGATTCGCGGAGTCGTGGCGAAGGTGCCATTGATCGGCGCTGCGAGTCGGTCGGTGAGACCGAGGAAGATGGGCTCGGCGGAAGGCTCGGGGACGAGTGGGAGGCCGAGGTATCTTGGTTCTGCTATAGCCCGGAGGCGAGCTGAGAGGGCCGAGGAAGCCAATTGTGCAGGGGGATCGGAGGCGAGCTAATGGTTGTTCGTAAGGCGGGCATAGGAGTGGTGTAGACGGTCGCAGAAGGTCGGCTACGTCCATGGGTCGCAGACCCGGGGTATTCTTCCGACGTGCCGTTCTTGGCCCTTTCTTGCAAGATTCGGGACACGTCATCCGCCACGTGTCATGATCTGGGAAATCACCGATATCGAGCATCATCATTAGCCCCCCACTCTCGTCCCGACCCGCTCACGGGTTGGGTCGAGAGTGGTCTGCCAGGTCACTCGAGGTGAGCTCCCTTTCGAAGATATCGTAAATACGCATTCCCGGGCAATTAGCCGTATTTCCTTGATGACGCCAGTGAATCAGGGGTCAGATCTTGCATTAAAAAGGAAGCGTCGGATCGTGCGTACGTTCGTCGAAGCGACGGCCCACGTGTTAAGCGCTGGTTGGCTGACATGACGAGCTGCAGGTCTCCCGCGCCCGATGGGGTGCGACCAATGCGCAAGTGACAGGTGGAGCGATGGTGGTCGTCGAATGCGAAGAGACGTTTTGGCGGAAGATGACTTTCGCTGTTGGATGTGTACGCCGGCAGCTATAAATAGAGGTGGGTTCCCCATCAGGGCCCAAACTTCTTCATAATTTCCTCGTCTTGAGACTCGTTAGCTCGGCGCTCTCCTTTTTAGGTCGGGACATCTGCGTTTTCTCTTCCGAGGACTCATCCTCTCCATCAGGTTAGATGTCTTCTTGTGAAGAGTCAGTAGAAATAGCTCGGGTAGAGTCTAAGGAGCCCCCTGTAGATTCTTCTTCTTCTTCTTCCGCTTCTTCTTCTTCTTCTGAGTCGGAGTCCTCCCGGAAAGTTAGGGTCGGATCCTCTTCCCGAGGTCGCGCGACGGGGGTGGTCCCCAAAGCGGAGGTCGCGGATGCCTCTGGCGTGTCATTCACGGTGAGGTATGAGGATGAGCTCGCCACCGCTCGGGCCCATTTCCACATTCCTCCCGGCTATACGTTACGCTTGGCCGAGGAAGGGGAGAGGACAGATCAGGTACGGGGTAAAGAGATTGCCCTGTACCGGGAAGCCTTTTGGGCCGGAATGCGCCTGCCCTTCTCTCCCGAGATTGTCAGAGCGCTGAATCATTTTGGATTAGCTCCAGGTCAGCTAGTGCCGAACTCCTAGAGAATTCTCCTTGGGTTCCTGGTCCGTTTGAAGTTGCACATGATCCCTTTTAGGCTGAGCACCCTTGCCTCTTCTCTCTGTTACAAAAGTCACCCCGGCACTCGCACGGGCAAGCCGAGGTGGGTTTACATCTCTTTTAGGAAACAACGGGGAAGTGCTACCGGGTCGGGGGTCGTCGTCGTACCTTTTTCCATCCACGATTGGAAGAAGAAGTTTTTCTTTGTTGGGCCGCCTGAGGGTGAGGACTGGCCCGTGTCCACCCAGTGGTCTAGGGATAGTTGCCGGCGGGAGAGTCAATCGAACGATCCCGACGCGGCGAAAGTGGCGGAGTGGGAGCCCATTCCCCGGGCTGACGTGCTGCTTTCTGAGCAGGCCCTTAGCTGGATTGGGCTCAGCCCCGTCCAGTTCGCGGGTAAGTTAGGAGTTTACAGGCGATCTGTTCGACTTGCATTTATTTTATTTTTACTTGCATTGCTGACTCCATTGTACCTTGTCTTGTGCAGAACCTATGGACGTGAGCAAACTCCGAGCGGCCATGCACGAGCAGAAGAAGAGGTCGAGGGCTGGAGGTGCCAGTTCCTCCCGTCCAACGTCGGCCCCGGCTCCCCCGGCAGCCGCTCCATCTAGGCGTTCGAATGCGCCCCGTGCCCAGGAGTCTAGCCAGACGCCGAGCCGAAAGCGGGTTCGGGAACAAGAGGCCCGGGCTTCGGAGATAAAGACTGGCCCCCCGGCGTCGTCCCTCAAGAGGTTTCACAGGACGGTTCCGCGCACCCCGGCCTCCCCGATCTTTGTGGACGAGGGGGACCTCCGCTTTGAGGTGCCCTCGGGGCTCTCCGTCGGCCGGGGGCAAAATCCCTTGGGGGACTCTCAGGGCGCAAATGGCGGCCATCGCCCAAGAGGCCGTGCAGGTTAGTGCTCGCATCTCACTCGGGTTTCCATTCAGCGTCATATTATTCACGAGATTGGGTGCCCCCTTTTCCTTTTTGACCCCTTTTGATTTCTTCAGGTACTCCAGCACGTCGTCCTCGTCGTCCAAATAGAGGACGAGGAAATTGCCCCGACGATGCGGGCCGCGGGCAAGTTCTCCTCGTTGGAGGAGAGCTCAAAGTTGGAGCTGGAGGCGGCGATGGTGAGGGTCGCTGTCCTCGAAGACGAGGTGGCGGCCGAGAAACAGGAGGTCGCCAGGTACCGTGAGGCCGCCCGGGCCGTCGAGGCCAAGCTTCAGGACTCACAGGTGCTCGTCGGCACTCTAAAGAAGTCGACGGGCTCCCTCCGGAAGGAGTGAGACGCGGCGATGGAGAGGATGAAGCGAGCCGAGCTTAGAGCGTCGAAGGCGGTGGAGAACTATAAGAAGTCGGACCATTTTTACACCGACCTAGCTGCAACCGTTACCCTCGTTTGGCATGATGCCCTCGACGCCGTCAAGACTCAGATGCCGGAGTTCCCTAATGAAGAGCTCCGGGGTGAATATCCTCTCAGGGATGACGCGCAGGGGAATTCCCCTGGAAGCGCTGCCGAGGAAGAAGCCCCCGGCGGGGCGGCGCCGAGGCTCCTGCAATGGGCGCCGATCCTCAAGACGCAGCCCCGGTCGCGGTGGACATGGTGATCCTTGAGGTTGCCCCCAACCCTGAGGCCTGAAACCCCTCGTCTTCTTATATTTTTTTTGTTACTTTGGGAATCTTGTAAGCTTCCGGGCATTTTTGTAAGGAAGGGGGGACCTAAGGACTTTTGAATGAAGTATTTTTGCGGTGTTTGGCGCAATTTTTCCTTTTGCTTGTTGTTAAATCTCTGTTTGCACGGTGCTGAGGTTGGAGAATTTCATTTGGCGACCACGCGTCGAGTTGAATTTAACCATTTTGCCAATTATCTAAGTGTGCAAAGACCGGTATGAGGTCGGTATCTTCGTGGCCCGGAAGTCGACATGGGGGTCGCGTAGTGAAAATACTTTGGGGTTATCCTTTAAGAACGGACCGAGCAGTGAAGCTGCTCTGTTTTCCTTGGCGAGGGCTTAGATCCTTAGCGTGGGAGGGGTCGTAAGAGGCCGAGCAGTGAGGCTGCTCAGTTGCCTCTTGGCGAGGGCTTTGATCCCTGGCGTCATGGGGTAGTGAACTACCTGCCAGGGATAACCGAGCAAGGGTGAGCCCGGTTGCCTATTGGCGAGGGCTTAGATCCTTAAGGACGGGCCGAGTAGGGTTGCTGCCCGGTGCCTCTTGGTGAGGGCTTTGATCCCTGGCGTCGTGGGGTAGTGAACTACCAGCCAGGGATAACCGAGTAAGGGCGAGCTCGGTTGCCTCTTGGAGAGGGCTTAGATCCTTAAGGACAGGCCGAGCAGGGTTGCGGCCCGGTGCCTCTTGGCGAGGGCTTAGATCCCTGGCGCCGTGGGGTAGTGAAATACTAGCCAGGGATAATCGAGCAGGGTAGCTGCCCGATTGCTTCTTGGCGATGGCTTCGATCCTTAGCGCGGGAGGGGCTGTGAGAGGCCTGAAGCTGCTTAGTTGCTTCTTAGCGAGGGCTTAGATCCCTGGCGTTATGGGGGTAGTGAACTACCAGCCAGGGATAACCGAGCAAGGGCGAGCCCGGTTGCCTCTTGGAAAAGGCTTAGATCCTTAAGGACGGGCCGAGTAGGGTTGTTGCCCGGTGCTTCTTGGTGAGGGCTTTGATCCCTGGTGTCGTGGGGTAGTGAACTATCGACCAGGGATAACCGGGCAAGGGCGAGCCCAGTTGCCTCTTGGCGAGGGCTTAGATCCTTAAGGACGGGACGAGTACGGTTGCTGCCCGGTGCCTCTTGGCGAGGGCTTAGATCCCTGGCGTCGTGGGGTAGTGAACTACTAGCCAGGGATAACCGAGCAGGGTAGCTGCCCGGTTGCCTCTTGGCGAGGGCTTCGATCCTTAGCGCAGGAGGGGCCGTGAGAGGCCTGCTAAGGATGGACCGAGCAGTGAAGCTGCTCAGTTGCCTCTTGGCAAGGGCTTAGATCCCTGGCGTCATAGGGTAGTGAACTACCAGCCAGGGATAACCGAGCAAGGGCGCCCGGTTGCCTCTTGGCGGGGGCTTAGATCCTTAAGGACGGGCCGAATAGGGTAGCTGCCCGGTGCCTCTTGGCTAGGGCTTGGATCCTTAAGGACGGGCCGAGCAGGGTTGCTGCCCGGTGCCTCTTGGCAAGGGCTTAGATCCCTGGCGTCGTGGGGTAGTGAATTTCCAGCCAGGGATAACCGAGCAGGGTAGCTGCCCGGTTGCCTCTTGGTGAGGGCTTCGATCCTTAGCGCGGGAGGGACCGTGAGGGTCCTGCTAAGAATGGACTGAGCAGTGAAGCTGCTCAGTTGCCTCTTGGGGAGGGCTTAGATCCCTGGCGTCGTGGGGTAGTGAACTACCAGCGAGGGATAACCGAGCAGGGTAGCTGCCCGATTGCCTCTTGGCGAGGGCTTCGATCCTTAGAGCGGGAGGGTCCGTGAGGGGACTTCTAAGGATGGACCGAGTAGTGAAGCTGCTCAATTGCCTCTTGGCGAGGGCTTAGATCCCCGGCGTCGTGGGGTAGTGAACTACCAGCCAGGGATAATCGAGCAAGGGCGAGTCCGGTTGTCTCTTGGCAAGGGCTTCGATCCTCAGCGCGGGAGAGGCCGTGAGAGGCCTGCTAAGGATGGACCGAGCAGTGAAGCTGCTCGATCGATTCGTGAGGTTCTGTCCGATCTTCCTGATGTGAGTATCGGGAAGAGGGAAAGTCATGGGTGACACGTGTCATGAAGTTGTGGGGGAGGCGAAGCGCCAGAGCAGCGTCGTTTCGATTTCGCCGAGAAAGACTCGATGTCTACCACGTGGCGGTACGGTTGTGGGTGAAACGAGCGACTGTTGGACTTCTGGGACATTGTGGGCTATAAAACGGAGGGAGCGTTGATCGCTCCTTCCTTCACCCCAAAACGTAAGAATGGAGGACTTCCCTTTTACCATCCCTGACATCATAAACTTCGAGGATGTGTACCTCTACGATCAGTACTGCACCGAGGACACGGTGTAGTTAGTAGTAGGCCGCATTGAGGATCATTTCGGCCGACTGCTTCCCCGGCGCTCCCCCTGCTCCAGCTGTTGATGTACTCCATCTGGAGGGCGTCGCCGGAGCTCTACAACCCCTTGTTCGAACAGCTGAAGGACGAGGCGGTTGGTATGCTAAGGTCTTTGCAGCGCTTCGGCCTGATCTCCGCGGGTCAGCGGGATCGCTCGGTGGCGCTCATCCTTGAGTGCTACCAATTGAGGCACGATGCCGACGTTCGCGGGAAGCCTCAGAGGCAGAGGTCTGAGGTTGCGAAGGCTCGGCTGGCGGAAATATCCTCGGAGTACCACGAGCAATGCTCTCTGCACCCCTTCCCCCGCTACTGTAATTTTTCTTTTTCGATGTACGGCTGAGGAGCCCATAGTACCCTTATAAATAACAAAACTCTTCTTTTTGCAATGTTTTATTGATCCCTTCTTATTTTATAAACAGAAAGATCTTGAGAAAAGTTTACATCGCCTTAGTAAAAGAAGTACACGCTAGTAGATGTTCTTTTTATTGGTACAGTTTGAGCTTCTCGGATGTCTGTTGGCCTCCACAACTGGCGTGGGGTGCTGAGCCCCATAGGTACTCGACGTACCTCCCGCCGCCATGACCATGATTTGGCCGATTGTCAACTCGCCGGGAGGGGGACGCTGCTCCTGCTCACGGTCAGCTTGCCGCTTGTCCCGCAAGTACTCTGCCAGGTGTCCCGAACGGATGAGCTCCTCGATGTAGTCACGGAGCTGCTTACAGCTCTTCGTGGAGTGGCCTTGCAACATGTGGAAACCGCAGTAGGGGCCCCGGGTGCGCTTTGTCGCCATGCGCGAGACCGGGGGGAGCTTGAAGAATCTCTCGCCCTTAGCCTCGTTTAGCAGCACCGTCTGGGAGACGTTGAGCGGGGTGTACTCCTGAAACTTCGGGGAGTAGGGCTTTGGCCGCTCAAGCTTCTTTTTCTCTTCTCTCGCCCTTTTCTTTTGGTCAGTTTGCTCTGCCCGGGGAAGATTTTCGTTCACCTCGGACTCGAGCTGCATCTCACGCTCAGTCCAGGCTTTTACCTCGGCCATGGTTTTAGGTTGCGCTAATGCAAAGGAGCATAACCACTCCTTGTGCCTAAGACCAGACCTAAGTGCTGTAATGACCATCTCGTCTTGATGTTCTGGGACCTCGAGAAGGGCATTGTAGAAGCGGGTGACATACCCTTTGAATGTTTTTTTGTCCCCGCTCTTGATTGTGAAGAGATGGTCGACGGTCCGTTTCTGCCTTCTGTTCCCGACGAAATGGCTGAGGAATTGGATGGCCAGCTTGTCGAAGGTTGAGATCGAGCATGCCGCGAGTCCTCGGAACCAGTCTCGTCCAGAACGGATGAGAGTGGCCGGGAAAGCTCGGCATTGGGCAGCGTCAGAGTTGTCTTGGAAGCTCATTCCCGCGATGAATGCGTCCAAATGGTACTTCGAGTTAGGATTACCGTCGAAGAGAAAGAGCTTTGGTGGCTTGTTCCGGGAGGAGACATGGACGACGAGCAGCTCTTCGGTGAAGGGTTTTGTGAGCAAGTCGGCGGCGTACTTAGCCCCGTCGCTCGAATGACGACCTTCCCGATGCATACCTTCGATCTTCTTTTCGAGGGCGTCGAGTCGGCCGTGGTATCCCGATGACTCGGCACATTCTAATCCTTGGCCTCTGCTGTTGGAATCCTGTGTCTGGCCGCGGCCCCAGTTCCTTTCGATGAGGTTCCTTAGGTCCTCTGGCGAGGTAGTCTTCGAGCTGCCGTGATGAGTCCTGTCGGTGCGACCTCGTCGAGGGAGGGGGTGTCGGTCATGCCTGGGCGCGTGCGAGCTGACCGACACCTCCTCGGGAGGGACATGGGCGCGATGGGGCTCGGGGCGAGGCGCTCTGGCGACGGACTTCGGTGTTGAACTGTGGGGCGCCCAGCGGGTCATAGAATAGGTTAGCCCGGGAGATCTGCGGCCGTGGGAGGTAGCGAGGCGATGGTCGGCAGTACCGACACGAGCAAAGTCTTCTCTCCCTCTGTAGGGGTCCCGGTCCCGAGGTAGGGGAGCGGCGACCTGGGGAGCTTGCCCTACCGTTTGGACACGGACGAGCGCATCCACGACGGACGCGAGCCGATCTATCCGTGCGGCTAGGGCGTTGATGGCGTTCGGGGGAGGAGATTCATCCGCGCCTCCGTTGTGGGGGAGGCGGCGGCTAGTGCTTGGATCGTCGCGGTGATCGCTCGCTATTGAGTTGAGATTGGAAGATGAACTTTGTTCATTGGAATCAAGAGATTCCCACAGACGGCGCCAGCTGATGGAGGTCTAGATCTCCTACAGATGTTACCTTCCGTAGATCTGCTGTAAGCGATGATGGACGACTGAGATTGGGTTGGAGGTTGCCTCCTAAAGCGTGTGGATTCTCAATGGGTTTGAGGTGGTTGAGGCTGAGCTACCTGCAAAGAAGTCCCGGGGTGGTTGTGCCACCGAAAACCCTCCGACGATCAAGTTAGACCGAATATTTGAGCAGAGTAACGGTCTAGTGGGGAGAAAATGACTTACTTGAACCGTCTGAAAGAGGGGTTTATATAGCGGCAGCAATGAGCAGGCGGGCGCGAGAATCACGCCGGCCGTTGTGCCCCTGGCGTCACGCCCGCGTGATAGGCGGGATCCCGCATTAATGACGAGACATGCTCGTTAATGGGGGATCGTGATGGCGTGGAACGCGGGATCGTGGGCGGCGGATGTCTCGCGCATGACGAGATTCGCGGAGTCGTGGCGAAGGTGCCAGTGATCAGCGCTGCGGATCGGTCGGTGAGACCGAGGAAGATGAGCTCGGCGGGAGGCTCGGGAACAAGCGGGAGGCCGAGGTATCTTGGTTCTGCTATAGCCCGGAGGCGAGCTGAGAGGGCCAAGGAGGCCAATTGTGCAGGGGGCTCGGAGGCGAGCCAATGGTTATTTGTAAGACGGGCATAGGAGTGGTGTGGACGGTCGCAGAAGGTCGGCTACGTCCATGGGTCGCAGACCCGAGGTATTCTTACGACGTGCCGTTCTTGGCCCTTTCTTGCAAGCTTCGGGACATGTCATCCGCCACGTGTCACGATCTGGGAAATCACCGATATCGAGCATCATCGCCACAAAGTTGTACCAAAAATTGGAAGAAAGGCTTGGCTATATCTTATATTCGTATTAAAGAAAGAGGTGTATATTATAATGATTATAATTTTCGAATGTTAAAAAGATATCTTCGAGTGTATTTTAATATTAGTTAATGGTTTTATTTCCATGTATAAATCTGAATAAGTCTAAATTTTGAATCTTACCAATGAAACCGGAATTTCATACCATCTAGAGCTTTCATAGAGTGACTTACATCCGAAGTATGAGGCATTTAGAGAATCACCATGAAGTCTATAGATGGAATACTTTTAACAATTTCATTTGCAAATACACCAAAACAAGTAACTCGATTCATATTCTTTACCTCCAATCTCTTAAATCCCAACTAAAATCAAAACTCTTTTCCATTTAAGGGACTTCCAATTATAATGTACTCATATCCCTGTTAATAATGCACACATGGAAAAATATACAAGTAACTTGCAAAAAAATATGCAGAAAATTACATTGTAGCCTTGTAGGTCCAGAAGCAGCTGGACACTCTTGGCTCTATACTCGTGTAGAGAAACTTGAGAAAAAAACAAATGAAAAGGAGTTGAGTAAGAGTGTTGTGAAATTCTGATCCACTGAAATTAAAATGTGTTATGATTCCGCCAAACAAAATTGCTTTAAAGTAAAATTTGTAAATTATGTGGTACCTCCATCTTAAATCCGACGGTCAGTATTTCTAGATGGAAATGACCGGTTGTAAAGTTGCAAACATTCTTGTTAAAAGAGACATGTGTCGCAACCCGATTGGTCCAATTCATGGTAAAGCAAATTTTCAACTTAAAAATCTCATAACTTTTCTATACGGTGTTAGAATTAACTGAAACTTGGTTCATTGGATTCATACTGAATTTTTTTTCAAATGAGCACCAATTTGACATATTTTGGATTCGGTCCACATCAAAAGGTCCAATTTAGAAAGTCTCATTTAGTCAACAGAAAGTCCCATTTAGTAAATAAAAAAATCCCGCTAAGAAGAACAAATAGTACCACACAGAAAAATCCTTAATGAAAATTCATTCTGAATTAGTAAATCAATAGCTCCACTTGGTAGATTAATTGTTCCACTTACAAAGTTTATAATTCCACCTAAGAGCTTTTTAGTCCCACTTGAAAACATTACAACAATTAAGCCAAACATATGGTTGCATAAATTTAAAAGTGCTAGGATTTTGTCGAAAAAAATTAAGTATTTTTTAACCGAAATCTATAATCTCTGCCATTACGACTCAAACTCTAGGATTGTGATATGGCATTATGTTATTTTTTGGAAAGTATAAATTCAAAAAAAGAATTCTTGAAGTAAAGTTGAGATGTTAGGCTCTCCATCTCGGTCCTAAATAAATAAATAAATATATCTATTTGTTTCGCCTTTTACCGTGCAAATGATTCTTTTGGGAAGTTTAAAAAGCAAATTTCAAATTTCAAATTACCTTCTAAGATCTTCTATAATCTTTTGGTTTCTAAAGCAAAAACTAAATTTTCCTCCAAAAAATAATAACAATAGAGAACATAGCAAATGAATCCATCATCTTTCTCTTTAACAATAAAGGCAAAAGGAAAACGATCCAAAATTAGATAAAGAGGTGAAATGCATGTTTATTCTCTGATCTACTATCTTTCTCATCTCTTTATTCTCTTTTCTAATGTTTGATTTAATAAAATTCTCTCTCGAAAAATTATTCCTCAGTACCATTTGCTCTGATATTTTTGATAACCGAATATGCTGACAATATATAGATTGTAATTTCATACCTTTTAAATTTAACCACCACGTATTATTTTCCTAAATTACTCGCAAAAATTACCATTTATTTCCATATTAATAATCAGAAAATCATTCTTTTATTTGATATTTTTTATCTGGTTAGATAAATAATGGCAATTAGAAATGAAAAAATTCAGACTTTCTTTTCATGAAATGGCAAGGAAATATTCGAACATTTTCATTTTTGTTTATTACTTCTGAATAGTCAACCACCAACTAAAAATTCTTGATTTCTAATAAATTTGATAATATTCTCTAATTAGTTGTGATTTTTTAACAAAATTCTAGGATTATCTATCTATGAAATCCGTCACTTTGAACGGAAGCTGGCCTAAAAAAGACTATAATGTATTTTGCTAATTAATTATTCTTTTGGCAATACATTTTATTGTGCATCTCTAATCTCTAATATTATAATACTAACTCATTTGAACCTCACAAAATTTACAATCTACCGTGTATCTAAGATGATGGCCACTTTTTTTTTAGAAAAAATTATTAAAAATAAGAAAAGTTTTTCAGAATTAATTGTAATTTTAGAAACTTATGCTAATTTTTTAATATTTTAAAATTTTAAATAATTTTCTATCTTTCTAAGAAAAATCTTTTCTTTCCGAATATTATCTTCACAAAGAAAATATCTTTTTAACTATCTTTTTAAATTTTAAATAAATATTCCTATATAAAAATAATAATTTTGCAAAGTCAAAACTCAAATTCCATGTGCATCACATGTGCAAACTACCAGTACCCTTAAACTTAAACACTTGATATGTTAATATCGTAGATCACATCCGTACGGTTGTAATTTTGTTTTTATTCGTAAATTTTTTATTATGATTATGTGAATTTAATAATTATAACGGCTAAATTCTCAAAATCGAGTAAAAAAATTCAATTTCAACTTTACAGATATATTTTACAATACATAAGTAGGCTACATACCAAAATTTACCTGATTTGAAGGACATTTGTTTCTTGATCATAAACTCATAAAATTAATGCACGGAGAAAAAATAATCTTAGAAGTTTATAATCAAGGCCAGTGGACTTAAATTTTTTATTTTATTTTATTTAAGCTAATTTATCACCATATATCGAATCGGTGAGTTCAACTTTGATTAGTTAGATAACGTGTAAAACTATTAAGGCTGCTATGCACAAGTTAAGATTGAACTGTGAGTCGTATATACGTATTTAAAAAAAAATTCAACCGTACCGATTTGATATATGATGATAAAATAGTTTAAATAAAAAAATTCAATTATTTTGAAGTTCAATTGGCTCTCGATCATAAGCTTTTAAGATGATTTTTACATTATGCATTAATTTTGTGAGTTTATGATCAAGAAACAAATGGTTTTCAAATTATTAGATTTTTTGTGTAAACTATATTAACATCGTAGAACGTATCAGTATGATTATAATTTTATTTTTGTTCGTTAATTTTTTAATATAATTATTAGAATTTAATAATTATAACTTCTAAATTCTCAAGATTCGAGTACAAAAAATCAATTTCAACTTTACGGATATATTTGACAATAAATAAATAGGTTACGCACCAAAAATTACCTGATTTGAAAATCATTTGTTTCTTGATCATAAACTCACAAAATTAATTCACGAAGAAAAAATAATCTTAGAAGCTTAAGATTTGGATGTACTCCAAAAAAATTGAATTTTTTTTATTTATGTTGTTTTATCACTATATATTAAATCGGTACGGTTTAAATTTTAAAAAAAACATATTTATGACTCACGGTTCAACCTTGATTTGTTAGACTATTAAAGGTTGAACTGTGAGTCATAAATATGTATTTTTCTTTTCAATTTGAACCGTACCGATTTAATATATGGTAATAAAACAGCCTAAATAAAAAAATTAAATTTTTTTGAAGTTCATCCGGATCTCGATAATGAGCTTCTAAGATAAATTTTTCTTTGTACATTAATTTTGTGAGTTTATGATCAAGAAACAAACGGTCTTCAAATTATTTGATTTTTTCGTGTAAAGCATGTTAACCTCGTAGATCGCATTCATATGGTTGTAATTTTGTTTTTGTTCGTGAATTTTTAAATATAATTATTTGAATTTAATAATTAGATCGGCTAAATTCATAAGATCCGAGTACAAAAATTCAATTTCAAACTTACGGATATATTTGATAATACATAAATACGATACGTACAAAAAATTATCATATTTGAAGGCCATTTGTTTCTTGATCATAAACTCACAAAATTAATGCACAAATAAAAAAATAATCTTAAAAACTTATGATCGAGATCCAGATGAACTTTAAAAAATTTGAATTTTTTATTTAGGCCGTTTTATCACCATATATCAGATCAATATGGTTCAAATTAAAAAGAAAATACATATTTATGACTTACAGTTTAATCTTGATTGGTTAGATAACATGTAAAACTATTAAGGCTGTTATGCACCTGTTAAGGTTGAGTGTTGAGTTTTTTTTATATGTATTTTAAAAAAAAATTCAACCGTACCAATTTAAAATATGACTATAAAATCGCTTAAATAGAAAAATTCAAATCTTTTGAAATTTAACTGGGCCTCGATCATTTGTTTTTAAGATGAATTTTTCTTTGTGTATTAATTTTATGAGTTTATGATTGTAGGATGTTTTTTGTCACCCCATTGAGATGGGAATACGCGTCGCTTGTCAGGCGTACTACAGATTCCCCCTGCCTAGGGTAGACGGGGGTTTATTGATTGTGGAGATCCGAATCTCCGGCAGCCGCGGACTAAGCTACCGTTAATTACCTCTCGCCTTTGTAGCGAGAGAACCTCCGATTGACGGGTCAAACTGGTCATGCGAACTCAACGTGCAGTGTGCATATAGGTATTTTAAGTAGTTTTGGATATATCGGGAGCCTCGCAGAGTTTACGGGGGTCCCGCTACCCGGATAGTGGCCTGGGGGTCAAGGGGGCTAGTAGCCCCTTGCGGGGTGCGGGGCAGCGCCCCGTTAGAAATTTTTTTCTAACAGGGACAGTGTTGTGGAGTGTGTGTATACATATATGTAAAACGGGGGAAAACGTCCAAAGGATGCGTGGGGCCAGCGCCTCACGTGCGTTGCACGCGGGTGCCTGGCACGCGGGCGCCGGGCGCCTCACGTGCCTAGCACGTGAGGAAAAAATGGCTTAGCCCCTGCACATGGAGTTGTACTCCCGATTGACTTTTCGAATTGAACTCCTAGAAAGAAAGACTTTTTTTTATATGGAGTTAAACCCCCAGAAGGTTTGATTTGTGGAGTTAAATTCCAAGAAATCCTTATAAATGCTCAAGAGGACCCCTTTCTTCTCCCCTGAGCCTTGGATCTTTCCCAAAATGGGATCTTTGGAGATGAGTCTCCTTCTTCCTCCTCTCTGTTGGCCGGATCTTGGAGAAAAGGGGATGGGATTTAAAAATCTCCCCCTTTTGAGATCTGATGGAAGATCTGGGTTTCCCTATGTGGGTTTTGTGGTGAAAAACTATTTATTTTTAGGAAAGGAAGAATTAAACTCTTGATTTAATTCAAAAGGGGATGAAGGTTTTAGAACCTTGAGGAAGAAGGAGGCACAGAAACCCTAGATTTTTTTAGAGGAAAAAAGTTCTTTATTTCATTATCAAGTTGTCTTATATAGGCTTATACATTTACATATAGCCCCTTAGGCTTTACAAAATGGCATTTTGCCCATCCCATGCTTGATGTGCTTTTTTCTTTTGCACATGAGCCATGGGCTTTACAAAAATTTGGCTTTATGCCCATAAAAATTATATCAAAATTATTTATTACATGATTTTTATTTTGGCATTGGGGAGATTGGTCGCGGGGCTCAACTCGGATATGGGCCCACTTGATCTGGGCTTGGACCCGCTTGCTTGGGGTTGACTTTGATTTTGACTTGGTCAATCGGGGTGCAATTTTTGACCTCGACAATGATTAAGAAACAACGGGTCTTCAAATTATTTGATTTTTTATGTAAGCCATATTAACATCATAGATCTCATCCGTACAGTTGTAATTTTGTTTTTTCCGTAATTTTTTTTATTATAATTATTTGAATTTAATAATTATAACAGCTAAATTCTCAAGATCTGATGGAGGTCCTTTTCGGGTCTCCATCAGATGTTGTCTTCCGTCGATCTCCCGGTGGATTTTGGAGGTGATCTCCTATTACGTGTGGGTCTCAATGGGTTTTGAGGAGATTGGTGGTTTTGAGGAGATTGGCGCTGAGTGCCTGCAAGGAAGTCCCGGAGTGGTTTAGTACCACCGAGGACCTTCCGACGATCAAGTTAGTACGAGATCCGAGCAGAGTAACGGCTAAGTGGAGTAAAAAATGGCTTACTTGACTCCTCTGTGATAGGGGTTTATATATTGGCGGCAGCACGCAGTAGCAGGCGTGAGAATCTCGCCGGAAGTTACGCTCCCGACGTCACGCCCGCGTAAAGAGCGGATCGCCCATTAATGGGGATCGTGATGGAGTGGAACGTGGGATGTTGTTGGCGGAGAATCAACGCCTGGCGAGATTTGCGGAGCGGCGGTTACGCCTGTGAGCGGTGGAGCTGGTCGGTCGGAGGACCGAGGAAGATGGCCTCGGCTGGAGAGCTCGGGGACAAGTGAGAGGACCGAGGAGTCTTGGTCCTGTGGCAGCTTGGGGCGAGATGAGAGGCCGATGATGCCAAATTTTAGGGGGCTCTGAGGTGAGCTAGCTTGTGCTTGTAGGTCAGGTATGGGGGTGGCCTGGTCGTCCCCCGTGGGCCCTTTCTTCTGAGTTCTGGGACACGTCATCTGCCACGTGTCCTGATCTTGGAGATCGCCAATATTGAGCATCATCATTAGCCCCCACTCTTGTCCCGACCAGCTAGCGGGTCGGGTCAGGAGTGGACTGCCTGGTCGCCCGGAGTGAGCTCCCTTTGTCGGGACGCGTCCCCGGGCTGTCAGTTGTCTTTTCTGCCAGCGAATCAGGGTGAGATCTCTGCATTTAAGGAAGGTGCGCCAGTTCGTGCATCCTGCCACTGAAGAGATGGTCCACGTGTCAAGCGTCGGTTGGCCGACGCGACGTGTTCAGACCTGCGATGCCTGATGGGGTGCGGTCCAGTATGGGAACGACAAGTGGAGCAATCGTAGCCATTGGACGCGAGGAGGCATTTTTGGCGGGAGATGAAGGGCGCCGTTGGATGAGGTTGTTCGCGGTGATAAGTAGAGGTGGGGCCCATTCCAGGGACCCTACTCTTTCATCTTTCCTTTCTTCTAAGTCTTAGTTGCTCGGCGCTCTTCTCCTTTCTTCTGCTTTCGTTTTCCGAGGATCCATCTTCTTCAAGTTAGATGTATTCTTCCAGGGAATCTGTAGATGTCGTAGAAGTAGGTTCTAGGGACCCTTTAGTTGAGCCTAAGTCTTCTCGGGGAGTAGGGATCAGACCCTCTTCTCGGGATCGTGCGGCGGGGGCAGCCCCCAGGGAGGAGGCGGTAGATGCTGCCTCCGGCGCCTCGTGTTGGGTGAGGCATGAGGACGAGCTCGCCAATGCTCGGGCTCGCTTCCATATCCCCTCACGTTATACGCTTCGTCTGGCCAAGGAGGGAAAGAAGGCAGACCAAGTACGGGGTAGGGAGATTGCCCTGTACTTGGAAGCTTTTTGGGGTGGAATGCGCCTGCCCTTCTCTTCCGAGGTCGTCCCAGCGTTGAATTTCTTCGAGTTAGCCCCTGGCCAGTTAGTGCCGAACTCATGGAGGATTCTCCTCGGGTTCCTGATCCTCCTGAAGTTACAGGCGGTTCCTTTCAGCCTCTCCCTCCTTGATTCTTCCCTCGTTTTCAAAAATCATCCTGGGGGTCGAGCGAGTGACCCAAGGTGGGTCTACCTCTTTTTTAGAAAGCGACAGAGGGGCGCCACCGGGACAGGGGTTGTGGCTCTGCCTTCTTCCATTCACGACTGGAAGTAGAATTTCTTCTTCATTTCCCCTCCCGAGGGCGAGGAATGGCCCGTGCCTACCAAGTGGTCGAGGGAAAAATGCTTGCCGGGGAACCGGTCCAATGACCCGCTGCGGTGAGAGTGGCGTCGTGGGAGCCCATCCCCCAATTCGACATGCTGCTGTCTGAGAGAGTCCTGAGTTGGGCCGGGCTCAGCCCCGTTGAGTTCATCAGTAAGTTTAGGCTTGCTTTTTGGCTTATATATTGCTTGTGTCGCTGACCTCTTTGCATTTGGTTTTGTGCAGGACCTATGGATCTGGACGAGCTCTGAGCCTCCATGCGCCAGCCGAGGAAGGTCACGAAGGCTGGGGGCACCAGCTCTTCTCGTGCGAAGCCTGCCCCGGCCCCCTCCCCTCCGGTGGTCACGTCCCGTGAGCGTTCGGGGGTGGATCCCACCCCGGGGCCTAGCAGAGCGTCGGGTCAGAAGCGGGCTCGGATTCTGGAAGACCCGGCCTCGGAGGAAGAGATCGGCTCTCCATCGGAGCCGCTCAAGAGGGGTTCCCGGAGGTCTTCCCGGGGCCCGCCCTCGCCGATCATGGTGGAGGAAGGAGGCCTCCAGTTCGCGGTGCCCTCGGGCTTTCCTTCGCGGATAGCCTGTTTCATGAGATAGAGAAATCGGAGGGGGGTAGGGTCCCCGGGGGGACTTTCAGGGCCCAGATGGCGTCCATCGCCCAGGAGTCCGTGCAGGTAAGTGTTTGTTTTTTTGTGAGGTTCGGCGCCTCCTTCGTCTTTCTGATCTATTTCCTATCTTTCAGGTTCTCCAGCACGTTGCTATCGCCTTACGCATGGAGGCCGAGGTGATAGCCCCGGCGATGAAGGTTGCGGGCCAGCTCGCCTCGCTGTAGGAGAGCTCCAAGCGGGAGCTGGAGGCGGTGATGGCGAGGGTTGCCGTCCTGGAGGGCGAGGTGGAGGCTAGGAAACTGGAGGTTTCCTGGTACCGCGAGGCCGCCATGGCTGCCGAGGCCAAGCTCGAGAATGCTCAGGTGCTCATTGGCAACCTGAAGAAGACGGTGAAGACCCTCCGGAAGGAGCTGGGGGCGGCGGTCGAGTTGGCAAAGTCGGCCGACCTGAGAGCGGCGAAGTTGGCCAACCTCTTAACGGCGAAGGCGGTGGAGGGCTACAAAAAGTCGAAGGACTTCTATGATGATCTGGCCATTGCCACAACCCTCATCTGGCACGAGGCCCTCGACGCCGTTAAGGCCCGGATGCTGTAGTTCGCCGACGAAGAGCTCCGGGCTGAATACCCCCTCGCGGACGCCGAGGAGCAGGGGAAAGAGATTCCTGACGAAGAAGTCGCCAAGGACCCTGCTCATCCCGTGGTGGATGTCAAGGACCTCGAGGTCGCGCCCGGCCCCAGGCCTAAAGCCCCCGTCTTCCTCCTTCTTTTATTTTGTTGCTTTTGGAATTTTTGTAAGCCTCCGGGCAGTTTGTAAGGCTGGGGAGCCCAAAATACCCTTTGTAAAGACTTTGTCTTTGGTAATAAAACTTTTTCTTTGGTTTCATCGGTTTGCACTTTATCTTCTGTTTGTGAAGAATGCTCGTAAAATATCTCTACTTGTACTGTTGGGTTTCCATGTCAGGTCGGCTATCTTTCTAGTGATCCTTCGTCGAGTTGATTTCGATCACTTGCCAAGCGTGCCAAGCGCTGCTGAGAAGGAGGCGTCCCCATGGCCCCGAAGTCGAGGGGGGATCGCTCAGACATAGATAGACCTGGTGCCCCTTGTTAGGGCCTCGGATCCTCTGCATGTGATGCGCAGAGGGTTGTCCACCATATTTGTGCTGAGCATGAATGGGAAGCTGTTCGGTTGCCCTTTCGCGAGGGCTTCTGATTTCTGGCATTGCGAGCAATGACCACTAGCTGGGGATGGTCGAGCGAGGGTCGGGTTCGACTACCTCTGGGAGGACTTTGGATCCTTAGCGTTGTAGGGGCTGTAAGAAGCCTATTAAGGATGACGGGGCAGTGAAGCTGCGCGGTTGCCTCTTGACAAGGGCTTTGATCTCTGGCGTCGTGGGTAGGCAGCCACCAGCCTGGGATGACCGAGCGGGGTAGCCGCTCGGATGCCTCTCGCGAGGGCTTCGATCCCTGGCGTCATGGGTAGTAAGCTACCAGCCGGAGATAGCCGAGCAGGGTAGCTGCTGAGCTGCCTCTAAGGAGGACTTTGATCCTTAGCGTTGGAGGGGCTGTAAGAAACCCGCTAAGAATGACCGGGCAGAGAAGCTGTGCGGTTGCCTCTTGGAGATGGCTTTGATCTCTGGCGTCGTGGGTAGGCAACTACCAGCCTGGGATGATCGAGTGGGGTAGCCGCTCAAATGCCTTTTGCGAGGGCTTCGATCCCTGGCGTCATGGGTAGGGAGCTACCAGCCGTAGATGACCGAGCAGGGTAGCTGCTCGGTTGCCTCTTGCGAGGGCTTTGATCCTTCAGGACGAGGACCGAGCAGGGTTACTGCCCAGTGCCTCTTGGCGAGGTCTTTGATCCCTGTCGGTTGTGGTAGGAAGCTACCAGCCGGGGATAGCCGAGCAAGGAATCGACTGCCTCTGGGAGGACTTTGGTCCTTAGCACGGGAGGGGCTGTAAGAAACCTACCAAGGACCCTTGGCTGGGCAGGGTTACTGCCCGGTGCCTCTTGGCGAGGGCTTTTGTCCTGAAAGATAGCCAAGCGAGGGACCCTCGGGCTCGACTGCCTCTGGGAGGGCTTTTGATCCCTGTCGGTCGTGGTAGGAAGCTACCAGCCGGGGATAGCCGAGCAGGGTAGCTGCTGAGCTGCCTCTAAGGAGGACTTTGATCCTCAGCGTTGGAGGGGCCACAGGAGGCTTGCTGAGGATAATCGGGCAGTGAAGCTGCGCGGTTGCCTCTTGGCGAGGGCTTTGATCCCTGGTGTTGCGAGTAGGGAAGCTACCGTCCAGGGATAGCCGAGCAAGGAAGCCGCTCGGCTGCCTCTACAGAGGACTTTGATTCTTAGCGTTGGAGGGGCCTTAGGAGGCCGGCTAAGGATAACCGTGCAGTGAAGCTGCGCGGTTGCCTCTTGGCGAGGGCTTTGATCCCTGGCGTTGCGAGTAGGGAAGCTACCAGCCAAGGATAGCCGAGCAGGGAAGCTGCTCTGTAACAACCCTAAATTTCCTATACAAAATTTTTCAAATATTTTTTTCAAAAATCCACAAAGGGGTATTTTAGCCTGAGCACAAGATATAGGTAATTATTTTGTTTTTAATTACAAGCTACAAGAATGTAATAAATCCATTTTTAGTGTACAAGAAATTACTTTAAATTTAATGTATACTTGGAGTATTTACTCTTGCTGCTATCATTTTAAGTAATTAAATAACTCCATAATTACAAGAAGGAGCTTTTAGCTCATTGGTAATACCTTGCACTGCTGAACCAAGCCACCAGAGTTCAAATCCCATACCCCACATTATTTTTAATATTGATTTTTTTAAAACCTTTAGAATACCAAGAGTTTACACGTGCATATCTCACAAAAACCCCACTACACCCAAAGATGTAACACTTGAAGAAGGTAGATGAACCGTCGGGGGAGATCCAGGTCACCGGAATCGGTCGGGAATCGGCCAACTCGGCCTTGACTCGGCCGACTCAGTGATCCGACCGAGTCACGGCCGAGTCACCCCCGATTCGGCCGATTCCGGCGAGGGTCACAACATGAAAGTTGTGTCTTTTGGTATTCCCTACGCACCTACAAAGTTTCAGCCTCATACCACTTCCAGATCTCTTTAAAACCCCCAATTACTCCACTTTTAATACATTTTTATTACATTTTATCACATTTTTATTTTTTAACTTTTCATCTACCCTAACCCTAGCATAACCCTATAAATACCAACCCTACACACTACCCTCTCACCCCCCAAAATCTTGAGCCACTCTCTCAAAAGTTTCCACAAGAAGTGTGCTTCGAAATCGAGCTCCGACGAGATTCTGACGGAATTCCGGCGACGTGCTTTGAAGCAACCGGCGACGAAACCACCCCTTGGTCTTTCTCCCTAGTTCTCTTACTCTTTAGAAGAGTTTAAACCTGTAAGTCCCATCCCTCTCTCTCTTTTCTATTTCTTAAAATACGGAAATATGAAACCCGACGGAAATCGGAACAAACCGATTTCCGATTCGGTTTTTCTACAAAATTTCACTTGTCACCTAATCCACAATACCCTAAAATATTCATGTTGACTATTAATCACCCATAAACCAATTTAAATAAAGTTTCTCACATGAAATGATAGCTTCTTTGCAAAACCGTATTCTTTTCATAAAAATACCATAGAGTTTGTTTTTCTTGTTCTAATTAATTCCCTCACTCCTAAATACGTTTATCTTGATCACTAAACTTGTAGAAATCAATTTGAATGAATTTTCACACATGAAATGATAACGTTTACGAATACCGTATTCTTACACTTTAATACCTTTAGGTTTAACATAGCTTATTTCACCTTTAAACTTCACCAAAACCTAATATAAGTCACGGGGTAATGACCTACCCTTACACACAGTCAATATAACCCTAAATGATAAATATCAAAAAAATACAGAATACGAAATTACAGGACTTTTCACTAAAATACCATAACCTTTATAACCTTTAGTTAAATCTTTAAATTGTAAACTTTTCTAAATAAAATCTTATATAAAATGAAAGCACGATTGGTCATGGACATCGATCGTTTATCTAAACTGTCTTGTGGGTCTAGGCAAGTGTGTCTAAGGCTAGTGGTTTTTAATTAGGCCCACGACTGTGGTTCCTTCCCACTTACCTGGCAATTACCTGGCCGCAATTAACGGTGAAGAGGCGATTTGAGGCTTCTAATGACTCATCGTTTAGACCCTAGAAATAGGCTAGTTGGCTTAGGAAACCCTAATAACTAAAATACGGAAACTATACTCTTTTGCAAATAAACACCCTATATTTATAAAATCGTTTTCCTAAATGAAAAGTATTTATAAAACCTAAGTAAAGTGCCGCTACAACCCACCTTTGGGGAACCCGTTAGGGATAGTACGGTTCATCGTGCACCCGCGGGCTAGTAGTGCGAGATTCAGACCTCCGCAAGGAGCATTCGGTCTCGAAAGGTTTAAAATACGACATTTAAGGAAAATGAGATTTTGGAAAATAAAATATTTATTTAAAATTATTCTTGTATTAAAATATATTTAATTATAATTTAGACACCTATTTTATTATAATATAAAGTTTCCACTTTTTCTAAAATTACAAGTTTAAAAGTTACATTAAAATACCCTGAAATTCAAATAAATCAATTAATACTTTTATTAGGATATATTCACTAGAAAAAAATAAATAAAATTCACACTTATTATAACTATAAAGACGAATAATAAATACTTGAGG
This sequence comes from Agapanthus africanus, assembly GCA_030015575.1. Classification (NCBI taxonomy): domain Eukaryota; kingdom Viridiplantae; phylum Streptophyta; class Magnoliopsida; order Asparagales; family Amaryllidaceae; genus Agapanthus; species Agapanthus africanus. The sequence goes on from JASDDO010000031.1 coordinate 717,418,241, forward strand.
TATTTTGAAAAATATACAATAATACTTTTTACATAAAACCCCCTCAAGTTTTATAAATTACAATAAGGCCCCTAACAATTATTGAACATCAAATTACTTTCTTGTAGTCTGACTCGGGTTAGAGTCTGACTATTTCTGACTTGAATATGATTCAAGTCAATCCATATTCTTTATATTTCAACTCAAGACCTAACATGAATCCCAGAATCCAGTTAACAATCTACTTGACTGAACCGAACCATGGATATTCCTTTTACATGTTTCCCAGTATTCCATTTACATGACTCTACGGTTATAACCGTTTCCTGATATCATGGTTTCGGTCAGTCAATCAAGTCAATCATGCAATCATTACAAATTTTACAAGATAACAATACAAACAAGACATTGCGGGGTTTAAGGGGTAGATTGGTACGGAAGGTGTTAAAGGTGGCACGAGATGGTAAGATTAAGACACCTAACCTGAATCCAATTGCCGTTGTTCCGGGTTGTATAACGGAGCCTTGTACTTCCATTTGCCCTGATCTCTAGCATATAGAGATCCCTCTCGTATACACTGGCATTTTTCTGTACCAAGCTACAACAACAGCGTTAGCACCATACTACTATAATATGACAATACAATACAACATTAAAAGCTACTCTCTCTCTCTCTTTTACTCTCTGTCTATTTCTCCATTATCTTTGGGACTTACCGAGCGACCTGTTCGCTGACGACATTCTATTTCCTTCTTCTTTGAATGTCGTCAGGTGCGTCGGACCAAGCTGAGATCGAGCCCACTAGTGAAGACTTGTAGCGGTTCCACGAAGACCTCGAGCTCTAGATATTGTATCTTGTTCTTTCCAGTATTTTTTCATTTTCATGTTATGCCACTGTTTAGGCATCGATTTTCATTTCAGTTGTATTTTCCTTTTCATGCATTGTACAAAGAATGTTATTAATAAAAGTTGCTGTTCTTTTATACTCTTGTCTCTTGTGTATTTATATTGCTTAGTTACGCTTAGCGTATGTACTTCTGAGTATATACGTAGCGGGCCTCGTCGCGTCTCCTTCACCGTATACTGGGAAGCGGGGCGTGACATGCTCGGCTGCCTCTACGGAGGACTTTGATCCTTAGCATTGGAGGGGCCTTAGGAGGCCTGCTAAGGATAACCGGGCAGTGAAGCTGCGCAGTTGCCTCTTGGCGAGGGCTTTGATCCCTGGCGTTGCGAGTGGGGAAGCTACCGGCCAGGGATAACCGAGCTAGGTAGCTGCTCGGCTGATTCTTCATGAGGTTTCGCCCGACCATCCAGTTGCAGGTATGGGGAACAGGAACGGTCGCGGTGAACATGCGCGTAGCATGCGTATTGAATGTGGGGGGAGGCGAAGCTCCAGGGTCGCGTCGTTCCGATTCCGCCAGAGAAGGCTCGATGATCGCCGTGTGGCAGCGACTTCTTGGGCGAGAGCGGGCGACCGTCGAGTTCCGTTGGGGCGCAGTGGGCTATATAAGGCTGAAGGAGCACTGGTCCTTCTTTTCTTAGTAAACAGATCGTTGAGAATGCAAGACTTCCCTTTTACCATCCCCGAAATCATCCACTTCGAAGACGTATACCTCTATGACCGGAACTGCACCGAGGACACGGTGCAGTTGGTCTATGGGAGTATCGAAGACCATTTCGGCTGGTTGCTCTCCCGGCGCTCCTCCTTGCTGCAGCTGCTGATGTCCTCCATCTGGAGGGCGTCGCCGGGGCTTTACAACCCCTTGTCCGAGAAGCTCTATGACGAGGTCGTGGGCAAACTGCTGTCCCTTAGGCGCTTCGGACTGATCTCCGTGAATCGACTGGCTCGCTCAGTGGCGCTCGTCCGTGAGTGCTACGAGCTGAGACTCAGGGTTAACGCGCGCGGGCGCAATGCCTCAGCCGGCGGAGATCTTCACCGAGTACCATGAGCAGTGCTCTCTGCACCCCTTTCCCCCGCTGTTGTAATTTTCATTTTCTTTTTGTATGTATGGTTGAGAAGCCCATAATACCTTTTTTTGAATAAATGTGTCACGCCCCGCTTCCCAGAGTACGCTAAGATAGGCACGTGACATAGCCAACCATGCTACCTGTGGATAGGAAATATCCTTCCACAGTCACATTACGGCTGTAGAGATATCAAGAACAATAATAAACTATCTAACACATGTCCATAAGCCAGAATAAAACGAGTCAAGAATAAAATAATACGGAAACAAAAGATCCAATACAAGAATAAACTGGAATGTACGTCCCATAATGCGGGCTCACATCATAAATGAAAATACCGAAAGTAAAATGAAATAACTACTAGAAAGTCCTCACTGCTCAGCCTGCTGACTGAAATACTCCTGCTCGGACTGCAACAAAGGTAAGGAATCTGGGCCATGCAAAACCCAGACGTCAGTGCGTCATAATATCAAGCAATACTATAAACAGGGGTAGCAATACATGCAGGTATGAGTATAAATGATAAAGCATGCATAACAGTGATATAAGCAAGGACAGTGGGGTAATGTGTAGTGAGTAATCTAAACTGGTCTATTGGGTCAACTACTCTCAAGTCTTTGAAATCAATTTGATGAATCATCGATATAACTCAATAGTATCCCGTGCGTGCCCGGGACCACGGTGAAGATTCTCGGGCTGAAGCCGAGACATGCTGCTAGGCACTAAAAGGTAGTATGTAATGATGAGTGATGTCAGCAACATCACCCCAAGGCTGGCCTAGCCTCTAAAATAGGAAATATGTATAGATGAATGATGTCAGCAACATCATCCCAAAGCTGGCCTAGCCTCTAAAACTGATCAGTATAAGTAAGCGAACTGTCGAGTTACAAGTCAGTTTTCATCATTGATTTTCCCATACCCCCAAGTTGTGTATTCAAGTCAAGTATTGATAAATCTGGAGCTAATGTCAACACAGGATCAGCAGGTAAAGGTTTGTCTGGATAGACAACAGGAAATGTCCGTAGGGACAACATGTCAAGCTGTTGGCATTAGTAATAAGATCAGGTAACAGAGAAAGCCATGGTACCTCAAGTCAAGTCAGGTAATATATACGTATCATGTCATGTCAAGAAGTTCCTGGTATCACGTCATGTCAAGTAGTAGGTGTATTAAGTCATGTCAGGGGTGCACAAGTAACAAGTGGTTGCTCATAATCAAACCATAATAAGCATAGGTATACAAAACAAGTATGTAGTACTAATGAAACAATAAAATGGAATATTGTAACGCAGTGTGCAAAATAGGTATAACTAAGACATATGGATGTACAATTATTGATTTGGGTTAAGATTATAATTCCAACATCAATTAAAATACACTTTATCGGATATGGAATGTTAAATTTACAATATTATATAATCAAGTGATCTATGGATGCAATTGTATATATAATAGGCTAAATGGATGCAAACGGTGTCCGAAAGGTTATAAACAATTAAAATGGTATTATGGGCTATGCAACCAAGCACTATGCGATATAAATATGGACATGGGTACCATGTATTATAATCTAACATGCAACATGATATATTTCAAGTTTTAGATCTAAAATTATGTAATCGGGACATCGAAATGTTAAATTAGAACATGTGACATTAGATTTGACCTACATGTTTAATATGAAATTAAATAAGTATAAAATATTATGAATAACATGTAGCAAGTTTTACTTGCCTCGACAGGTCAAGAAACGGATATACGGAACGTCACACGTTGGCGGGAAAAGTCGCGACGTGCACACGGTACACGGAACGGATCCAAACAACGTACAAGGGAATCACACGGGTCAGGTACGCTCGCTGGGTTGTCGGGATCGTCGTCGGCACGATCGGATTCCGGCAATTAGATTTGCAGAGGAGTGATGGCGTCGACGGTGATGATTGGAGGAGCTCCGGCGATGAGGTTAGGGTTTCGTTTGCTGGGGTTTGGGTGCAGGGTTGGTGCAGGGTTGGTGAAGGGGTATTGGTGAGGTGACGGTGCAGAGAAGAGGAAGAAAATGAGATGGTGATGATGGTGGTGCGAGGCTGGGGTCGTCGGCGACGAGTGGTGGGAGTGGTGATGTTGGGTTCTTAGGGTTCCGTGGGGTGTGCAGGGTGCAGTGGAAGGAGGAAGAAGATGGAGGAAGGAGGTGAGGGTGAGGTCGATTGAGGGAGTTGAGAGGCACGAGAGTTAGGGTTAGGGTTTAAGGAGGCGGCTAAGTTAATGGGTTTCTCGTGGGATCGGGGGTTTTAATGAAGAGGGAGGAGAAAGATAGAAGGAGGGTGGCCGTAGGCTTTGAGGGAGGTGACGGGATTCTTCTCACCGCGATATGAGAGAGAGAGGTCGCGAGAGGAGAGAGATAGAGAGAGAGCGAGAGGAGAGAGAGAGATGAGGAGAAAGAAACTTGTATCGTAGCGGGGAGAGAGAGAAAGAGAGAAGAGAGAGGTGAGGCTCGGTGGTGGGGCCGGAAGAAAGAAAAGAGAGAGGAAGAAATCGAGTGGTGGGGCCAGGACAGAGAAAAGAGAGAGGTAACGAGATTCTGATTGGTTAGAAGTTAGGATTAGGATTTTTAAGTTTAAAACTTTTAATAAAAGATTTTAGTTTGTTTTAAAAGAAATCTTGTGAGCTGTTTAAAATATTAGAATAAAATTTTAAAATTAAATAATTGAATTTAGTGGGAAATAAAATGTTTCAAAATGCGCCCGGGTCGGGTCTAAAAATTTAGATTTGAAATATGAAAATTATGTGCAACTTCCAAATTTTAAAATGAATGATTAGGTAACTAAAACGCATACCCCCAAGAACGGATGCACGTACGTGCACGTAGCTATCCAAACACGTCCGTTTCACTGAACGGGACGAGAACACGATGCGCGGACGCTACCACGGGGTTAGGGGTATCACGCAGGATAGGAAATGCAATTTTAATTTATTTTACGTGATCTAAAATGTTATATGTAAAAAAATACGCGATGCTAGGTGAAATGTCAATATGGAGTTTACACTAAATGCACGTGTCTATGCAACAAGCCAGGCTAATCTATAAATATGAATCAACAGGTTCAAGCAAGCGGGTCGGGTCGGATGCAATGTAAAAGTAAACTACCATTCACATCCAAACATGATAAATCAATAAAATACTACAGACAAATAAATACGGAAACATAAATTGGTATAACTGAACTCGGTTGTTATAAAATGAGATATTTCCTTCTTTTTCGCAATGTTCCATTGATCTTTATTAAATTAACAACAGAACCTAGGAAGAGTTTACATTACCCCAAAAGAAAAGTACATGCTAATAGATGACCTTATTAGCGTGGCCCGAGCTCCCCGGAGGCTTGTTGGTCTCCGTACTCGGCACCGGGTACGGGTATCCCTGAGCGCCGGACTGGTCATCTGCCGAAATGAGCATGATCTGGCTGATGGTCAGCTCGGCGGGAGGGGGACGCTGCTCCTGCTCGCGTTCGGCTTGCCGTTTGTCTCTCAAGTAGGCGGCGAGGTGCCCCGATCGGATGAGCTCTTCGATGTAGTCTCGGAGTTGCTTACAATCCTCCGTGGCGTGGCCCAGCGTCCGGTGGAAGGCGCAGTAAGGGCCCCGGGTTCGCTTCGAGGCTTGACGCGGGATCAGAGGGAACTTGAAGAACCCCTCGCCCTGGGCCTCCTGCTCGGGGGAGGTTCGCGTTCACCTCGGACTCCAGCTGAAGAACCGGTCTTCTTTAGGTCAGACCGTTCTGCTCGGGGGAGGTTCGCGTTCACCTCGGACTCCAGCTGAACCTCGCGCTCGGTCCACGCCTTGACCTCGGCCATGGTCTTAGGCTATGCCAACGCAAAGGAGCGCAACCACTCCTTGTGCCTAAGACCAGATCTGAGTGCCGTGATGACGGTCTAGTCCCGGTGCTCGGGGACCTCGAGGAGGGCGTTGTAGAAGTGGGTGATGTAAGCCTTGAACGTCTCCTTGTCCCCGCTCTTAATTGTGAAGAGGTAGTCGACCGTGCGCTTCTGCCAACGGTTCCCAATGAAGTGGCCGAGGAACTGAGTAGCCAGCTCGTCAAAGGTCGAGATTGAGCAAGGCTCGAGTCCTCGGAACCAATCCCGACCAGAGCGGATGAGGGTGGCCGGGGAGGCCCTGCACTGGGCGGCGTCGGAATGGTCCTGGAAGCTCATCCCCGCAGTGAAAGCATCTAAATGGTCTTTCGGGTCGGTTTTCCCGTCGAACAGAGAGACCTTCGGGGGCTTGTTGCGCGAGGAGACGTGGACGGTGAGCAGTTCCTCGGTAAACGGCTTGGTGAGCGAGTTGACGGCGTACTTAGCCCCGTCGTCCGAGAGGTGACCTTCCCGGCACATGCCCTCGATCTTCTTTTCGAGGACGTCGAGTCGGCCGTGGTACCCCGAGGATTTGGCGCCTTGTGATCCCTGGCCTCTGCTGTGGATGACCTGCGTCTGGGCGCGGCCCCGGTTTCTCTTGATGAGGTTCCTCAGATCCCCGGGCGAGGTGGCCCTCGAGCCGTAGGGCGAGCCCTTTCTGTGCGACCCCGTCGATGGAGGGGGTGTCGATCATGCCTGTGGACAGGCGAGGTGACCGACATATCCTCAGGGGGGTAAGGGTCGCGAGGAGGCTTGAGGCGAGGCGCTCTGGCGGCAGATCTTGGTGTGGAGCCGTGGGGCGCCCAGCGGGCCTCAGGGGGTATCGGCCCGCGAGATCTGTGGCCAGGGGTCGTAACCTGCCGGCGGTCAGCCGTGCCGACAAGATCAGAGCCTTCTGGAGGCAGAGGAGCGGCGATTTGGGCCCCTGGACCGGCCGCTTGGACGCGGACGAGCGCCTCCACGAGGGACTGTAGCCAATCTATTCGGCTGGCGAGGGCGTTGATGATGGTCGCCGGGGGAGGTTCATCCATACCTCCGGTGAGGGGGAGGCGGCGGCTGGTATCTGGATCTTCATGGTGGTCGCTTGCCATGTGGATGGAGATCGGAAGCCAACTTTGTTTTTTGTGGAGTTTAGCTTCCCATAAACGGCGCCAACTGATGGAGGTCTTTTCCGGGTCTCCGTCAGATGTTGTCATCCGTTGATCTCCCGGTGGATTTTGGAGGTGATCTCCTGTTGCGTGTGGGTCTCAATGGGTTTTGAGGAGATTGGTGGTTTTGAGGAGTTTAGCGCTGAGTACCTGCAAGGAAGTCCCGGGGTGGTTTGGTACCACCGAGGACCCTCCGACGATCAAGTTAGTACGAGATCCGAGCAGAGTAACGGCTAACTGGAGTAAAAAATGGCTTACTTGACTCCTATGTGATGGGGGTTTATATAGTGGCGGCAGTACGCAGTAGCAGGCGCGAGAATCTCGCCGGAAGTTACGCTCCCGACGTCACACCCGCGTACAGAGCGGATCGCCCATTAATGGAGATCGTGATGGCGTGGAACGTGGGATATTGCTAGCGGAGAATCGGCGCCTGGCGAGATTTGCGGAGCGGCGGTTACGCCTTTGAGTGGTGGAGCTGGTCAGTCGGAGGACCGAGGAAGATGGCCTCGGCTGGGGAGCTCGGGAACGAGCGAGAGGCCCGAGGAGTCTTGGTCCTGTGGCAGCTTGGGGCGAGCTGAGAGGCCGAGGAGGCCAAATTTCAGGGGGCTCTGAGGTGAACCAGCTTGTGCTTGTAGGTCGGGTATGGGGTTGGTCTGGTCGGCCCCCGTAGGCCCTTTCTTCTAAGTTCTGAGACACGTCATCTGCCACGTGTCCTGATCTTGGAGATCGCCAATATTGAGCATCATCAAGATCCTAGTACAAAATTTCAATTTTAACCTTACGGATATATTTTACATTGCATAAATAGGCTACACAAAAAAAATTAACTGATTTGAAAGCCATTTGTTTCTTGATGATAAACTCACAAAATTAATGTACAAAATAAAAATCATTTTAGACATTAATGATCGAAGCCCGGATGAACTTAAAAAAATTTGAATCTTTTTATTTAGGCTATTTTATCAACATATATCAAATCGGTACGGTTTAAATTAAAAATAAAAATACATATTTATGACTCACAGTTCAATCTTAATTGATTAGATAATGTGTAAAACTATTAAGACTGTTATGCACAGTTAAGACGAACTTCAAAAAATTTGAATTTTTTATTTAAACTATTTTATCATCATATATCAAATCGGTATGGTTGCATTTAAAAAAAATTATTTAAACTATTTTATCATCATATATCAATTTTTAATTTTTTTATTTAAACTGTTTTATCATATATCAAATCGTTATGGTTGATTTTTTTATTAAAAAAAACCTATATACGACTCACAGTTCAATCTTAACTAGTGCATAGCAGTTTTAATAGCTTTACATGTTATCAAACTAATTAAGGTAAAACTGTCAGTCATAAATATGTATTTATATTTTTTATTTGAATCATACCGATTTGATATACGGTGATAAAATAGCCTAAACAAAAAATTCAAATTTTTTGAAGTTCATCTGGCCCTCGATCATGAGATTCTAAGATGATATTTACTTTGTACATTAATTTTGTGAGTTTATGATCAAAAAATAAATGGTCTTCAAATTATTTGATCTTTTTGTGTAAGCAATATTAACATCATAGATCAAATTAAAATTAAAAATATATATTTATGATTCACAGTTCAATTATGATTGATTAGATAACATGTAAAACTATTAAGCCTGCTATGCATTAGCTATGCCTCGATCATAAGCTTGTAAGATTGTTTTTTCTTTGTGCATTAATTTTGTGAGTTTATGATAAAGAAACGAATACACTTCAAATTGGGTAATTTTTTTTGCGTAACCATTTATGTATTTTCAAATATATTCGTAAGGTTGAAATTAAATTTTTGTACTTGGATATTGAGAATTTAGCCGTTATAATTATTAAATTCTAATAATCATATTAAAAATTTTACGATCAAAAAAAAAATTACAACCGTACGGTATATTTATGACTCACAGATCAATCTTGATTAGTTGGATAACATGTAAAACTATTATTACTGCTATGCACAAGCCGTGTCTCGATCATAAACTTCTAAGATTATTTTTTGTTTGTGCATTAATTTTATGAGTTTTTGATCAAGAAATATATGACTTTCAAATCAGGTAATTTTTTATGCATAAGATCTACGATGTTAATATTGCTTATACAAAAAAAGTCAAATAATTTGAAGACCGTTTATTCCTTGACCATAAACTCATAAAATTAATGCACAAAGTAAAAATCATATTAGAAGCTTATGATCGAGGGCCGGATGAACTTCAAAAAATTAGAACTTTTTTATTTAGGCTATTTTATCACCATATATCAAATTGGTACGATTCAAATTAAAATTAAAAATACATATTTATGACTCACAGTTCAATCTTGATTGGTTAGATAACATGTAAAACTATTAAAACTGTTATACATTAGTTAAGCTTGAACTTTGAATCATATATAGGTTTTTCAATAAAAAAATTTCAACTGTGTCGATTTGATATATAATGATAAAATAGTTTAAATAAATTTTTTTAAAAGAATTCAGCTGTACCAATTTGATATATGATGATAAAATAGTTTAAATAAAAAAATTCAAAATTTTTGAAGTTCATCTAACTAGTGCATAGCAGTCTTTATAGTTTTAGATGTTATCTAATCAATCAAGGTTGAACTATGAGTTATAAATATGTATTTTTAATTTTAATTTGAACCGTACCGATTCGATATATTGTGATAAAATAGCCTAAATAAAAAAATTTAAATTTTTTGAAGTTCATCCGGCTCTCGATCATAAGCATCTAAGATGATTTTTAATTCGTGCATTAATTTTGTGAGTTTATGATCAAGAAATAAATGGTTCTTAAATTATTTGATTTTTTACATAAGCAATATTAATATCGTAGATCGCATCCGTATGGTTGTAATTTTATATTTTTTCATAAAATTTTTAATATAATTATTAGAATTTAATAATTATAACGGCTAAATTCTGAATATCCGAGTATAAAAATTCAATTTCAACCTTATGGATATGTTTAAAAATATATTAATAGATTGCGCACCAAAAATTGGCTGATTTGAAGGCCATTTGTTTCTTGATCATAAACTCACAAAATTAATGCATAAAGAAAAAATAATCTTAGAATCTTATGATTGAGGCACTGATGAACTTTAAAAAATTTGGTTTTTTTTATTTAGGTTTTTTTATCGTCATATATCAAATCGGTACGGTTGATTTTTTTTAAAATACCTATAAATGACTCACAATTCAATCTTAATTGGTACATAACAGCCTTAATAATTTTATATGTTATCTCATAACCAATCAAGGTTGAACTGTGAGCAGTTCAATCTTAACTGGTGCATAACATGCTTAACAGTTTTACATGTTATCTGATAACCATTCAAGGTTGAACTGTGACAAAAGGGAAACAACTCATAATTTCGGCCTGCTAACCTCGGAGTTAAACAAGTGAGTGGTTCCTCCTGGACAAACCATGAACGATAGGGTTTTGAGTTTTTGTTGCTAATGAACAGGATCAAGAGACTAGGTTTTCAACTAACCCTGAAAGTTCATTGAATGGAGCGGAGCGACAGCAAAAGCTGGGATAAAACCTCTCTCCGAGCCCTGTAGCTAACCCAACAAATCAAACTTACTGAGAGTAACCGAGTGAAGCGAGTGGTGGCCAACTCGGCAAGCCGAGATTGGAACGGAGACTGAAAGTGCCCGTTGCTAGGCCGAGCTTCTTTCCTATCCGAGAGTACTCCCGTACTCAAGAAAGGGAGGAAGTGCCTGTAGAGTAAGGGAAGAGAGACCGAGCCACTAAGTGAATAGAAAGGCAAGTGAGTGATTTCTCGGTAGGAAGAACGATAGAGTGCAGTGATCAAGCAACGACTGAACGCCTAGCGCGATATTGGTTTTCATGGTGTGGTAGTACATCCGTTATAGTTCAACCTTGATTAGTTATTAGATACCATGCAAAACTATTAAAGCTGGTTTACACCGGTTAAAGTTGAACTGCTCATAGCTTAATCTTGATTGGTTATTAGATAACATATAAAACTATTAAGACATTTATGCACCAGTTAAGCTTGAACTGTGAGTCCTATATAGATATTTTTTAAGAAAAAATCAATCGTACCGATTTGATATATGACGATAAAATATGTTAAATAAAAAAATTAAAATTTTTTAAAGTTCATCCGTGCCTTCTAAGATTTTTTTTGCATTAATTTTATGAATTTATGATCAAGGAACAAATGACCTTCAAATTTTTTGATTTTTTTCATGTAAGCTATGTTAATATCGTAGATCACATCCGTATGATTGTAATTTTATTTTTGTTCATAAATTTTTTAATAAAATTATTTGAATTTAATAATTAGAACGGCTAAATTCTTAAGATCCGAATACAAAAATTCAATTTCAACCTTACGAATATTTTTGACAATACATAAATAGATTACATATAAAAAATTACCTGATTTGAAGGACATTTGTTTCTTGATTGTAAACTCACAAAATTAAAGAATAAAGAATAAATAATCTTAGAAGTTTATGATCCACGTCCAGTTGAAATTCAAAAAATTTGAATTTTTTTTATTTAGGCTGTTTTATCACCATATATCAAATCAGTAAAGATCAAATTAAAAAAAATGCATATTTATGAATCACAGTTCAAACTTGATTGGTTAGATAAGATGTAAAACTATTAAGACTGTTATGCACTGGTTAAGACAGTACTGTGTCCTATATAGGTATTTTTAAAAATATATTCAGCCGTACCGATTTGATATATAATGATAAAATAGCTTCAGTAAAAAAATTCAATTTTTTCGAAGTTTAATCGGGTCTCGATCATAAGGTTTCAATTTTTCTTTGTGATTTAATTTTGTGAGTTTATGATCAAGTAACAAATGGTCTTAAAATTACTTGATTTTTTTGTGTAAACTATGTAAATATTGTAGATCGCATCCGTACGGTTGTAATTTTGGTTTTTTCGTAAATTTTTTATTATAATTATTTGAATTTAATAATTATAACGGCTAAATTCTTAAGATCCGAGTATAAAAAATCAATTTCAACCTTATGGATATATTTTACAATACATAAATAGATTACGTATCTAAAATTTCCTGATTTGAAGGCCATTTGTTTCTTGATCATAAACTCACAAAATTAATACACAAAGAAAAAAATCTTAGAATCGAGGCCCCGGATGGACTTCAAAAAAATTGAATACTTTTTATTGAAGCTGTTTTATCATCATATATCAAATCGGTACGGTTGCAATTTTTTTTAAAAGATACAATAAACGGCTAAATTCTTAAGTTCCGAATAAAAAAATTCATTTTTAACTTTATGAATATTTTTGACAATACATAAATAGGTTACGTATAAAAAATTACCTGATTTGAAGGCCATTTGTTACTTGATCATAAACTTACAAAATTAATACACAAAAAAACAATATTAGGAGCTTATGATTGACGTTCAGATGAACTTTAAAAAATTTGAATTTTTTTATTTACACTGTTTTATCACCATATATCAAATTGGTACGATTCAAATTAAAAAGAAAAATACATATTTATAAATCACAGTTTAACATTGATTGATTGGATAACATGTAAAACTATTAAGGCTGTTATACACTATTTAAGGCTGTACTGTGGGTCATATAAAGATATATTAATTTTTTTCAGCCGTACCGATTTGATATGTGATGATAAAATAACTTAAATAAAAAAATCAATTTTTTCGAAGTCTATTAGGGTCTCGATCATAAGTTTTTAAGATGAATTTTTCTTTGTGATTTAATTTTGTAGGTTTATGTTCAAGCAACACATGGTCTTAAAATTATTTGATCTTTTTGTGTAAATTATTTTAATATCATAGGGCGCATTGGTACAGTTGTAATTTTGTTTGTTTCTTAAATTTTTATTATAATTATTTGAATTTAATAATTATAACGACTAAATTCTTATGATCCGAGTACAAAACATGAATTTCAACCTTACGAATATATTTTATAATATATAAATAGGTTACGTACCTAAATTACCTGATTTGAAGGCCATTTGTTTCTTGATCATAAACTCATAAAATTAATGCACAAAGAAAAAAAATCTTAGAATCAGGTCTAATTTTGTGAGTTTATGATCAAACAACAAATAGTCTTAAAATTATTTGATTTTTTTGGGTAAACTATGTTAAAATCATAGATCACATCCTTACGATTTTAATTTTGTTTCTTTCGTAAATTTTTATTATAATTATTTGGATTTAATAATTATAACGGCTAAAATCTGAAGATCCGAGTACGAAAAATCAATTTCAACTTACGAATATAGTTTACAATATATAAATATGTTACGTATCTAAAATTACTTGATTTGAAAACCACTTGTTTCTTGATCATAAACTCACAGAATTAATACGAAAATAAAATCTTAGAATTGAGGCCAGGATGAACTTCAAAAAAATTGAATTTTTTTAAAACTATTTTATCATCATATATCAAATCAGCACGGCTGATTTTTTTTTTTTAAAAATACATGTATATGACCCACGGTACAACCTTAGCTAGTGCATTGCAGCCTTAATAGTTTTTGTTTCTTGATTATAAACTCACAAAATTAATATACAAAGAATATAAAATCTTAGAATCGAGTCCTGGATGAACTTCAAAAAAATTGAATATTTTTATTTAAACTATTTTATTATCATATATCAAATCGGTACGGCTGCATTTATTTAAAGAAATACCTATATGATCCACAGTACAGCCTTAACCAGTGTATAGCAGCCTTAATTGTTTTACTTGTTATCTGACCAATCAAGATTGAACCGTGTGTCATAAATATGTATTTTTCTTTTTAATTTGATCCGTACCGATTTGATATATACATATTTATGAATTACAGTTCAACCTTAATTGGTTAGATAAAATGTAAAACAATTAAGGCTCCTATGCACTAGTTAAGGATGTACTATGGGTCATATACAGATATTTTTTATAAAAAATTCAGTCGTACCGATTTGATATATGATAATAAAATAGCTTAAATAAAAAAATTCAATTTTTTTCGAAGTTTATCAGGGTCTCGATCATAAGTTTTTAAGATGAATTTTTCTTTGTGGTTTAATATTGTGAGTTTATGATCAAGCAACACATGGTCTTAAATTTATTTGATTTTTTTGTGCAGACTATGTTAATATCGTAGATCGCATTTGTACTGTTGTAATTTTGTTTTTTTGTAAATTTTTTATTATAATTATTTGAATTTAATAATTATAACGGCTAAATTTTTAAGATCCGAGTACAAAAAATCAATTTCAACCTTACGGATATATTTTACAATATATAAATAGGTTACGTACCTAAAATTACCTGATTTTAAGGATATTTGTTTCTTGATCATAAACACACAAAATTAATGCACAAAGAAAAAAATCTTAATATCGAGGCTAATTTTGTGAGTTTATGATCAAACAACAAATGGTCTTAAAATTATTTGATTTTTTAATGTAAATTATGTTAAAATCGTAGATCTCATCTGTATGGATGTAATTTTATTCTTTCGTAATTTTTTATCATAATTATTTGAATTTAATAATTATAACGGCTAAATTATTAAGATCCGAGTACAAAAAATCAATTTCAAACTTATTGATATGTTTGACAATTCATAAATAAGTTACGTATCTAAAATGACCTGATTTGAAGGCCATTTATTTCTTAATCATAAACTCACAAAATTAATACACAAAGAAAATAAACCTCAGAATTGAGTCCAGGATGAACTTCAAAAAAATTAATATTTTTTTATTTAAGCTATTTTATCATCATATATCAAATCGCTATGGCTGATTTTTTTAAATATGACCCACATCATTGCCTTAACTAGTGCATATCAGCCTTAATAGTTTTACATATTATCTAACCAATCAAGATTGAACTGTGTGTCATAAATATGTATTTTTCTTCTTAATTTGAACCGTATCGATTTGATATATGATGCTAAAAGAGCATAAATAAAATAATTCAAATTTTTTAAAGTCTATCTGGACCTCAAACATAAATTTTTAAGATTATTTTTTCTTTGTGCATTAATTTTGTGAGCTTATGATCAAGTAACAAATGGTCTTCAAATCAGGTGATTTTTGATATGTAAACTATTTATGTATTGTCAAATATATCCGTAAGATTGAAATTGAATTTTTGTACTTAGATCTTGAGAATTTAGCCGTTATAATTATTAAATTAAAATAATTATAATAAAAAATTTACGAACAAAAACGAAATTACAACCGTACGGATGCGGTCTATGATGTTAAGATAGGTTACACAAAAAATCAAATAAGTTGAAGGCCGTTTATCCCTTGATTATAAACTCACAAAATTAATGCACAAAGAAAAAATAATCTTAAAAGCATATGATCGAGATCCACATAAACTTCAAAAAAACTTGAATTTTCAATTTAGGCTATTTTATCACCATATATTAAATCTGTACGGTTGAATTTTATTAAAAGATTGCTTTTATAGGACTCAGAATTCAACATTAACTAGTGCGCAGCAGCCTTAATAATTTTATATGTCATCTAACCAATCAAGATTGAATTTTGAGTCAGCCTTAATAATTTTACATGTTATCTAACCATTCAAGGTTGAAATTTGAGTCAGTTTTAATAATTTTACGTGTTATCTAATCAATCAAGATTGAACTTAAAATGAAGGTTAAATTTTGAGTCAGCCTTAATAATTTTACATGTCATCAAACCAATCAAGATTGAAATTTAAGGCGGCCTTAATAATTTTACATGTTATCTAACCAAATAAGGTTGAATTTTGAATCATAAATTTAATAATTTTACATGTTATATAACCAATCAAGATTGAAATTTGAGTCAGCCTTAATAATTTTACATGTTCTCTAACCAATTAAGATCGAACTCAAAATCAAGGTTGAACTTTGAGTCAGCCTTAATAATTTTATATGTTATCTAACCAATCAAAATTGAATTTTGAGCCAGTCTTAATAATTTTACTTGTTATCTAACCATTCAAGATAGAATTTTGAGCCATAAATATGTATGCACTGGTTAAGGTTGAACTTTGAGTTCTATATAGATATATTTTTTAAAAATATCCAAGTACTGATTTAATATATGGTAATAAAATATCCTAAATAAAAAAAATTCAATTTTTTAAGTTTATTTGTTTCTCGATCATAAGCTTTTAAGATTATTTTTTCTTTGTGCACTAATTTTGTGAGTTTATGATCAAAAAGCAAATGTCTTTAAAATCTGGAAATTTTTGGTATATAGCCTATTTATATATTGTAAAATATATCCTTAAGGTTGAAATTGAATTTTTTCAACCGGATCTTATGAATTTAGTCGTTATAATTATTAAATTCAATAATTATATCAAAATATTTACGAACAAAAACGAAATTAAAATCGTACGGATGCGATCAACAATGTTAAGGTAGTTTACAAAAAAGAAATCAAATAATTTAAAGGCCATTTGTCCCTTGATCATAAACCCACAAAATTAACGTACAAAGAAAAAAATAATTTTAAAATCTTATGATCGAGGCTCGGATGTACTTCAAAGAAATGAATTTTTTTATTCAAGCTATTTTATCACCGTATATCAAATCAGTACGATTGGTTTTTCTTAAAAAAATTACTTATATAGAACTCAAAATTAAACCTTAACTAGTGCGTAGCACTCTTAATAGTTTTACATGTTATCTAATCAATTAAAGTTGAAGTTTGAGTCATAAATATGTATTTTTTAGATCCAACCGTACCGATTTGATATACGGTTAAAAAATTACCTATATAGGACTCAAATTTCAATCTTAACTAATTAGTACGTAGCACTCTTAATAGTTTTACATGTTATCTAACCAATTAACGTTGAATTTTGAGTCATATATATATATATTTCTTTTTAGATCCAACCGTACCAATTTGATATACGGTGATAAATTAGCCAAAATATAAAAGTCTAATTTGTTCAAAGTTCATCTAGGTCTCGATCATAAGCTTTTAAAATTATTTTTTTCTTTGTGTATTAATTTTGTGAGTTTATGATCAAGCAACAAATGATCTTCAAATAAGGTAATTTTTGGTACGTAGCCTATTTATGTTTTGTAAAATATATCTGTAATGTTGAAATTGGATTTTTGCAATCGAATATTGAGAATTTATCTGTTATAATTATTAAATTTAAATAATTATATCAAAAAAATTACGAGCAAAAACGAAATTACAACTGTACGGATGTGTTCTACGAAGTTAAGATGGATTACAAAAAAATCAAATAATTTGAAGATCATTTGTCCCTTGATCATAAACTCAAAAAATTAATACACAAAGAAAAAATAACCTTAAAAGCATATGATCGAAACCCGGATAAACTTCAAAAAAATTGAATTTTTTTATTTAGGCTATTTTATCACCATATATTAAATCTGTACGGTTGGAATTTTAAAAAAAAATATAGGACTCAAAGTTCAACCTTAACTTGTGCGTAAGATCCTTAATAATAGTTTTAGACGTTATCTAACCAATCAAGATTTAAGTTTGAGTAATAAATATGTATTTTTTTAAAATCCAGTCGTACCGATTGATATATGGTGATAAAACAGTCTAAATAAAAATCTTCAATTTATTTTAAGTTCATCAGGCCCCATCATAAGTTTATAAGATTATTTTTTTATGCACCAATTTTGTGAGTTTATATTCAAGAAACGAATGACCTTCAAATTAGGTAATTTTTTGTACATAGCCTATTTATGTATTGTAAAATATATGTATAATGTTGAAATTGAATTTTTGTAATCGGATCTTGAGAATTTATCCGTTATAATTATTAAATTCAAATAAATATATCAAAAAATCTACGAACGAAAACAAAATTACAACTGTACGGATGCGATCTACAATGTTAAGATAGCTTACACAAAAAATCAAATAATTTGAAAGCCATTTGTCTCTTGATCATAAACTCACAAAATTAATGCACAAAAAAAAATAATCTTAAAAGTTTACGATCGAGGCCTACATGTTATCTAACCAATCAAGATTGAACTTTGAGTTCCATATAGGTATTTTAAAAAAAACCCATCCATACCGATTTGATATGTGGTGATAAAATAACCTAAATAATATGTTATCTAACCAATTAAGGTTGAACTTTGAGTTCCATATAGGCAATTTTTAAAAAAAATCCAACTATACCGATTTAATATATGGTGATAAAATAGCCTAAATAAAAAAAATTCAATTTGTTTGGAGTCTATCTAAGTCTTGATCATAAGTTTTTAAGATTATTTTTCTTTGTGTATTAATTTTGTGAGTTTATGATCAAGAAACAAACTGCCTTAAAATCAAGTAATTTTTGGTACGCAGCCTATTTATGTATTGTAAAATATATCTGTAAAATTGAAATTGAATTTTTGCAATCGGATATTGAGAATTTAGCTATTATAATTATTAAATTCAAATAATTATATAAAAAAAATTATGAACATAAACGAAATTATAACCATACGGATACGATCTACTGTGTTAAGATAGATTACACAAAAAAATAAAATAATTTGTAGGTCATTTGTCCCTTGATCATAAACTTACAAAATTAATGTACAAAAAAAATAATTTTAAAAGCATATGATCGACTGTCTAGATGAATTTCAAAAAAATTGAATTTTTTATTTAGGTTATTTTATCACCGTATATCATATCGGTATGGTTGGATTTTTTTATAAAAAAATACTTAAATAGGACTTAAAATTCAACCTTAATTAGTGCACAGCAGCCTTGATAATTTTACATTACATGTTATCTAACCAATCAAGATTAAAGTTTGAGTCATAAATATATATATTTATTTTTAAATCTAATTGTACCGATTTAATATATGGTGACAAAATAACTTAAATAAAGAAATTCAATTTTTTTGAAGTTCATCCGAGCCTCGATCATAAGTTTTTAAGATTATTTTTTCTTCGTGTATTAATTTTATGAGTTTATGATCAAGAAACAAATGGCCTTCAAATCAGGTAGTTTTTGGTATGTAGCCAATTTATGTATTCTAAAATATATCCGTAAGGTTGAAATTGAATTTTTGCTATTGGATCTTGAGAATTTATCCATTAAAATTATTAATTTTACATAATTATATCGAAAAAATTACGAACAAAAACGAAATTACAGCCATACAGATTCTATCTACGATGTTAAGATAGTTTACCCCAAAAATCAAATAATTTGAAGGTCATTTGTCCCTTGACAATAAACTCACAAAATTAACGCACAAAGAAAAATTAATTTTAAAAGCATATTATTCTAGGCTTAGATGAACTTCAAAAAAATTGAATTTTTTTATTTAGACTATTTTATAATCATAAATCAAATCGGTATGGTTGGATTTTTTTAAAAAATTAACAATAGAAGATTGAAAGTTCTACCTTAATTAGTGCGCAACAAGCTTAATAGTTTTTTAAAAATACATGTATAAGACTGAAAGTTCAACCTTAAATAGTGCGTAAGGTTCAACCTTAAATAGTGAGTAGTAATCTTAATAGTTTTTAAAAAATACCTGTATAAGACTGAACCTTAACTAGTGCGTAGCTGCATTAATAGTTTACTTGTTATCTAACCAATAAAGATTGAACTTTGAGTCATAAATATGTATTTTTCTTTTTAAATCCAATCATATCGATTTAATATATGGTGATAAAATAGCTTAATTAAAAAAATTTAATTTTTTTTAAAGTTCATCTGAGCCTCAATCATAAGCTTTTAAGATTATTTTTTCTTTGTGCGCTAATTTTATGAGTTTATGATCATGAAATAAATGATTTTCAAATCAGGAAAATTTTTGTACATAGCCTATTTATGTATTGTAAAATATATCCTTAAGGCTGAAATTGAAATTTTGCAATCGTACCTTGAGCATTTAGCCGTTATAATTATGAAATTCAAATAATTATATCAAAAAATTTATGAACAAAAACGAAATTACATAAGTACGGATGCGATCTACGATGCTAAGATAGACTCACAAAAAAATCAAATAATTTGAAAGCTATTTGTTAATTGATCATAAACTCACAAAATTAATGCACAAAGAAAAAATAATCTTAAAAGCTTATGATTGAGGCCTAAATGAGCTTTAAAAAAATGATTTTTTTTTATTTTGGCTATTTTATCACAATATATCAAATCGGTACCGTTGGATTTATAAAAAAATACCTATGTAGTACTCAAAGTTCAACCTTACCTAATGCGTATCAACCTTAATATTTTACATGTTATCTAACCAGTCAATGTTGAATCTTGAGTCATAAATATGTATTTTTCTTTTTAAATCCAACCTTACCGATTTGATATATGGTGATAAAATAGCTTAAATAAAAAAAATTCAATTTGATTGAAGTTCATCTGGGTCGAACATAAGCTTTTAAGATTATTTTTTCTTAGTGCATTAATTTTGTGAGTTTATGATCAAGAAACAAATGATCTTCAAATCGAGTAATTTTTGGTACGTTGCCTATTTATGTATTATAAAATATATCTGTAAGGTTGAATTGAAATTTTGTAATTGTAAATTGAGAATTTAGCCGTTATAATTATTAAATTTAAATTATTATATCAAAAAATTTACGAACAAAAACGAAATTGCAACCGTGCGGATGCGGTCTACCATGTTAAGATAGATTATACAAAAAAATCAAATTATTTTAAGGTCATTTGTCCCTTAATTATAAACTCACAAATTTAATGCACAAAAAAAAATCTTAAAAGTATATGATCGCGGTCCAGGTGGACTTTTAAAAAACTGATTTTTTTTATTTAGGCTGCTTTTATCACCATTTATCAAATCGGTATGGTTGGATTTTTTTAAAAAATAACCTATACAGGACTTAAGGTTCAACCTTAACTAGTGCGTAACAGCCTTAATTGTTTTATATATTATCTAACCAATCAAGAGTGAAGTTTGAGTCATAAATATATATTTTTCTTTTTAAATCCAATCATACCGATTTGAAATATGGTGATAAAAACAGCTTAAATAAAAAAATTCAATTTTTTTGTAATTCATCTGAGCCTCGATCATAAACTATTAAGATTATTTTTTCTTTGTGCATTAATTTTGTGAGTTTATGATCAAGAAACAAATGACCTTCAAATCAAATAATTTTAGGTACGTGGCCTATTTATGTATTGTAAAATATATCTGTAAGGTTGAAATTGAATTCTTGTACTCGGATATGGGGAATTTAGCCGTTATAATTATTAATTTCAAATAATTATATCAAAAAATTTACGAACAAAAATGAAATTACAACTGTACGAATGCGATCTACGATGTTAATATATCAAGTGTTTAAGTTAATGTATGTTATAGCTTTTTATGTATTGTAAAATATATCCATAAGGCTTAATTGTTGTAACGTTTTAAAGTGGGGCTAAAAAGTCCTTAAGTGAAGCTATAAATATTGCAAGTTGAAACATTAATCTACCAAGTTGAACCATTGATTTACCAATTTTGAATGAAATTTCACTAAGGATTTCTCTAGGTGATACTATTTGTTCTTCTAAGTGTGACTTTTTGTTTACTAAGTGGAACTGTTGAATAAATGCGACTTTTTAATGTGGACTGCATTCAAAATATGTCAAATTGGTACTCATTTGAAAAAGAATTTCAATACGAATCAAATGACCTAAATTTGAGTTAATTCTGGCACTGTATGTGAAACTTATGAAAATTTTAAGTTGAAAACATGTTTTATCACGAATTGGACCAATCGGGACGCGACACATATCTCTTTTAACAAGGACGATGGACAAGACAAAAGATGCATTTAATACTCTCTCCTTTCTTTATCATGTGTGTGTATGTTCATTCTTAAAGTTTTGAAGTTCCACTTGGAAATATAAAATTACCACTTGTAAAGAAAAATATTTCACTTGTTAGATTACAAGTTTCACTTAGTTTAATATATGAGACAAAGAATAATAATTTCACCAAATTTAATATAAAATTTTAAGAATGAGCATATATACATATGACATAAAAAGAAGAGTGCATTAAATGCATCTTGTGTCTTATCTATTGCCCTTATTGAAAGACAAACGTGTTGTTTAAATTTACAAAATAAAACCCAACTATTCTTAAACCTGCTACAACAAGTCATAATCATTTTCGCAATTTAAAAAAAAACATTTTTGATGCACTGAATCATAACCCAAGTTATAATACCTTAGATGAGTTCTACCAATCCATATGCACAAAATCTTTAACTTGACAAAACTATATATATATATATATATATATATATATATATATATATATATATATTTATAATGAGAATAATGGAGGATAGAGGCCCTAGAATGAAAACCCTCCTATGGTGTCGATAAAAGTATACTGCGTCATTTTTTCTGAAGATCGGCACGTTCCATCTTGATCGTTATCATTCAAGATGTAGATACAAAAAATTTCATATGATTCTAATGTAAGTCCCTACTGCCCTCGTCGCAGAGGCCGCGGCCAGTGTAGAAGCGGAAAATGAAAAATTATGAGGGTGTAACTAGAGACTATAACCTAGCGATCTTTCCAAACGAAATAACTAGCAAATCAAGCATGCAAAGGTTAGGGATACTACCTTCAACGCGTTTCCACCCAATCGTGGAAGACCTTTCCAAGCTCCATGTATGCCGTCCGGATCGAGTTTGAATGGCGACCGCCCTTCCCGAAAATGATCCATCCGAGAGAACCGATCCAAGTTCCGGCTTCACCAAGTGAAGCGACCAACGCTCCAAGCTCGTTACGAATGGAGAGTGGGGATGTAGCAAAATTTTCACTATTTTTTCTCTCTAATTTCCAAGCTCTAGAGGAATGACTTAGTTATTTAGCAACCATCCATCAATAATACATCCAAATGAAAATACTATATAATAATCAAGTCATACCTCTCTACTTTACTTCTTAACACCTCATCCTCCACCTCATTTTTTATTTTCGTTTAAAGGAAAATCAAGAAATGAAGGGTCCATCTTCTAGAACAAATTCCGTATAAATACGGAATACAACCCGGTATACGTATCGAAATACATGTACGCGTATTCGTATAAAAATATGAATAGCCAAAAGAGAGAGAATGAATAGTGAACAGTAATATTAGTATATACATATTAAAAATATATATATAAATTATTAAATCAAAACCTAATTTAATAATCCGGTTTAATCCTAACCCTCTAGTATTATCAACCGTTCGATTAAAATCCGTGTAGCCTGTACACGTTTTTAATCGGACACCTTATATGTACCAACATACGCCATTTACATCATATCGCCTGAACCGGGAAAACCCTATGTGCAGGACTCTAAAGACTTGACAATATGCTGGCAGTGATTTACTGGATAAATCCAAAAACCACAAGCACGTCAGCGACACTAGCTGTACGTAACGGCTACCCAGATATCTGCCGAAAGGGAGGTCGACAATCAAGTCCGTTCGTACCCTACTGAGCCTGAATATGAAAATCTTTGTACAGTCCGATCTCTTCGTCTAAGAGTATCGCATACCGGGTTTAGGGGTGAAAACGTCAGACCCCTAATAACCCAATAAGTCGTGTCAGAGTCAAGCTCATCACCAACTAAGAAACTATTGAATTCATATCAGTAAATCTCATTCACCGTGGTCACGGATTTGGGGTGATAGCTGACCGAACACAACGCGAGATCGACTCCTAATATTAGGAGAGACGAATCCCCGACAATCGCTTACTGCCTCCATGTGGCTCGAGACTGTACCCAATTAAAACCTAATTGCACGACTCCTTTGAGCCGTGGTAGGGTAGTAATCAAAATACAGTGGGAACTCACACGGGACAAATAACGATCTCAGATCAAAAGACTAACATGTACTCATACCACTCGAGAACTTCCATCTGACGATAGATATAATACCATTTAGAAGTTCTCGGCGAGTCCATCCAGTGTACCCAACTTCAATGAGCACATGTATACTATCTTAGGTGACACAACACCAATGGATTGTGAGACCGGCCAATGCCCCTTGTTGGGGTCTCGAAATGTATACACTAGTCTACTCCAGAATATCGATGCCCAGTCTCGATACTTTCACGACTAGGGACATTTAAAGATGCGCATATAGACTACCCAGCTCTCACGTATATGATTGCCATCATAATGCTAGTAGTCAAGCAAGAATCCTCCAGGCTTCATCATTATGTATTGGCGACACGTAATAACACGTAAAATATGTACACATCAATGATAAAGACAAACCATATAGCATACTATCATTTCGAATAAAATTGTTCTACCTGTATAGGTCCTCCCTCAATTATCATAATCGCGTGCATGCAATTACAATAATTGCCTTGAGGGCACTATATCCAGCAATTTCTCACTTTCCTTTAAGGATAATTATTGCGGTATTGCATACCCACATCCCGTGCGGTATCGAATACCCAATTTCTCTACTAATCAGTTTCTCAAAGCTCGTTTGAGAAACATCCGTGTTCGAGAAATAACCACAGTGAGTGGCTCCGCTACAATGTTCCAACTTTCTCTCTCTATTTCTCAACTTCGCGGAGATGAACAATCTTCCGAACTGAGCGATATCCCGTCTCAAGAATTTTTCTGGATACATGATAGGGCCAAGTTCATAAATGAACAAATTTATCCTACAAACTTCTTGAGTTGTATCCTCCGTTGAGTCATAACCAGCAACCTGAACCATGCTTACCACAGTATCCCTATTAGAACGCCATCCAATATACCGTTCCTCGGAAGTGGCAAAACTCAAAACTCTGACAATATCTCTGTCATCCAGGTCATATTGGAAGACTAAACCGATAACCACCTCCCGGAGGAGGCTGTCGTTATCATATACCAAGAACATCCTCTTATATTCATAATTGCTTCCTTTTGTTTCTTCAGTATTGGATTAATATCTGCTTACTGCAGCAAGTGCATAAGCAACATCTGGTTTTGTACAAGATATTGCATGATTGACTCAATTTCTTAAGCAAATGATATGTCATTTATACCAGTCCCTCTCCTCATCAGTCTAGAAGACATTTCTTTAGAGAGGGTGACTCCATCACCCGTGAGTACACCACCATGCCAGGATTCGTTTATTCTAAAATACTTTTAGAATACTGTCTAAATACCTGATTAGGAAATTTCCCAAATCTAGATCCAAAACCATAGATCTAGTTGCCAGAATCCTTGATATTTTATCCATATCCAACGTGGAGAAAACACTATGTGACAACCAAAGGTTGAACGGTTGTAGTATAGGAACATCACTTCCTATATGGAGTATGTCATCCAAATCTCAGGACAGTACTCCCTGCATCTTTCTTAGTAGGTTCATCTATTGTTTTGATGAGGTCAATCATCTTGACTTTCACATCAAAATAGATGATCCATCTCCGCTATCTATGTTTTAGTTTACGAATGGATATAAGCAACTTGCACACCTTCCGCTGCTCCCACTGACTACGATAACCCTTTGGCAGAGTCATATACACGTACACTTCCAAATTCCTATTTGGCAAGACGTTATAGTCATCCATCTGCCAGATATCACAGTCATGAATAGCAACATTGGCAAGTCATATCTGTATGGACTTTAGCGTAGACATTGAAGTAAAACTCTCATCACAATCTACAACGGGTATTTGATGAGAATATTTACAACAAGTCTAGTCTTATTAGGTTAATACCTTTCTACCTTCTCAGATCTGGAAAGATCTACTTTCTCCTAATGGGTTTTACCCCTTCAGGAGCACCCAGCAAAGCTCAAAATCCATAATTTGCTGAAGTGCGTAGAGTCCAACTTGGATATAAAATATCTGGTCACTTGGAATTTACTTCTTATGACCTAAAGCTAACTAGTAGGGCCATCGTAACCATGATGTCGACCTCCCTATCACCGTCTACGAGAAAACAGAAGTATCTCTCAGGTGGCTAAGGCCACCTACTAAAATCTGCAGAGTGGCTAATGGATTGTCAAGTCCAATTGAATCCTTAGGTTTTACTAAATTTTCGGTAACCGTTTGTGGTTCTGAAATCACTTCCAGTCCTACCATACCCTCACTAGTTTCTTTTGCAAAAAAGATTCCTTTTATAAAAAGGTGGTGAGTTAAGAATAATGTAAATATTGATCTTGAAAATGGTAGAAACAAAAGCCTTGTGAATGCTTGGGATAGTCCACAAACGGCCATTACCGAAGCGTGCCTTGAATTTGTCCGAATTATGCTTTTAAACAGGAACCGGATAACTCCATATCTTAATAATCTCAAGATATGGTACCAATCTATATCCATATAGAATCAAAGGCACAGATTTAGATGGAACTAGATTCAAATGTTATGCAGCTGTTTTCAGTGCATATCACATAAATGGAAAAAGACCAATACATCATTACTCATCAAGGAGCGAATCCGCGGATGAGTAACCTGAGAGAGAATCAAGATCTTAATATTACTATGATGGAATACCTAGCATAAGTATCTACATATTCGATCACTTCGAAGAATCCTGATACTTCCAACGTATGGTTCTCTACTTTATTCATATACCTATAAACTTTTCAAAATCTTTGGATCTTGTATGACAACGAATGCGTGTCTAAAACCAGAAAACTCATAGGTAAATCCAAATGAAGTAAGAATACCAACCCCTTGTCCCGAAGGACACTAGACAACATACATTTTCATGTATAAGTCCCAAGAGTATAATAACTCAAATTCCGTGTGTTGTAAGTTGAAAACTGTATTTTGGTCGACAATATCTTAAACCGTTTATTCAATACACCTTATCTTATGCTCAACTGATAAAGATAACTGGTTGGAACACAATTTTCAAAATTTATATCTCACTTTATAAAATAAAGATACATATACTTCATTTTAAAAATTGGTACATAACAACAGTTATTCGAAATCAAATATTTGCCGTTAGGCAAAGCCAGAAGATTTAATCCAATATCACCAATTACAACGAATTCCGATATTGAGGATCAAATTGCCCATTTTCCAATATTATACTCCTACTCAGCATCTGTAACGCTGCATCGATGTGAGTTCTGAATCTGGTAAATACATACCCCGGAGTCAGAAATAATTTGGAAAACAGTTCTCATTTACAATTACACCGAAATTCTGAAACATAAATGTTTCAAGGGGTGACCGGGTATTCCTCGTAATGCCTTTTTAATTATCCAGATTCATGACAGCAATTGCAATTTCCTTTGCTCCCACTTCAATCCTTTTATATGTCTCTACATCTTACCTTATGTACATCGCACTTAAGCTAATTGGTTTTCTTCCTTCCCTATCTTTCAGCTGTTAGTGTATATGCCCTAGGGGCCATTATTGTATCATACTAGTTTGTATATTACTTAATGGAAGCTTGGGATATTCACATGTATATAACAGTCTTGCTAAACATGGTAGTATGCTACTTGGTTTTTCTATCTTAATATATGAGTATACGTATTGATAGAGCTCTTAGGATCTTGCTTGACTACCAGCGTTGTGATGGCAGTCACATTAGTGGGGGCTGGGTAGTCTACAAGCACATCCTTATTCAGGCCCCTAATCGTAGGATTATCGAGACAGGGCATCGATACTCCGGAGTAGACTAGTGTGTACGCTTCTCATCCCAGTTGGGGAGATGGTCTGTCCCACAGCCGTCAGTACATCGTACTGGAGATAGTATGCAGGTGCTCGTTAGGTTACGGGTACACCGGACAGGACTCACAGGGAACTGTTGGTTGGTTTTATACCAGTCGTCAGTTAACAGTTCCCAGGTGACATGAGTACAGCATAGTCCGCAGACTTGACACTGCTACTTCGCCTCGAGTGTGTCCCACTGTTCTTAGATTGCTACCCTACCATGGCTCAAAGGAGTCGTGCAAACAGGTAGCAGTTGGGTGCAGTCCCGAGCACTTGGAGGCAGTGGCGGTTAGATAGGATTCGTCTCTCCCGGTATTGGGAGTTGATATCGCGCTGTGTCAGAGAGCCATTACGCAAAGTCCCTGGCCAGGGCAAGCGAGATTTGCCGGTAGGTTCCAGTAGTTTCTCAGGGTGTAATGGGCTTCACTCCGACACGACTTATACCGCTATTAGGGGACTGACGCTTGCCACCCCCTAGGCCCGATATGCGATAGTCTTAGACGAACAGACCGGACTGTATGGAGATTGTCACATCAGACTCAGTAGGAGTTCAGATGGATTTCCTCATCGGCCTTCTTATCGACATCTACCTGGGGACCGTTACATACAGCTAGTGCCGCTTGCGGTCTGTGGTTAAACCCACTGCCAGCGTAGTAGTCGAGTCTCTAGAGTCACACACAGAGAGTTTCCCTACTCCAGGCGAAACGATATAGAGGTCGTATGGTTTTACGACAAGGGTTCGGACGCATACGTGTGTTTACGCACGTACGACATCCGGACAGTTTTTACTAGCCGGCTTTGGTTTAAGCCAGTTTCTAGTATCCGGTTATTGGATTTATACAGTCTAAAGTTTTTCCGTGTTTTCACGGATAGGAGGGGCGTTCTCGTAATTACGCGAGAAGCTTTTAGAAGATGGTGACTTGGGGGTTAAGGTGGCATATGCATTAAATGAGATTAGTGAGTCATTTGAGTGATTCATCCATGTCATTAATGCATCATAAATGCTTAATGACTCATGGAGATGAATCACCCTTTTGTATTTATGAAGCATGATTATTAATCCTTTATTTTCTTTTATTGGATAAATAATAATGCTTGATATATATTATGATAGATCATTATCTCATCTCATTCTCTTGCTCACTTTCTCTCTCCTCAAGCTCTCTCTCTTCAAACCCTAATCCTCCCCTCTCATGTGTTGAGACCAAGGATTATAGTAGACTACTTAATCCTTAACCATTCTCTATATCACCTAGGTTACTTAGATTAGAGATTTAAGAAACCTAGTTACCTCAAGTGAGAGGTGAAGTTTGAAGTTAAGCTCTCGGGTGGATCATCTACTACATAGAGAAGGCCGGAGAGAACGTGGAGAACGACAAGACGAAGGACATGGTTCTTTAGGTATAATCACTTATCATAGTAGTTAACTCTTCTATGGTTTCTTGTTAGTTATAGTTTAGCAAAGATTCTCGGTTAGTCGATATTTACGAATAAAACAAGATCGTTTTTCATTATTCCGCCTCCCCGCAAGTCGTGGGGTGTTGTACATCGACTTACATCAGCATCAGCATAAGATTTGGAAGAAGACTATCCAATAAGCATAATAGGTATACTCTCCTTATATAAGGAGCTCGTGCAATCTGAGAGAAAGTAAAAGGAAGAGACAACTGAATAATACAATCTAAATTCTTTAGAACCAGTGGCCATTCTCGACTGAAATAATTTCTTCGAGTTCGTATGTACTATACGATGGCCATTTCTAAGCAATATGGATTATCGTAGTGATACGGAGTGTTATGGAGAATTGCAAAGGGAAAGTAGGAGTAGCAGGGATATTTACAACTTTTTTGTGAATCATGAAAATCCAAAGCCAACGTGTGTAAGAAGGTTCAGTTAACTTGGTTCATGAGTTTTGGTTTAAGGTAAGTCATGGGTCGCTGTACCAGAGAGAGAAAAGAAATACTCAGAATGTACTCTATTAAGATTAGATTGGTTATCACTTTATCCAATCAGGATGGCTCCCACTATTTTCTTGAATTCTCCTTCAAATCTTAAAATGAGAACTAGTCGGGATCATATACACCTTACAAGTTCGCTAACCGTTCAGCCAGGTCGGTGTTGGTACTCCGAGCGAGATCCCCCGTGCTTTCACACGGACCTAATTAATAACCCTGTTTTCACAGAGGCATAACCTCATTAATACTTTCTAGACACCTAATTGGTTAGCTAATTGTGAAGTGAAAATCTTCCGAAGAGTTAAACCTACTCATTAGTGGAAATGAGGACCTAACTATCATCGTGTGATAATATTGATGGACACTCCAGAAGGTATGCGCAAACTTAGCAAGTTTCCCTTATATTTGAAACTCCCGATATGGTTTTTGCCTCAAGCGCTTATGACCTTGACGAAGGTCAAAACATCATAAGTCGCAAGTTAAATTCAACATGTCATTGTCCTGATTAATTTAGACCCATTCATACAAGCCCTTGACGAAGATCAAAACAGCTGTACGCCTGTCCTAGATTAATGCACTATTTATGCAACAGACAAGTTTCCCCTAGCTACCAAACACTATGCGTTGGCGAAGGTCAAAACACATAGCATGAATACTAGTTGAGACCCATCTGAAACGACGGAGGGCTACGGCTGATTTTGGCGAATAACCTTTAACGTAATGAACTTGATATCATTGAAGGAACTCGAGTGGCTTTGAATGGAGTGGTTTAGACTCCGCATTTTAAAATTAGCAACATAAACTTTTGCCTGAGAGCGAACTCCCCATGAAGGGCTCAAGGCTCTTTCCTCATAGAATGAGGTGCAGGATATTCCAAACCGAATACCTCTATATAAAACAAAAGAATATGACAATTGTTTTGAAGAAAATCGAGTACTTTTAAAAATTGGTTTTGACTATATCAAATAGGTTTGTTTTCCCTGCATTAAAGATATAATGCAGTCCCATCAAATATAGTTTCTAAGCCACATCAGAAATAACCAAAATAGCATGCTTTTATATGCTATCTGCATTCGTCATGGGGTCTCGGGTCTTCACCCTAAGGTTACTTAACTTACGGAAGAGCGAGGACATAGCCAGCGCGGATGCAAAACATATAGAAGTATCTACTTATATATATATATATATATATATATATATATATATATATATAGAGAGAGAGAGAGAGAGAGAGAGAGAATAATGGAGGAAAGAGGCCATAGGAGGGAATTTCCTCATATGGCGTCGAAAAAACACACCCTCCATCGTGTTTTCCTACGATCGAAATGCATCGTCTTCATCGTTATCATCTAAGATGAGGGCACACCAATTTCATGTGATTCTACAACTTTTTCACTGTTGATTTAGCAATGTAAAAAGTTCTATTGTCTGTAAACCGTTAATTTTGAATCCACTAATTCAACGGTGAAAAAGTTGTAGAATATCATGAAATTTGGTGTACCCACATCTTAGATGATAACGATGAAGATGATGCATTCCGATCGTCGGAAAACACGATGGAGGATGTTTCGACGCCAAAGGAGGAAATTCCCTCCTATGGCATCTTTCCTCCATTATTCTCATATATATATATCAATATTGCAGGCAGATAATAATCATCACAGGCATGCGAACAACAATATGGAATAACCGATAAACTAGGATCCCCGCGTTTCATTTGAGCCGCAAATAAGACGTGACGTCCTCCGGTCGTGTGGATAGCCCGTACAAAGTCGACCTAGACCCCTACGAGTGCAGCAAGCCACCTGCCAATTCTAGAAACTGGGTAACACGCCTTCAATGAAATAATTCGGTCATCCATCGCTTTCTAGAATCCGGTAATTTGTGCACCCCTCTGCGGGTCGATCCTATAACCCCTACAAGTGCGGCGAGCAACCCGCCAATTCTAGAGTGAGGCAGCCCACTCTCAACTCCATGAGATGGCTACCTGCTGCACTCTAGAACTCAGCTACTCGAGTACTTCTTCTGGGTTAATCCTAGTGCAGAAATGAAATATATATAATGGTGACATCGACCGCATCCTGATCGATCCCCAATAAAAGAATATACATAATACGGAAATGAAGGCCACATGTTGGAGCTCGTCCCGAACAAATGAATACAACAAAGTAAATCAAAACTGTACAAGAAACGCACGAGGGGCTATCCGACACGACAATCCAACTAAACCATAATCAAGATATATATAACCATAGAAATAAGTAACCGAAACAAGTGTGCAACCCCGTCTAATCAAACACATAGCAATTAGGTAACGTTAACAACACATATGCACATATACAAAAACCATGACCATAGAATTCATCACCCGCAAAGCTCACACTCGAAATTCTAAACGACGAAAATCAAGTGCACTCCGACGTCCGAAAATCCATCATTTTGCCTATCCTAAGCCCTCCGGGAACTCCCCGGGGTACCCCCGATCCCTACCGCGGGTCTTGGTTCAAACCAAGGCTTCACGGGGATCGGATACATCGCAAAATAACGGATTTTTGGACAAAAATGCACAACAACAAAAAGCCGATTTCAGCCACACAAAACTGCAACGATTTTTGAAAAACGGCTTTGAAAAAAAATGTCCCGAGACCCTACGAGTCACCCTCAATACTCGCATATCAGGCCTAGGGGATGGTAAACGTCAGACCCCTAATAGCGCAATAATTCGTGCCGGAGTAGAGTCCAATACACCCTGAGAAACTACTAGAGTACCTACCAGTAAATCTCGCTTGCCCTGGTTAGGGACTTTGTGTAACGGCTTTTCGAACACAGCGCGATATCAACCCCCAATACCGGGAGAGACGAATTCTATGTAACCGCTACTGCCTCCAAGAGCTTCGGGATTGCACCCAACTACTACCTGTTTGTACGACTCCTTTGATCCGTGGTAGGGTAGTAATCTAAGTACAGTGGGAACACACTCGAGACGAATAGTGATGTCAAGTCAACAGACTAACCTGTACTTATACCACCCGGGAACTGCTATCTGACGATAGGTATTATACCAACCAGCAGTTCCCAACGAGTCCGTCCAGTGTGGATAACCCGTAAAAATCACATCGGGAG
This sequence comes from Agapanthus africanus, assembly GCA_030015575.1. NCBI lineage: Eukaryota > Viridiplantae > Streptophyta > Magnoliopsida > Asparagales > Amaryllidaceae > Agapanthus > Agapanthus africanus. The sequence goes on from JASDDO010000031.1 coordinate 717,451,046, forward strand.
TTTCTAAAGAAACTGAAACTTGCCAGATATGCGCATACCTTCTGGAGTGCGATAACGTGAGTGGATTCCATCACGTTATCATGCGATGATAGTTGGATCCCGATTCCCACTGATGAGTTGGTTTACTCCTCGGGTGATCCCGACTAATTCTTCTTTCAGGTTTGGAGGAGAATTTGAGGTTACAGTGGAAGGTTTCCTGATTAGATAAATTGATAACCATTCTGATCTAGGTTAGAATGCACGATGAGTGTTTCTTTTCTCTCTCTCTCTTTGCAAGCGACCATTGCCCAACCCTTGACTATGACTCAGTGACCAAGATAACCGAACCTTCTTAAAATACTGGCTTTTGGATTGTCTGAGTTGCATACCTCATTGCCACTCCTACTTTTACCCTTTTCTCCAGAACACCCCGTATTACTACGAACATCCACTTCCATTGGATAAAACCATCGTATGGTTATATAAGAACTCGAAGGAACTTATTCGATGATGGTTTCCGGTTCTGGAGAAAACGAATAGGACTATTCAGTTGTCTTTTCCTTTTATCTTCTCTCAGGTTGCGAGTGTTCCTTGGATTAGGACAGTACACCTATTACGCTTATTGGATAGTCTTCATCCAAACCATAGGCAGGCGCCGAACGGTAGGGAATGAAGAAAACCAATTAGCCTAACGACGGTATACATAAGGTATTAAGTTAAGATAAATAAAGGGATTAGTAAGAGGGCAAAGTAAATTACGACTGCTATCATTCACGACCAAGCCAAGTATTTCATCGCCACTCCTACTTCACCTTTGTATTTCTCCAGAACACCCCGTATCACTACGAAGACCCACGGAGGACGTCACGTCTTATCTGACGATAGGTATTATTTCCCTAATCTTGTTAAAAACAAGAAAAATATCTTCTGTAAAACAGAAGTCCTTGGATCAAAGATCCAACGGTAAATAAAATCCCCATATAAATTAAGATCTCTCAATGAGAGATTTCTTTAATTAAATCAACAAACTTGCTTCTACTATATAAAGGACCCAAGACTTCAAGTCTTGTAGAGAAAAAAAACCCATAAGCTTAAAACTTAAAAAAAAAAGAAGAGAAGAGAGAAAACAAAAGAAAAGAGAATTCAATTCTCTAAAGAAGAAGACCCCCCTTTTAGAAAAAAGAAATTCTAGGTAAGAAGAAAGACACAGAGATTATCTTATCTCTTCCTTAAGGGTTTAACCCTTCAAAAAACAACTTAGTTCTTCCTCTGGTTGAGGTCTGCAGAAGCAGATCTCCTCACAAGTTGAGAATTTAATTCTTATCGGAGAGATTCTGTCATGCAGACTCAAATCTTAAGGGAAAGAACTAAGTTCGAAGAATTTAATTCTTCCAAAAGTATATAGGAATTTAATTCCTCCAATAAAACTAGGGTTTAACTCTGTAAAAGAATTTAATTCTTATAAAACAAGGAACCTGAAATTCTTAAAGCTCAGATCAAAATCTCCATACATATAAAAGAACAGATTGGTGACTCATTAGCGCTCAACACTATATAACAAAGGCTCACGTGTTCCCACGTGAGCACCTATGAGGAACAAAAAGGAAGGACTGAGATCGCCTCACGTGTTCCCACGTGACCCCCAAATAGTGCTTAGCACTTATAAAAGGAAAATGGAATAAACCCAAAAACAGTTCCCATTTTAGGGAGCCTCCGTGTTCCCATGTGACCCCCCAAATAGTGCTTAGCACTTATAAAAGGAAGAGGGAATAAACCCAAAGAAGCAGTGCCCAACTCTGGGGTGCCTTACGCGCCCACACGTGATGTTCACAAGAATTAAGTGTTTAACACTTATATACAGACGGGGATTTGAACCAAGAGTACATCACCAACTTTCAGGCGCCTTACGTGCCACACGTGAGCATCCCAAATTTCAGTGTTTAACACTACTTTAGAGACTCACGTGAGAGCACGTGAGCACCGAGCATATATTAGTGTTTAACACTATAAGAAGCCAACTTCAGCCCCGAATTGGCTAAGTCTTCTTGAGATTAAAACGTCTTAGATCTCCAAATAGACCGAGCCTCTATGCTTATGACTTCCCAAACTAATTGACCAGAACGATGTCCATTACACATCTCCTAAGATTAATCCTAGTCTCCTAAAAATGACTAATGATTCTTAGGTGGTCCACCATGATCTCTCCCCTCAATCTGGAATTTGGTTCAAGGGTACATCTCTCCACACCTCTGATACATGTCGTTGTAATTCTTCAACGTCTTCAGAGAGGTGGAGGGTCCTGACAACCAACAACTCTTTGGTGCACTCCCAGATCGATGAGCACACCCCAATACGGACCGCAACGTCCTTAAACTAGCTATAGACCGAAACATCCTTAAACTAACAACGGACCATAACGTCCTTAAACTAAAACAATGGAGCCCAAATGCTCTTTTGTTGCGTCTGAATTATCCCAAAAATCCTGTTGTGTAGATCTTAGTCTAAAATTAGACTAACGTATCCTCAACATATTTAAGTTGATCTTAATCTCAAACGAGATTAACGATCCTTAAATCAATCCAAACCCAAATCTAAGAATATATGGATTTGGACTAAACCCACGCCCTACGGGTGGCAACATAAATTAGTCTCCACATACAATCCACGGGAAACCAAAAATAAAACAAACACACACGAAGTGAACTTCTGGAGCAGGAGAAAGTGGTTATCGCGATGCGGTAACGTAATTAACTGCAAGGGCTTGCGTCTGCAGGGAAGAGCGTCCTCACAATCAAAAACCCCTCGCAAATGAGGGGGAATCTGACGAAGTCTGCTACAACGACTGCATCCGTCCAAACCTCTGATACACGGTGCCATAAATCAACTTGGCATCTCCGGGGAGGTGGACGGATAAAACCAAATAGCATCTGCCCCCAAATTCAGGCAAGACGATCCATCCTGGATCAGTCTCTGTTTTCGGCGGTAAACAGATTCTGGCACGCCCGGTGGGACTCTTTTCCTCTTTCCACTCCACGCTTCGTGTGTCGTGTTCGTGAACAAATCGCGGTTTACTATGGTTGCCTTTGGATTCAAGGTACTAAGATTTGGTGTCTTGCTCTTGTGCAGAAAGATAACATCGATGGCTTCCAGCTGTACCAACTGCAACAGCGACTTCCACTCCGTCCCCGCCGGAAGGATGAATTATGGGCCCCAAGCAGCCTCCATCTTTGCAATGCCAGTAGAAAAGGTGACCCAGGCCACCACTGGACTGTTTTTTGGGACCATGATCCCGCCGGCAAGCTTCGGTGCCCCAGTGCCATCACAAGAAGCTCCCAAGAAGTCGGTCTTTCATCGACTTGCAATCTCCACGGCCTCTCTCAACGGGTCGTCCAAGTCTTCTACCTCATTCTTTAACAGACTGAGCCAAAGCTCCGGTGGGCCTGCAAAAAGGCTCGCAATACTGGAAGGGGTTATCCCAAAGCGGATAGTCATTCCAGTTCCGGCAGATGAAGTCGTCAAAGGGGCTTCTCCTGCTAATGGATTGGTCTTCGCAAGGCTGGCCGTTCCAATTCCTGCTTCCGGCAAAGTCATCAAGACTGCTTCTCCTACCAAAAGTCCGGCCTTCGAAAGATTGACCGTCCCCTCTCAATGGACGTCAGTCTTCAACAGGCTGGAACCAGCAGTAGCCCTTCATTAGAGCAGGGGGCATGACGAAGCCGCTTCCACAACTGAGGCAATCCCGTCTGCAAGACGTGATCGACATCGCCACTGGCGCCATGTGAGGAAAGCTGGGGGCATTTCCCCCTATGGACTTACCCCACCAGCTCCAATGGTGGAAATTGACGCTGCTGTTCCAATTGGGAACAGTTTCGAGCTGCTCAGGAGGGTGCGCAAGAACTCTCCAACCACCGTATTAAAGAAGTCTCCTCTGCCTGTTGAAAACAAAACACAGGAAAAACCGGAACATCCTCCTCAGCGGCTGTCCTCCAAAATCCATAGGGTCTGGCTGAGAGTCCAAAACTCTGTAATTGACAAAGACTACTCTTGCCGGCTGAAGAAAACGAAGGCTCGGCAAGAGGAGGACCATCCCTCCATCGTACTATGGAAGGTATTGTCTGCATGGGTGCCTGCTGCAACGGCCCCTTCAACTTCGACCTCCCACAAAAAGAGAAGGCCGGTGAAGATCCCCATGCATGTGGTAAATTTCAGAGGAAGTGGACCCAAGCGCCCCAAGTCCGGGGGCATGGTAGTACACATGATGTACATGGCTTCCGGGAAAGAGGAAAGCCGTACTTCCACGGGTCATCGATCACTCATACGGTCTGTGACAAAAGCTCTGGAGCAACAACAAAAGCTCCAGGAGATGCTGACAAAGATGGCCGCACTCACCGGGCAGAAAGAAAGCTCGGAAGCAACGTCTGAGCAGCGCCAGGAACAAGAGACCGACACCGAGTTCCTACGGAGGGTGCTAGAAAGAAAGGATAAGGAGGTCGCGGAACAGGCCGCTAATATAAAGCAGATGACGCTTCTGTTCTAAGACATGGTTGGGATGATGATCCAACCAGAACCTCCAGCCGAAGACCCTCCGATAATCATCGAAGATGACAGAGGGGAAACGTCAAACCCTACTCCGGCTGTCTCAGTAGCCCAAGAAGAGACAATTTCCAAGGCTGACCTTGATAACTACACAGCTCAACAAATACGAGCTCATCTGGCGAGTGAAGCGGCTGACCAAGTCGTCAGAATTGGGCGACCTTATCCAGGCTGGTACGATCAAATCAAGTATCCGCCAAGATATACGATCCCTAAGTTCTATGTGTATAAGGGGACGGGCAATCCACACCAGCATGTTGCTCAATTCAGAGCTTTGTGCGGTAATACTGGAGGCGACGACAAACTGCTGCTTCACCAGTTTGTCGGCAGCTTGTCGGAGATGACATTTGAATGGTACTCCGATCTCCTAAATGACTCTGTCAAAACATTCACGGATATGGAATTACTATTCACACAGCGGTTCGCAAGCGTAAGCGAGCGCACCCCGATCACGGCATTAATCAATGCCAGGGTGAAGCCAGGAGAGGCCTGAGTTCAATACGCAATTCGATGGCGGAACCTATGGTCAAAATGCGAACAACGCATAAAAGAAGCTCCTGCCGTGGGCATGTTCATGGGGACCCTTGATCCTCAGGCAACTATATCCTAATTTATGATGTTCTTCAAGTCGACCACCTTCCATGCCTTGATTGACAAGCTGGCCCAAATGGACCAGATGGGCCATAGGCCATCCTCTTCAAAAACAGATCTCCGGAATGAAAAGGGCAAAGGGAAAGCGACCTTTGTTGCCAACGCTTAACAACAACCGAGTGACCCGAAACCGGTTTCTCGCCAAGCAACAAACCACGATCCCTTGAAGTGAAGTCGAGACGTCCTTACTCGTTTCCCCGGGACAAAATGAGGAGACTGTTCGAACTGGCAGTGCGCTACAGGCTCATCACTCTGCCGGATCCGAGATGCCCGCTGCAGCCTGGTGACGTCAACAGTCCCAACTACTGCGCCTACCACAGAGTAATGGTCCACCAAATCGAAAATTGCTACGTCTTTAAAAATTGGGTTGAGGACCAGTACCAACAAGGTAAGTTCGCGCTGTTCGAAAACTGGAAGGTAAACCCGCCGCAACAGCATGTTCCTAAAAAGGTGGATACATCGGGGGTATCATGCTCATTTGTAAATCTCCGTGGGAAGTTGTCCTTTTGGCCAAAACTAAAAGGATGCTGAAGGATCTTCAGGCATGCCCGGCGATCAGGTGGAAAAGCCCGCTGGAGCCTAAGATTATTAACGGGATGCTGAAACCATGCCCAACACCGAAAGATGGTAATGGTGAGCAGAACACCCAGGTCAAGCCTTCAAAGTCTTTGAAGAAAAAGAAGAAGGCTAAGAAGCCCGTGCAGCTTGACGACAAGCGTACGGACCTGCAGAACTACATTGACTCGCTGGATGAATACAACCAGAAGGCGCGGACCCCAATCACACTAGAAGAGTTTCTCAACCACATACTTGAGAATGGAAACAGTGACAACGATGAGGGATACAACTCGTCAGAAGAACCCGAGAATTATGTGGCGAGTTGCCATATGATCTCTCATTCGTCAGTGAATGGAAAAGAAGCTCCCTCAGTGTTAGAAAGCAACGCAGAGGAACTGGGGCAGGACCGGCGTCAAAATCCCTGGAACCGTCAGACGACTTGATTGACAGGTTGCTAAACGAAGCCCTTCAAAAGAACAAAGCTGACCGAAAACGTGAAACATACATATAAGAAAAGGCTAAGCGTTGGCGTCAGGATGAAGAAGCCGCGACAAGGAAGAGTCACAAAGTATTCCAACTGGATCGAAGCACACCCGCGGCAGAAAAATGCAAGTTTAAGACGGGGAAACAGTTCGCCAAAGCCCTGTCAATAGGAATGAAGCTGCCACCTTTCGAGGGAAATACTCCCGGGAGTAGGTGCCTTGACGAAGCGGATGTACATCCGAAGTACCGCTTATACTATTGGAGGGTTATACACCCTACCGAAGAGTGCAATGCTTTCAAGAAGTGGTGGCAGGGATACGTCGCCCACCGACAACACTTCAAGTGAATGAAGCGTAAAGCCCGTCGGGAACAGAGAAGCACGACAGATGAGCATACCAAGCGACATATGGTTGATGCCATTTCGATAAAAGGGAAATCTCAAGTTCTTACCTTCGGGAGCGATTCTGACGAAGAAATAGCCCTTGGCCTTCTTTTCAAGGAATCCACCATTGGAAAAAAAGAAGAGGTGAAGAACTGTGAGAACATTCAGCTGCGTAACCGTACATTGCCTAAAAAGAATCTCGGACCCTCAAACAAAGGTTCGGGTAAGAGAGACAAGGGGAAGGAAAAAGTCCCTGAGGAGATTGTCCTCGATGATAGATTCGTCGAAGAGCTCACAGCCAAGGACTCGCCTAAGAAGAACAAGGTGGATTACAATGTCCTGGAACACCTGAGGAAGATACCCTCACAATTGAGCATTTTGGATGCCCTTCTCCTGTCTAAAAAGACACGAGATTCTCTGATCAAGGCATTACAAGAGCCCGATCAGTTTTGAGCCTTCCTTGCAGAAGAAAAGATGAAGGACGAGCTGGAAGAAGTTCACACAGCTGACATTACATTCGGCGATGAAGATCTTCTCCTCGGAACATGCGAGCACAACCGTCCGTTGTATGTAACCGGGTACTGCCACGACATCAAGATAGGAAAGATCCTGGTCGACAACGGGTCCTCCGTCAACCTTCTCAATGTGAGAGTGTTGAAGGAGATTTGTATGAACGTTCAGCACCTGGCTCGGGATAAAATTACCATCTCCGGGTTTGACTCCCAGTCATCACGAACGCTTGGGTCTGTAATACTGACGCTACACTTCGGGATGCTCGTCACTGACATCAAGTTTCATGTCATTGATGCCAAGACTTGCTACAACGCTTTGCTCGGCAGGCCTTGGTTACACGAGTACAACGTCATCCCTTCTACACAACATCAGTGTATGAAGTATTTCAAAAATGGCCTCGAGTACACCGTGACGGGAGAACTAAATCCATTCTCCATAAATGAAGTCAGAAAATACGAAGACGCAAAGTACTTCCTACCAGACTTCGAAGATACGGAAAAATGTCATAAGCAGGAGAGTAAGCAAAAAGCGGTCGCTACTATCCCGGTCTTCGAGAGTGATACCGAGGAGGATGAAGAGATGGTTTATTCGAGGCAGCCCCAATGCAACAGACCTGGACCATCTACCCCTATTTTGGTCTTCGGCAGCCACTCTGAAGACGGGGTCAATGTAGTATTCTCTGTTCGTCCATCAATACAAACCTGCATTGGAGCTGATCAGAGTTTGCAAATCACCATGGTTTTGCAGCAGCATTACATGGAACTTGATACACTCGATACATATGGCATGCAAGAGCTGCAGACCTTCTACGTTCCTCCTAAGCGGAGAGATGAAAAGGCGATCCTCTTCTATCAATCCACGAAGACCAAAGTGGAGAAAGAAGTCTGGCATGGTGCCGATCTTGCGCTTGACAGGCTTCAACCAATTCGGCTGCCCAGATACTACGCAGAGGGATTGAAGAGGCTATTAGGATGCCAAGGCGTACCCTTTAAACAAACTGCTCGACAAGCCCAGTTTTACAACAAGATTTGGGACGTTCCCGGGACTCAGCGAAAGATGCCCAACGGGAGGATGGAGACGACCGGGATTGGACACGTTTAGTCCAAGAAACGGGAGCGATTCTATGGTTGCCATGTCATAAATAACTCCGGTGGAGAAGCGAATGCATTTCCAGATAGTGCTGATATTGAACCAGAGCGAGATCCCGCCGTAAGAATGCCAAGTCCGCCATTTGAAGAACAAATTGACAAGCTAATGAGAGAAGCCAGTCAAAAGGTTCGGGATGACCATGTCACGCCCCGCTTCCCAGAGTACGCTAAAATAGGCACGTGACATAGCCAACCATGCTATCTGTGGATAGGAAAAATCCTTCCACAGTCACATTACGGCTGTAGAGATATCAAGAACAGGAAAGTAAACTAAACTATCTAGTACATGTCCATGAGCCAGAATAAATGAGTCAAGAAATGATAATATGCGGAAGCAAAGATCAATAAACACCTGGAAAGTAAGACTGGATACCAACAGGATCCACACTGCTCGGTCTAACAGCGGCAATACTCCTGATCAGTCTGCAACAAAGGTAGAGGATCTGGGCCATGCAAAACCCAGACGTTAGTGCGTCATAACATCAAGCAATAATATAAACAGGGGTAGCAATACATGCAAGTATGAGCATAAATGGTAAACAAGCATAACAATGATATAAGTAAAGACAGTGGGGTAATGTGTAGTGAGTTATCTAAACTGGTCTATTGGGGTAACTACTCTCAATTCTTTGAAATCAATTTGATGAATCATCGATGTAACTCAATAGTATCCCGTGCATACCCAGGACCACGGTCAAGATTCTCGGGCTGAATCCGAGACGTGCCGCTAGGCAGTAAAAGGGTAGTATGTAAAGATGAGTGATGTCAGCATCATCACCCCGGGGCTGGCCTAGCCCGTAAGACTGATCAGAACAGGTATAGAACTGTAGAGTTACAAGTCAGGTTTCATCATTGATTTCTCCATACCCCCAAGTCAAAAGTGTTCAAGTCAGGTATTAAGTGATCTAAAGCTAGTGCCAACACGGGATCAGGCAGGTACAGATTTGTCTGGATAGACAACAGGAACGGTCCGTAAGGACAATAGGTCAGGTTTGTTGGCATTAGACACAAGATCAGGTAACAGGTAAAGCCATGGTACATCAGGTCAAGTCAAATAATGTATATATGTGTCATGTCATGTCAAGAGTTGTACGGTACCATGTCGGTTCAAGTAATAGGTGTAGCAAGTCATGTCAGGGTGTACAAGATATCATATGGGTGCTTATAATCAAACTAGAATAATCATGGGCATATAGAAAAAGCATGTGTACTAATAGAATCGACAAGCTGGAACTTGTAACGTGAAATGCAATCAGGTACAGAGTAAGGTATGTAGATGCACAGTTATCAGTTTGGGTTTAAGGGATAGTTTCAACATTACATGAATACAGTATAACACATATGGATGTTAAAATCATGTTAATATTTACTAAGTAATCTAGAGATGCAATGATATATAGAATACGTTCAATAGATGCAACCGGGTATTCGGGGTAGAAACTATTTAAAAGTGTTATGGGTTATGCAGATATTTATTAAGTAATTTAAACACGGATGTAGGTACACGATATGGTGATCTAACATGCAATAAATTATAATTTAAGATCCGAGTTTACAATGATATAATCTGGCATCGAAATGAAATAATAAAAACTAATAGCCTTAGGTTCAATTTACAGATTTAAACATGAAATAAATATGTATAGATAATATAGTAGCATGTAGCAAGTTTCACTTGCCTAGATGGAACGCGAAACGGATCTGTACGGTACGTCCTACGTCGGCGAAATGTCGGACGCGCGCACGGTATACGGAATGGTTCCAAATAAAGCACGAGGGTGATCACGCAAGTAAGGTATGTCGTCTGGATTGTCGGCGTCACGTACGGCTCTGGTGATAGCGTTAGCATCACCTTCCACATGTTAAAATCATGAATTCCATCAGTCACCACCAATAACACATTGCAGAAAGATGCTAGGAAAACACCACTCTAGAACGATTCCTGAATTCCCAACAATTCATGAGCCAGATCTGCTGATAAGGACTTCCCATTCAATACTGAAATTGCAGATAAACCATCGGGTCTCATCATATCAATTAAAACAGAAGGGCTGAACATTGGCTGAGCATCGAGAAGTATAAGCTATTCCGAAGAAACCCTCAATTCAACACCTGCAATACAATGTTTCTCCATCACTCTAGTTTCATCAGACTGCGTTGCAAAAGGGGTAGCACTCCAGGTGAGCTTCCATCGAATCCATAGAGCTCACTCAAAATCGTCGATTTCCCCACTCCAGTTGGCCCAATGATCCCAATAACATTGAAATCAGTGTTCTCCGTCAAAAAGGCAAGATTCGTTCAGTGTGGAAATCCCAAGAATCGGAGAAGAGGTTAAGGGTTCCAGGCTGAGGAGCGTTGCGGGAGGATCGAAGAACGACGGAGGCGCCTCCGGCGGAAGCGGAGGAGAGAGACGGGGCACCGACGACGGAGGGGTCTAGGGCTGCGGCAGGGACGGGAGAGGGCTTCGCAAGGAGAACCTTTGGCAGCGGCGGCGGGAGAGATGATGATGATGAGGTGGTTGAGGAGAGGAGGAGAGGTCGTGGGTATGAGCGTGACGGCGACGACGAAGTCTTCGTCGGCAAGAATGACGACGAACGATGTGTGTCGTGGTCGTGGATTCCTGGGTCCTCGTGCCGGGGAGAAGAGGTGAGCGAGGAGAGGAGGTCGAGGAGTGGACGGGGATGTGGGGGCGACGGTGATGAGAAGACGGCGACAAGGGCGACGAGGGTCGCCGGCATGGGTTCTCGCGTGGGATCGAGCGCAGGAAAAACGAAGAAGGAGATGAAGGAGGAGAGAGAGTACGTGAGGGGGAGAGAGAGAGACGTGTGGGATTTTATGGTTAAAGAATAGAAATATATTTAATATATATAGAGGGAGAGATAGAGAGAGAGACAGAGAGAGAGAAGAGAAAGAAAGAGAGAGGCAAGATAACGAGAGGAGTGAGAGAGATATGAGAGAGATCGAGAGGAGAGAGAGAGGAAGTGAACAATTTAGGAGAAAGAAAATTGTTTTTAGTGGGGAGAGAGAAAAAGGTAACGCAGAAGTGTGGGCCCAGGGAAAGTAAAGAAAGAGAGGGAGTTGATAAAAAAAATTATAATCTGTTTTGATTTTAGATTATTAAAGATTTTAGTTAGTTATAAAAAATTTAAACAGTTGATTAAAATATATATATTAATTTAAATAAATTTGAATTTTGGCGGGATACAAAAGTATTCCAAAACGCGTCCGGGTCGGGTCTAAAAATTCAGATTCAAAATATGAAAAATATATGCGACTTCCAAATTTCAAAATGAAAGCTCAGGTACTGAAAATGCATACCCCCAAGAACGGATGCACGTACGTGCGCGTAGCTATCCAAACACGTCCGTTTCACTGAACGAGACGAGAACAAGATATGCGGACGCTACCACGGGGTTAGGGGTATCAAGCAGGCTATGAAATGCAATTTTAAATTATTTTTTGTGATTTAAATTGTTATATACAAAAGATGCGATACTAGATAAAATATCAGTATATACTAAATCATGAGATGTACTAGTCCATACAACAAGTCAAGATAATCTATGAATACAAATCAAACAAATTCAAGCAAGCGGGTCGGGTCGAATGCAAAGTAATATGTAAAATACCATTCGCACCCAAACACACTAAATCAAGAAAGACCATGGATAAGTAAATACGGAAACTGGAATTGGTATAAATGAACTCGGGTGTTACAGAACACAACCGCGAAATGACCATTTACGAGAAAGCCAGGACGCGGCATCTTCTTCAGCAGTCTGCGGAAAGAGAAGACTACGATGCCCTTCACCCTTAGCCCGCTGTGCGCTCTCATGGCAAGGAAAAATCCCGACGTAGATGCAACAACAAGGTGAAGAATGAGAATGACGTTCGAAAATAGCGAAGCGGATCCAAGAAGCCACACAATCGAGAAAGAGTCAGCTGCAATCCATCTTTTATGAAGAAGATGGGTCGGAAATACTCTTTCCCCCAAGACAAGACAAGGAAAATATTCGACTTTGTCATGAAGCATCAAATGATGATGCTTCCAGAGCCTCGGTGCCCTGAACAGATAAATAAGGTCCATCACCCGGCTTATTGCTCCTACCACCGAGCAATAGGACATCTTCTTGAAGACTGCTTCACCTTCAAAAACTGGGTCGAAGTCCAGTACCAACAAGGTAGGTTTGCTTTATCCGACAGCTGGAAGGTAACCCCACCACGAAAGCATGAGCCAAAAGCAACCTATATCGCCAGAGTAAAACCCGATCAACATCGGTCTTAGAAACGAACATGTACCTGCCACATGATCACACTCTCAGAGGAGGGAGAGCACGAGATTATGGATGACCTTTTCAAATGCTTCACAAATGAGGACGAGGAGCAGGTGATCTCAGAGTTTCCACCTGCGCCAAAAGAGCTGGAGGATGGGATACACACTACGGCAGACAATTTAAGGAAAATTAACTTGGGAACGAAAAACTATCCAAGGCCAACGTTCGTCAGTGAGCTGTTATCTAAAATACAGGTAGCCACATTAAAGGACGTGCTTATGCAATATAAAGCCTGCTTCGCATGGAACTATTCCGAGATGCCTGGACTATATCCAAAAATAGCTGTGCATAAACTGGCGATATCGCCGGACGTTAAACCAGTCAAACAGGCGCTAAGAAGAATGCGGCTCGAACTTTAAATGAGTATCAATGCGAAAGTCAAGAAAATAATTGACTCTGGCTTCATCCAAGAAGTTAAATATCCTGACTGGATCACCAACATTGTTCCCATGATGAAGAAAAATGGGACCGTGCGCATCTGTGTGGACTTTCGGGACCTCAACAAGGCTTGTCCGAAGGATGACTTCCCCATACCGGTTACCAAGCCGCTGATAGATAACGCGTCCACTTATGAAGTCTTCTCCTTCATGGATGGATCTTCAGGGTATAATCAAATAAAGATGCATCCCGAAGACTGAAAGCATACTGCCTTTCAGACTCCGCTGGGCATATTCTGCTATAAGGTAATGCCCTTTGGCTTGAAGAACGCTGGCGCTACCTACCAGAGGGACATGACAAAGATCTTCGATGACCTGATACACTAGATTGTCGAATGTTATATCGACGACCTCGTGGTGAAAAGAAAATCGTACGAGGAGCACTGGGAGTATTTGAAAATAGTGTTCCAGCGTCTTCGGAAATATAATCTGAAGATGAACCCTCTGAAATGCGCGTTTGGTGTCTCCTCAAGAAAATTCCTAGGATTCATCGTACGACACCGAGGCATCAAAGTATACCCATAAAAGATCAAAGAGATTATGGAAATGCCCTCGCCAAGAACTCTCAAACAATTGCGGTCTCTCCAAGAAAAGCTCGCGTATATCCGACAGTTCATAGCTAACCTCTCCGGAAAATGCCGCTCCTACAGCCATCTAATGAAGAAGGGGACCCCGTTTGTTTGGGATCGTAAATGCCAAAGCCCGCTGGACGAAATCAAGCAATACTTGCAGAACCCGCCGGTACTGACCGCTCCGGTCAAAGGAAAGCCTCTCATCCTGTACACAACAGCCCTTGAAGGTTCTTTAGGCGCGCTTTGGGCACAGGAGAATGATCAGGGAAAGGAGAAAGCTCTCTACTATTTGAGACGAGTTCTCTTGGGGGCCGAAAACAACTACTCCCCCATCGAAAAGCATTGCCTGGCACCGATCTTCGCGATAACGAAGTTTCGACATTATGCCTTGGCACATGGGGTCCATCTCATATCAAAAGTGGATCCTCTCAAATATTTGATGTCAAGAGCCATACTAACAGGAAGGCTTGCCAAATGGGCCCTCCTCTTGATGGAGTTCTCGATAATATATCGACCCCTCAAGGCAGTAAAAGGCCAGGCCATCGTCGACTTTCTCGCTGAGCATCCGATACTAGCTGATTCTCCCTTAAATTGCGAATTACCAGACGAACACGTGTTTGGCACAATCGAAGGGAAGACGAAGGAAAATAATGTCCAATGGGAACTCTACTTCGACGGAGCATCTTCCATGAAAAAGCGAAAGCAAAACACCCCTATAATTAAAGCTGGGGTGGGCCTTATCTTCGTGACTCCGCAAGGAGGGATAATGCGTTTCGCCCTTTCCTTAATAGAGCCGAGGACAAACAATGAGGCTGGGTATGAAGCTTTGATAGCAAGTCTCGAGATTGTTATTGACATGGGCATCGAAAATCTCCTCATATATGGAGACTCCCAACTAGTCGTCAGCCAAGTAAATGGCGACCATCAGACGTGCAAGCCAGAGTTGGTAAAATATGGCGAAAGAGTGCAGCAATTGCTGACACAAATCCCCTCTTACATTCTGGAAAGCATTCCGCGTGCAGAAAATAGTAAGGCAGATGCATTAGCCAAACTCGCTAAGGAATTGGCCGACGAAAACCTCGATGACGTAAGGATCATTATGCAAAGCCGCCGGATTCTCGGGCCAGTAAAAATATCTCCGGAGACGTTTGAAAGAAAGGAAGAGACCAAACAAGCAGCCTTCCAAATAGAAGACGAAGAAAAGACTAAGGATTGGAGAGAAGTCTTCATAGACTATTTCAAATCCCATCAAACACCCGAAGACGCATCGTCAAGAAATCAGCTCATGAAACGAGCTCTATCCGTCGCCTCCGTCAATGATACTCTATATAAGAAGTCATTCAAATGTCTGCGGCTGAGGTGTCTCAGACCAGAAGAAGCAAAAAGGGTCGTCCAAGAAACTCATGACGGACTCTGCGGTTCCCATTAGGCCGGACCAAAGATGAAGCCGAAGATCAAAAGAATGGGTTACTATTGGCCCACAATGATTCAGGACTGCCTTGAATATACGAAGCAGTGCCACTCGTGCCAAATTCACGGGGACTTCATCCACCAGCATCCGAATCCGCTACACCCAACACTGGCTAGCCGGCCATTCGAAATGTGGGGAACTGATATAATCGGGCCTATCAAACCAGCATCATCTAAACGACATCGGTTCATATTGGCAACAACCAATTACTTCTCTAAATGGACAGAAGCAATACTGCTAAGTGAGGTGAAGACAGAGAACATCCTCCATTTCTTCAGGACACACGTCATCTACCGGTTCGGCACTCCATGAAGGATCATCTCGGACAATGGACCGGCCTACAGAAGCCATAAGATCAGCCGCTTTACATAGCAGCATAAAATAGATTGGAGATACTCCTCGTTCTATAATCCCCGAGCTAACGGTCTAGCTGAGGCTTTCAACAAAACCTTGATGAAGATCATAAAGAAAACGGTGTCCAGAAACAGAAAGGACTAGCACGAGAGACTGCATGAAACTCTCTGGGTGTATCGAACCACGTTCAAAACAGCCACGAATATAACGCCATTCGCGTTGGTATTTGGCACGGAAGCAGTACTTCCTTTGGAGATAGAACTACCCTCTCTACGAGTGGCGGTTCATTACGAACGGACGGATGAAGAAAATGCCCATCTTCGGCTTGGGGAGCTTTACGCCCTCGATAAAACTCATCTCATGGCGCAGCAAAACCTCGAAGCTTACAAAGCAAGGATGACGCGCTCGTATGAAAGACCGACTAAGCCGAGAACATTCCGCCAAGGCGAACTCGTGGTAGTCGTAAAAAGACCTATGATCCCCAACCGTTCAAAGCGGGGGAAATTCAAGCCGAACTATGAGGGTCCGTACATCATAGACAAGGTCTACCAAGGTGGGGCCTACTTGCTCATGAATATGCATAGTGAAAGACCCTTCCGGCCAATAAACGGCCGATTACTTAAGAAATACTACGCTTGACAAGTCATAACTTAGGTTAATGATAGATGATGACGCTCGTGTCTATTCGCTGTCTTCCTGAATCCAGACTCTATAAGTAGTATCCGTCAAAACTTCGCTTCGAAGCTGGCCCTGGACCGAGATGTCCCTAAACTAACAATGGACAATAATGTCCTTAAACTAATACGTCGCCTCAAGCGCGACGATGGTGGAATTCAAGTCTACAAGTCCCAGCGGCGAGGACTACAACTTAAGTCCCGCTGGCCGCACAGCTGCCCCGATCCCCCTAAGTGCCATTGATAGATAGAGGGGTAAAAAAATGGTACGTCCACAAGCGAAATGGGCATGGATGAAAACCCGAAAGGGTGCCATGAGTAAAAACAGCAGGGCTACCAGCGAGTTTGTGAAAACCTGAAAGAGCGCAATCTCGTTAAAATAAAGACACCTGTAAGGTCCTCTCGACCTTGTGAGGAGAAAACACCTGCGTGAGATCCTTACGACTTACAACGGAGCAACACACTTAGGGATCCCCACGATTCCTAAGGAGAAATTACACTTACGAGATCCTGACGACTCGTAAGGAGAATTCCCCCCTGTGAGAACCTCACAGCTCATAGGATTCAAAAGCCTTAAGATATGGGGACCTGAACCTGTTCTTAATCCATCACACTCCCCAAGTTGCCCTACAGGCGGTCCATATTGACCCTTGTATACAATCCACGAGCATAAATAAACGTTTTCCTTACTAAGTCCCACCAATGACGAGGAATGTCCTCATATGGTGAACGACACTTACAAGTCCTCTCGACTTGTATGGAGAAAACACTCTTGTAGGATCCTTACGACTTGCAAGAGAAAATATTACTTAGGAGTCCTCACAACTTCTAGGGAGAACCTACACCCATGGGATCCTCTCGACTCGTAGGGAGAAAATCCTTTATGAGACCCTTACGGCTCATAAAGTCGAAAAGCCTTAGTCAACAGGATCCTAACCCTGTTTGTTAAGCCACCTTTGTTCAAATCAACAAAGGCAAATTATGATTCTCTCCTGGCAATATTCCAGTGGTAGCGATGCTGATGCCTAAGCAGGTGTTAATTTTAAGTGCTTTTACGTCAAATAATGATTCGCTCCTTGCAATATTCCAGTCGCAGCGATGCTGATGCTAAGAATGGTATCGGATTTCAAGTTCCATACGAGCTAAAAAATCAGCGAGGAAAAAAATGCATATGAAATAGTCGAAATGTTTGGACAACTCGCAATAAAAAGCAGCGAGTAAAAAAGAAAAAAATAGCCGAAATGATTGGGCACCATGATAAAAAGCCGAAATGATTGGGCAATCGCGACTTTCACGATATAAAAAGCTGAAATGATAGATCATCGCGGAAAGAAATAAAATAAAATGAAAATTATGCCCTGCAGGTGAGTCCACATCGACCCCTGTATATTCCATGGGCACAAACGAAAGGGAACCACATTTTCCCACCAGGCTCCATCAGAAAGAGAGCCAAGTCTCGATGGCAACATCTAAAGCCTAGAGATCACGACGGCGTTTCTTCTCCACTCCAACAGGAATGCAGACGCGACGTTAACAAATCGGAGCCATGGCAAAGTCCCTAGTTCCAAATCTCGATGGTTCACAGACAACCTAGAGATCACCCCGGCGTTCCTTCTCCAACAGGATGCAGACGCAACGTCAACAACCGACCCCAGGGTTGAAACAACGGAGCCATGGAAAAGTCCCTAGTTCCAAATCTCGACGGTTCACAGACAGCCTAGAGATCAACATCAGCGTTCCCTTTCACTCCAACAGGATGCAAAAGCAACGTCAACCACCGACCCCAGGGTCAAAACAACGGAGCCACGACAAAGTCCCTAGTTCCGAGCCTCGACGGTTCACAGACAACCTAGAGAAAACCACGACATTCGTCACAATATAGCAGACACAATGTCAACAAACGAAGCTAAGGAAGATCCCTAGCTTCAGGGTCTTGACGGCAACTCAAATGAAACCTGAAAGACCATCGGAGGTCATCCCACACCAGCGCGGAGTGGTTGTGACTCATCGGGGCTCCCAAATTGAGCCAACCTCAAGTAAAAAGCGGCATGGAAAATCCATAACGCTTGCTCTTCCGACGGTAATATCACCTGGGAGATTACTTGAAGACGTCTTATCCAGCCCCCGAAGGGATCAGAGACATGACAGTCGCGGGGCTACTCGAACAATAAGATTGCATATCGAGAAATGCATCAGCCAATGCGACAGTACGACGGACAAAAACCCTAGTACCACAGACCCTAACGGACTTCTATCGGTAGAGGTTAACTGTGACGTTAGGACATTCTTGCGAGAACTTCTCGATTCTTCTCGACTCGTAGGGAAAATAATGTTCCTGCGGGAGCTTCTCGATTCGTCTCGACTAGTAGGGAAAAACATCTTCACGAAATCTTCATGAAGGTGAAAAGCCTTAGGCAGCGTGGATATCAACCCGTTTCCTAAGCACTGGGGCCCTGCAAGTAGGTCCAAGATGGACTATTGTATACTATCTATGGGCCACACTCTCCCAAGTCGAATATCAACAAGGAGGGAAAAAACCGCTTACGAGTCCTCTCGACTTGTAAGGGGAAAATTCTCTTGTGAGATCCTTACGACTCTCAAGAGAAAACAAGCTTAGGAATCCTCATGACTCCTAAGGAGAAAATACACCCACGGTATCCTCTCGACTAGTAGGGAAAAAGGTCTTTATGAGACCCTCACAGCTCATAAAGTTGAAAAGTCTTAGGCGGCAGATCTAAACCAGTTTCCTAAGCCATCGCTGCCGTGCAACGAGGTCAAGATGGACTATCTATGGGCCACATTTGCCAGAGTTACATGCCAATATGAAATAAAATATGTCTTTTATTCATGAATTCAAATGAATACAAGATACATTTCATAACGGAATCAAATGAATACAAGATATTCTCATTCAAGAGTGAATACAAAAAAAAGAGATGGAGAATATACAAAAAAAATCATTAAGCCGGCAGACGGTGCAATAAGCCAGTAAGTTCATCATGCTTCCGCTGGACCTCGGCTTCAAGCTCCGTAAGTGCAGCAAGACGGGCCCCCGCCTGAGTCTGCTGACTCTGATATGAAGCAAACCGACTCTCAAGCTCCTTTCCGGAGACTTTATGGGCTTCAACCATCTCGTGGGTAAAGATAACGGCTTTGTCAAGACCCACCACCTCTGTAATAGCTTCTTGAAGCACCCGCCAAATTTCGTATGCGTGAGTGGTCTTGGCCGTAAGCTGAGCCTGAAGTTCCCCCAAAGCATTTGAAACTAACTCCCTCTCCGAAAACTTCCGGTTGAGCCTCTTGTCGCACGACTGCAGATTGGTTGCGCACCATTCGATCCATCCCTACAGACTCGATTTTACGGTTAAGATATCAGAGGGAAGGCGGATGCATTCAATCCCGTGTAGGCAGCCTTCCACTCGGCGACAGTACTCAACCCAGACACGTACCAATGCTTCATCATGATAGGGGGCAAGAACAGACAAGGAAGCATTGGCTTCGACAAAAAATTCTTCGGCCGTGACAGAGGTAATAGCGCGAAGGTCTTCAATGGGAGCCGTCAGGGAGTAGATGCTTTGTCTCGCCATCCTTTCAGACGCACGCCGGGCATAAGGACCCGGTGGCATGAAGATCCGAGATTCCAACGGAGTTAGGGTTGGCATAGCTGACGAAATTTACAAACAGTCAGTGAGACTTATGAACATGGAATAGACAAAACAATGCCAAAGATAAAGCCTTACTTATCCACAGTCATGCAAGGGGGGTTTGAGAGATCCCCAGGCTCATCAAGGATTTCAACCTCGTCATCAGCTTCCAGAACTGTGGAAAGCATGTTAGCATCATAAGAAAAAAAAGATGATAATAAAACAAAAGGGGTCAGAGAACACCGACCTTGCCCAGAAGAAAGGACCATGCTTTGCGGGGGTATCTCCTGTGGGGCAGCCATATCAAGTAGACGCTGAAAGGTCTTCCTGGGAGATAGATCCACGATAGAAGCCGCCAATTCCGAAAATTCTGAAGGAAAAAAGAGTTCAGATAACGGAAATATCATTAAAACGAAATGTAGGAGATTACCTTCGATGCTCCGCCCGCCTTGAACTCGGGGGATAGCAGCTTCGGCAGCCTCTTGCACACCCTCAGGTACATCACTAGAGACATTTGCCGGCATGGAGGTTTCCAATTCAGAAACAATAGCTGCCACTTCAGGCTTTGAGGAGGCAACAACAGTCTCGGTGATCCTTTCTACAATCTCCAGGACGCTACCAGAGAGATCCATTGGATCTACGGCTGGTAAGGTCACCTCTGCGGAAAGTACAGATGCTAAAGGGACGGAAGTCACCACCGGGAGCTCTAAGATAGGGATAACGGCTTTGACAATCTCTTCTACACCCTTTGGTGCGTCACTAGAGATGTCCATAGGGTTCGTAACCAGTGGGGTCACCTCTGCTGCAGGAATAGATACCGAAGGAACAGAAGCTACCACCGGAAGCTCCACATCAGGAATAGCAGCTGTAATGATCTCCTCTACACCTGCCGGTGCGTCACGAGAGACATTTGTAGAGTCCACGGTTATGACCCGATCTGAACTCAAATCCTCTTTCTCCGCCGAAGTCCCTACAAAGTTTTCACAAAAATGAGAACACATAAAAGTAATACAGACTATTCGCTAAAAGAAAGACATGAGAAGGACGCATACCAATGCGCCAAGGAGCTTGAAGTATGGCTTTCTCAAGACGTTTTTTCTTTCTTGCTAAGTGCGCTCACCGGGGTTCAAGCTCAGATGAATGACTGTCTGTCTTTAATGCAAGCTCGTCTTCGGAGGTGATCGTTATGGGTTGTTTGAGGGCCCGTTCTTCTTCCATTAGCAAAGGACCCATATGTACCCGCCATAATGATGGATCAACGTCATAGAAGATAATCGAAGGGTAGGGCTTTTTCGGGATGCCCACGTTCTCGGTCTCATCCTGTGAGTGCCTTAAAGCCTCAGCCAATTGCGTGTCTTCCTCGGTGGACGAGCCAGGATAAATAAGACCGTCGTCCGATTCCTCCATAGCTATCGGTTCGTCCTGAATGAACGGCTCGTACTCAAGCAAGGTGTCAAGTAAGTCGACAACCGATTTCTTCCTCCTCTTAGAAGTCGTGCTAGCACTAGCAGAAGAACGCTTCCTCCCCCTCGGCGCTTTGGCACGACGTTGACCAACTTCACTCCCAGTATCCTCCTTTGGTGACACCACCGCTGGTGACACCGCCACTCGTGACACTACTGCTGGCGCTTCATTGGAAGCCTTTGCTTGGGCTTTAGTGCGCACTGGCATACCAGCAGTGCGAGGAGTCGATTTTGTTTCTGCGGCCTTAGGGATAAGTACCACACCACTATCCCTCAATGGAGGGCGAACCACTGTCTGTGACCGCAACGGAACACTAGTGGCTTGGGTCGGAGCTGAAGCTCTACATTCGAAGAGTACCCTCCTCTTCTCGACAATGACAGGACCGAATCGATGACGATACCAACCCGTGAAAGACCCCACACACCTTTGAAGGTAGTCGGACTCAAGGATCATGAAATGGGAGCCGGTGTTCAGCCGCATAAAATGATGGATGACGTTACGAGTGACTTCGAGAGACGGAGTGGGATCAACTAAGAACGCCTCGAAAGGGACACCATGGTTATAACCAAATTGCCGGGCAAAGCGGTGCGGATTGTACCACATAAAAGGAGCCGTGTTATTCTGACGGAATACCAAGTAGCCCGGCCTAATCGAGTGCAGGTGCATAATCTCTTTAGGCTTTAAATATGGCGCTCCCCCTTTTGATAGATCAAAAAGCTGTTGAAAGGGCCTCGCAGGAGCAGAGAGGACTAGATCACTAAACACCATCCCGCCCTCGTTTAAATATGGGTTGAGAAACACGCGAAGGGCCCCTAGCTGAGTCGGATCAGGAGAAGAAGCATCCACCGACCTCATAACCCGTGGGAAGGTATAAGAGTCATAGAAATCTGGCCGCCGATGTGCTGCAAATGCTCCCAATACATGCATCTCGATCCACGACGTGAAGTAGTGGAGGGAGAAATTCACAACATCCGCACCTGGGGTCAAAGTATTGTCCGCAACGCTTAATCCATGATATAGGTGCGACAATCCCGCAATACCAACGGCCAATCGTGCCCCTTCAGCTACGCGATGAGCGGGGTAGAAGAAGGAAGCTCTCATGAAGCGTCGATGCGTTGGAATGGCGAACCAACTGAGCCAAAGGCTGATGAAGCCGACGAAGAAGGTCTCTTCGTCCATGCCAGGGGCCATAATCGCATCGAAGGACACGGTCGACGAGATCAGAATATAAAACTCCGGCAAGTCTTCCTCTTTGGCCGACAGTTTATTCAGCCCAAACCCAAAAGGGTCGTCAATGTTCGCAAACTTTGGAGCCTATTTGGATACAGCGTCTTCACGGATAAAGAAGGCGATGAAGCTCTCAAAGGTGACGCCCTGCCCTTCTGACTTCGCGAAAAGTTTCTCAAAAATACCCAGAGCTTAGATTAGACTGGGGTACTTATGGTGGATGGCGTTTTTGGTCGTTAGGCCATCAAGCATAGCCGGCATGGTCACGAACACATACTCGTTGGGAGGCAGCAACTCTTCATAATGCTCTCCCCTGATTGGCAGTCCAGAGATCTCGTGAAATTCTTGCAGTGAAATAGAGACCTTGCGATCCCCTAGCAAGAAGGTGTCGGTGGGAAAATTCCATTGGTTCAGAAAAGCTTTAACGTGAGGGGCCTGGTAATGAAAAAGAGACGCGTTCACCACTTGATATAGCCCAACCTTCTACAACCGTGCACGGTGGGAGGAAAGAACATATCGAGCCCAGGGAAGATAGCTTACTGGGTGGCGAGGGGTAAGCCTTACCTTATAAACTTGACACAGGGTTGGGCTTCACCTTGACAGATGTGGTGCCCCAAGATATCTATAGCCGGTAAGGGCTGGTTGGGTATCCCGGTTGTTGATGGCTCAAGCCAGTCTGTAGGAGTCCAATTAGCTGCCTCCACCGCATAAGCGGTCCGCGGGTGCTCCATCAGTGATATTGATCCGATGGGCTCTGTTGACATCTCACAAGTAAAGTTGTGGCGGCCCTGAATGATGTGACCATACCAAACTCCCCATAAGAGCAAACTAGCACAGTCCCTGTCATGGGCCCTGATCATTGTTATAGCTTCCTCGTCCGACGGCAATTGCGGAAAAGCAGTGTCTGAGCGAGTATAAGGAAGGTAGGGAAGAGAAGCCATTGTTCCTGAAATAAGGGAAAGAAAAACCATTAATGAAACCTATATATATATATATATATTTATAATAACAGAAGGAAACGATAGGAAGTTTGTTCCATGGGACCACTGATTGCAAAACTAATGGACCCCATAAAATCAATATGGCGGCTCACCAATGATGAGACAGGATAATCATTGTGAGAATCAAAAAAGATTTTCATTAAGCAGACACTGGAGTTTAAACAACTCTTGACATTCTCATAGGAAAAACAAATTCTGTTAAAATACCCAACAAATTTAAATTTGTGCAAATAAGGGTAAAACCCTATGAAAATATTCTCAAGAACATCAGGGAATGAAATTCCCGAAGGGACCTCTTGATCTTTCAGAGCTGAGCTCTTTGATGAGGAATTAAATTCCTTTTAAGCAGTGGAATTAAATTCCAGAAACCCCCATGATGAGGAAACGAAAAATAGAATTAAAATGCCATGAATCCTCAAAGAGCAGAGGAGAAATGCCCAATCTTCGAAGACATTGGGGTTCACTACTCAAAGATTATGTCTTTTGGATCTTTAAGAGATGGGTTTCAAAAGAGAACAAAGCCCAGAAAAAAAGGAGAATTAAAGAAAAGGGCTTCTTTGTCGTTCAAGATCTTTACCTAAAAAGGTTCTTTCTAACAGAGTTTAACTCTGAAATTTCAATGGGCGGAGAACTAAGCTGTGAAGAGGAGAATTAAATTCTCAAGGAAGACAAGGAAAGAAAAAGATGAAAGAACAGTGGGTTCCTAAAGACAAGACCCTTGCATTTATAAGACGTAATGGGGAGCGGTTCATCTTCCCATTCCCTTAGGCAATCCAACGGCTGCTAGGGTGACAGCGTTGCACTCACGTGCAAGCCACGTGAGAATAACGCTGGGGGGAATTTGTTTCTTTATAAAAAAAAAGAGAAAAAAGGAATGGGAAAATTCCCCACTAATGGAGCCTTACATGCCCACACGTGAGCGCCTAGATACAAAGATTATAGGCGCTTGATGGGCTGAAATTGAGCCTCACGTGTAAGCACGTGAGCATCTATATACAAAGTATATAGACTCCATTTTAAAACAAATAACAGGCCAGAGAAACTCACGTGTTAACATGTGATGCCCTTTGTTAGACTGTTGCATATAAGCAAACAAGTTTAATTCCGTGGGGGTCACGTGCTACACGTGAGTGTTCCCATTCACCTTCCAAGCTGATAAAATTGAATTCTAAATAAAGGGATCAAAACACTATTTGGAAAATATTTCCTTAAATCTTTCTAAACAAGAAAAATTACTCTCTGTAAAACAGAGTACCGTTGGATTAAAAAATCCAATGGTGATTAATAATCACTTATTTACAAAAAAATTTCTGTATGGGAAAATATTTTCATAATCTTGTTAAAAACAAGAAAAATATCTTCTGTAAAACAGAAGCCCTTGGATCAAAGATCCAATGGTGGATAAATCCCCAAATCAATTAATATCTCTCAATGAGAGATTTTTTTAACTAAATCAACAAACTTGTTTCTACTATATAAAGGATCTAAGACTTCAAGTCTTGTAGAGAGAAAAATTCCCATAAGCTTAAAACTTAAAAAAAGAAAAGAGAAGAGAGAGAACAAAAGAAAAGAGAATTCAATTCTTTAAAGAATAAGATCTCCCTTTTAGAAAAAAGAAACCCTAGGTAAGAAGAAAGACACAGAGATTATCTTATCTCTTCCTTAAGGGTTTAACCCTTCAAAAAAGAACTTAGTTTTTCCTCTGGTTGAGATCTGCAGAAGCAGATTTCCCCACATGTTGAGAATTTAATTCTCATCGGGAAGATTCTGTCATGCAGACTCAAAACTTAGGGGAAAGAACTAAGTTCGAAGAATTTAATTCTTCGAAAAGTATATAGGAATTTAATTCCGCCGATAAAACTAGGGTTTAACCCTGTAAAAGAATTTAATTCTTATAAAACAAGGGACCTGAAATTCTTAAAGCTCAGATCAAAATCTCCATACATATAAAAGAATAGACTGGTGATTCATTAGCGTTCAACGCTATATAACAAAGGCCCGCGTGTTTCTACGTGAGCACCTCTGAGGAACAAAAAGGAAGGACTGAGATCGCCTCACGTGTTCCCACGTGACCTCCAAATAGTGCTCACTTAAAAAAGGAAAAGGGAATAAACCCAAAAAAAGTCCCCATTTTAGGGCGCCTCACATGTTCCCACGTGACCCCCCCCAAATAGTGCTTAGCACTTATAAAAGGAAGAGAGAATAGACCCAAAGAAGCAGTGCCCAACTCTGGGGCGCCTCACGTGCCCACACGTGATGGTCACAAGAATTAAGTGTTTAACACTTATATACAGAAGGGGATTTGAACCCAAGGGTACAACACCAACTTTCAGGCGCCTCACGTGCCACACATGATCGTCCCAAATTTCAGTGTTTAACACTGCTTTAGAGACTCACGTGAGAGCACGTGAGCACCGAGTATTGTTCAGTCGAAAATACCGCACTTTCAACACGACAATTTCCTTACTCTTTCTAATCATCTAAAGGTGTTTTGTATAAATATAACACATATTATGAATTTATCTGCAAAAGATCATTTAACATGTATTGTACATTATAACCGGCATTATGAATGAAATTGTATGTAAATATTTCACGCATATATTCTGTATCTCTCACATTCTTTACTGAGATCTTGTGCCAGATTATTCAGGTTAAATAATGGAATCCGAAATTTGCCGATGTAATACAGGAAACCAAAGAATCAAATACTGGCAGCAATCAAGAAATAATTATAAAATTCCAGACATAAAAAGAACAACCAAAAACCAACATCAGACAGCCAAGAGAAAATGAGCCAGAAAACACACCAAACGGCCGCGGAACCGCGGCTGAATTGGCCGAGTTGCCGCGGATCCGCGGCCGAGTCAGGGCGTCAGCGATCAGGAATTCTCCAGAACCTTCTTCTCAACAACTTAGCTTGCTGGGAACGCTTCGTTATAACAACCTTCTTCTGGAAACTTCTCTACAATAATCTTATTCTAGAAGGTTCCTTGTAACAACCTCATTCTAAAAAGCTCTCTCTAACAACCTTATTCTAGAAAGTTCCTTATAACAAGCTTATTCTAGAAGGCTCCTTATAACAACCTTATTCTTGAAAGCTCCTTGTAAAAACCTAGCTTATGAGAGAAGCTTAATTTGAGATCTATAAAAGGGGATCTAGATCTAATGGCGGAGGGGGTTGAATCTAGCACAAATCCAAATCAATTCAATTCAAGTTGAGTGACACAATTTGAGCCAAATCAAGATCCATTGAGAGCAAAATCAAGCGACAATCGAAGATCCTTCATTGCAACGCCGGTCATCATCCGAGCAAGAGATCCACGACGATCCACGACTCACGGTGATCGAACTTCGTAAAGATCGACGACAAATTCACCTCTTCAAAGGAGCGATCGAGAGCTTAATCATGTACCTCGAATTGAGGAGTTGTGTAATTTTAAGAAGATTTAATGAAGGTGATTAATTTTTAATTCTCGTTTTCTATACATTCTCACATTATGAAATTCTTCGTTCTTGATTGTTTCATTACGATGCGTGAGTAAATTCTCCGCTTGTGGAGGATTCGAGAGAATTGATAGATCTAATGATGATCAAATCTTAATACTAATTTTAAGTCTTATGAGATTTGTGAATCTTAGCAAAAAGAATCATTGATGACTTAATTTAGAGCGAGATCACTTCTTGATTATTTCGTTGCAAATTAGGGATCAAATGATTGATGATTTTCTTTGCTAGAGGCTAAATCGGAATGATTATGATTGAAAAGACAAGGGATAGTGAATGAGAAACCCTAGTTTCTTCAATAGATCCCTAATCTTCATTCACCATCATCGATCTAGTACAAATTATCAATAGATAAGATTAGGAATTATTAGATGTTAGTTATATGTATGCCCTAGAGGCCATTACTGTACATACGATGTATATTGTAGTGGATACTAGGACATATATAGGGAGGACTTTCTTGCTCGACATGATAGTATGCTATCTGGTTGTACTTTATCTTAACATGTACTCTGATTGTCTCTATGTTACATGTTGATAAAGCCCTTAGGATATGTACTCGACTACTGGGACTATGATGAGATCATACTAGTGGGGCCACGGTAGTCGACGAGTACATCCTATAACTGTTCCTAGTCGTGGGTGTATCGAGACAGGGCATCGATGCACCAGAGTAGACTAGCGTATACGCATCTTGACCCATATGATGGGCGATGGATGATCCCATATCCATCGGTGTTTGACATCAAGGATGGTGTACGGGTGCTCAGTGGAGACTGGGTACACTGGACGGACTCGCCGAGAACTCCCAGATGGTATTATACCATACGTCAGATGGCAGTTCTCCGGTGACACTGGTACAGAGTAGTCTGTTGACCCGAGATCGTCATAGAGTCTTGTGTGATTCCCACTGTGCTTTGATTTCCATCATACCACGTCCAAGAGGGCGTGCAAAAAGGTGGCTTTTGGGTACAGTCCCGAATCACATGGAGGCAATGAGCGATAGGAGGGGATTCGTCTCTCCCGGTATAGGGAGTTGATGTTGTGCTGTGTTCGATTGGCTATAACCGGAAATCCCTGGCCAGGGTTGCTGAGATTTACTGGTAAGTGTTATCGGTAGTTTCTCGAACTGTTATAGACCTCAAATCGACACGACTTATCGAGCTACTGGGGTCTGACGTTTACCACCCCTAGGCGAGATATGCAACATATCAGACGACGAGACCGGACTGTACGGGAGTGTTACTGTTTGGATCCACAGGAGAATGTACAGGCTTGCTTGTTGATCTTCTGAGCGCTCAATACCTGGGTAGCTGTTACGTTTAGCTGACCGCTTGCAGCTTGTGGGTGTTTGATATGATCATCACCTACTGCCGGCGTATTGACGATTCTTTAGAGTCCTACACAGAGGTTTCTTGACTCAGGCAAAACGGAGTAGGAGCACATATGTGATATGTGCGGGACCGAGGATAATGCGGTATGTGATATCGTATTGTATTCTCGCGATATTTGATATCAGCCGGGTCATCGGATCAAGTGTTGATTCGATGAATCGGTACGGATAAATATTAGCCGGTTATATGCGATATAGCGGATTGTCGGATCAAGTGTTGATTCGATAATTTAATGTATAATAATATATGTGATATATTAAATTGCATTAACTAATATTTGCTCACTAAAAGATTCTTTTTCTCACTCGGGTAATACATTGATATATATGCGATATATGTTAATTGTATTATTTTATTTTGTTACGGTAAATATTATATATGTGATATATAATATTGTAACATGATATGATAACTAATGCAACTCGTTTAGTGGAGTTTAAACTTGATTAGGGTTCGGATTAGGGTTAATCTTTCTAGAAGTTTCTAGAAGGATTTGTTTTGTCATGTGTAAGATATTTACAAATGACTCATTCTTTTAATTACCCAAAATCCTAACCCTAGTCAATTCTCTACATAGGTTAAGTGAACCATGGTTGCTTTATCTATCATATTATTATTTCCTATTCATCACAAATGGATTGATCTTCTTCTTCCTCCTTCATTCTTCCATGGAAAAGCTTGCTAGTTTTTCAAAGGTGATGAATAAAAGTGAGAAAAAGATAAATAAATAGAGCAAAATTCCTACTTCATCATCCTCATCTTCCCTTGCCATTTAGATGAGGGTGTTCACATCATTTCATGAGTGTTAGCTTGTGTTAAAGAAACTTCGAGGTAGATCATCGTAGTATCGAAGATCGGAAGCAAAGGTTGCGCCTTTCTCTTCGTGGAACCTCTCGAGAGCCCGGAACCCGATGATCGCAGCGAAGGGACCACAACACGGAGCATAATGAAGTGAAGGACCGGATCTACAAAGGTTGTAATCCCTCTCACTTAGTGTTAAATTGTTTAGCATGCAAGTTATCGCCTAATCTCTAGTTTAAAGTTCCGTATTCGGGTAGTTCGGCACGGCTAAATTTTTATTCGGGCATGGTTGATGCCTCGTAGACCCTTGTGCGCGTGCCTAGCAACCCTACAGTGGTATCAGAGCCAAGCTAGAGCTTTAGGCGAAGTCTGAACGAAGTTTAAAGTCCGATCGAAACCCGAAACCCCGATAAAACATGCTCTCTGGAAATTTTCTAAAATTTGGGATTTTTCCACATTAAAAATATCCAAAAATTACAGCAGGTAATTACAAGAATTACTGTGAAGCACGTGAGCATAATTCGATCAAAGCGCCGCGGAAGAGCGGCCCCACCCCAGCTTGCGCGGCGCTTCCGCGGCCACGTGATCGATTTGGCGCACATGCTTTTCACAGTAACTCATATTTTCTAATGTTGTATTTTCTGGAAATTTTTATTTATTTTTATTCAACTGTTGAATTATCCAGGTTGTATTGGGGACTTAAAGTTTTGATCGGATATTATAACTTTGTTTTGTTTTTTCCGGATATCTTATAGAAACTGTTAAAAAGTTCGAACGGATATCAATAACTCACTTTTTCCCCTGTCGGAAAATTTTTCAAAAGTTGGATTTTTTCTCGTGTTTAAGAATGTTCTAAGTCGTGCAAGTAACGCGATGGACCCTCTAGAAGACAACAAACCTTAACTCGATTATGTGACCGTCTTGAACTGCCCTTTGAACCTTAGGGTTTGGGGCAGTACGGCGTGCCACATGTGAGGCGTTGGCTTGACCCTTCTACGGCTGGATCATTGGTACTGTGGCATGTAATGGATGTTTTTAAACTGTTTTCAAGTGTTGAAATATATTGGGGAAATCTTGGGTGCTTGATGATTCGATCGGAAAGTTTAACTTTTTCTATTTATCTGGAATGTGATACAATAATTGGAATTCACAAGTAGTTATGAGATAACTAAAATGAATGTTATAAATCTGGCAGTTTAGTCTCAGATGATCGGTTGCCACGGAATTTTGATTTGATCAAAAGTCCGTCGCAATCACGTAGCGTACGCGGATACTCGCCGGGTAAACTTAATAGGCAGCCTCACTCCATAGCCCCGACCAAGTGACTGTAGGAGAACCCCGTCGCCGAAAGCATCCGTTCGGGTGCACCCGGTAGCGGTGTTCCGCCTTGGTGCACTTCGTCGACGGTATCGGGGGTGCGGCCGTCTACTAAAGTTTGCGACGAGCATTCGATCAGGACGTCGGGAATCTTGTTGAATTGCCCGACTTGATATTGAAAAGAGTTTTCGATAAAAAGACTAAAATGCGGAGTTTATAATTGTTAGGCATGTGATGTCTAAGGAATTCATTTGATTAGGCATGTGATGTCTAAGGAGGTTGCGGATTCCAACTGTTGTAGTTTTACACTTTCTTTTCTGTGACCGTAAGCGTAGTATGTGGAGTATCGCCGGCTTCGTTGCTATACATCAACGACAATCGGGATACGCATACTTGCTTACGTTGATGATATGAGATATTATGTGTTGCTGTGATATGTTCAATTGGATCGTCGCGTTTTGAATAGCCGGGGGTTTTATGTGAGATGAGAGTTTTTCTTTTTCATTCATGTAAAATTCATTTGTATGTAATATTCTTTTATTGGGGCACTTCCAGGTAGCGGAAGATGTCACCGTTGTATATTATTTACTTTTCCGCATTAGGTAGACCCAAGGCGGGGAGCACAAGTAACCGGGTTCTAGGGTCCAGAGGGAGACCATCTCGAGGAGTCGAGACCGGGTCTCCTAACCCTAGAATTGGCAGTGTTACTTGCCGCTCTCGTAGGGGTCTAGGGATGTGGGTTTGGCTATTCATCGCGACCGTGGAATCCGTGTTTTATACTGGCTCGTATTGAAAACACGGACGTCCTAGTATATCCAATATTTCATATATGTTCTTCTGCTGCAATGTTCTGTGATGAGATCATATTACTGCCTGAGACGAATGTTTATATATTATATATGAGATATATGTTATATTGCAGATTTCGTTTCAAAAGAGATGCTTGTGAAGCATAATTAAAATGGGACTTCATTAATGAGATTAATGAAATTAAAAGAAACCTAAGATGTTGTAGAAACTTGTTTAAAAACTGGTAGCTACAGTTCTTGCTTTGCATAGCGGTGTTTCTTGTAGAACATCCAGCACCTTATTCGATAAGGAAAGGACCGAGATCCCTTCACCGGGAGTGACTCCTTTAGCAATAACTGGCAGAAGCTACAAACTCGGTCTGTCTTTTGATTGCTTCTATAATTTCTGCTTTGCACAGTGGTATATATGATATATCCTGCACCTTATTCGATGAGGAAAGGGCCGACGATCCCTTCACCGGGAGTGACCCCTTTAGCTAAACTAGAAAGGCCTCAAAAACATTCCATTTAAAATCACTCGATTCTACAACGATATCAAGTTCATTACGCAAAGGGTTTTCTGAAAAACCCGTCGTAGCCCTCCGTCATTTCAGATAAGTACTAGTTAGTATTCGTGCTACGGTAGTTTGGCATTCGTCAAGGCGTAGTGTGCGGTAGCTAACTAGTATTTATCTGCTTATGCATATGATGCGATTGGATTAGGGTATTCGTACGGCGTTGTTTGGCATGCGTCAAGGGTCGTGCGGGTGGGTTTAATTCAATCAAGAAATGTACGGGTTGAACTTGACTAGCGGACTATGAGAGTTTGGCATTCGTCAAGGTCATAGGACGCTAGGGCTAAAATATTATTGGGAATTTCAAGTGTTGAAATTTGCAATGAGATTGCATACCTTCTATGTGATAGTTGGATCCCGATACCCGCTGCGAGTAAGAGTTACTCCTGGGAGAGTTTTACACATTACAATTTGCCGATCAAGTAGGTGTCTAGAAAGGTGTTAACGGGGTTACGCCTCTGGGAAAACGAGGTTTACTGTAATTAGGTTCGTGCGAAAGCACGGGGGACCTCCCTCAAAGTACCGACACTGGCCTGGCTGAAAGATTGGCGAACTTGTAGCGCGTAATTAATCCCGGCTAGTCTTTCCTTTTAGGGTTTGAAGGAAGATTTGACTAAAACAGTGGGAGACGTCCTGATTAGATATATTAGATAACCAATCTAATCTTGCAAGAGCATACGCTGAGTGTTTTCTTCTCTCTCTCTCCAGGTAGCGACCATATCACGCCTTAATCAAGATAATAAAACGGATATATTGACTGAACCCACTTGTTATACTGAGCTGGGGAACGTTGGTCCCGCTCCAACTTATAATTGTTATAAGACAGAGCAGGAAATTGGGGAATACCAGATTTCCCGTGCCGCCCAAACGAAGAAAGTGCATGTTGATGCATCATCTTCGGGTGTGTTCGTTACACAGAACTGTTTCTCAGTATCCTTTACGTCCTGGGTATGTGATACCGGATCAGAATCCCGTATATGTAATCTGTTACATGGGCTACAGATAGGTAAAGAACTGAGAACGGGTGATAAGTTTCATGAGACAGAAAACGGTGCAAGTGTTGCAGCCAAGTCTGTTGGTTACTGTCATCCTGTATTACCAGAATACATTGATTCTGAACAAATGTTATTAGATACCGAACCTGATATACAAAATCATATCAGTCTCTTTATTAGTAAAGAAAGGATATAATTTTGTATTGTTGGATAATGTTTTGAACATTTCCTATATCAAGAGTTGATCGGTTCAGGCACGTTATCTAAAAGCATTGACGTTCTAAATCAAATTACAGTTCTTAGTATACGGAACACACAAGAGGAAGAGTTCAGAAATGAACAAATCCTTCTTGAGGTATTGTAGACTAGGTCATATCAATGCGACCCGACCAGCTGAAGTTACATATAGATGCATATTTAAATTAGTTTGAATTTACATCTTGTGAAACTTGCCAGTCATGTCACAAAGATAAGATGACCACAGCTCTGTTTATTGGAAACAGAGAAAGAGTTAGTGAACTTTTGGGATTGATACATGCTGATGTATGAAAGTCTCCTGTCTACACATGCCAAGACTGGTTCTTTGTACTTCATTACATTCTCTGATAATCTCTCAAGATTCAGGCATATGTTCCTGTTGAAACACAAGTCCGAACCTTTTGAGATATTCACAGAATATAAGTTAGAAGTAAAGAACCAAAATAAGGGTATAAGTATTATGTCCTTTGATGAGATCAAGGAGGAGAATACTTGAGCACGGAATTCCTGGACTATTCTAAAGGAGAATGAGATTCTCTCGCAGCATTACTCCTCCGTATACACCATAGCACGATGGTATATCGGGGCGGAGCAATAGCACCCTATGTGATACGGTGTGCTCTATGATGAGTACTACTGAGTTTCCTATTTCCTTTTGGGAGTTATGCACTTGAGAAGCTGCATACCTATTGAATAGGGTTCAAATCAAATTAGTTGCTTACCACTTCATATGCGATATGGAATGGGAAGAGCCCATATCTTAAGTTTGTTAAGATTTGGGGTTGTCCAGCCTATGTCTAAAAGCAAAATCCGGACAAGCTCGAGGCAAGGTCTGTTATGTAGAACTGGAAATGTTCCAGCTATACAAAATGCAGCTGATGATTTGGTAGAACCAAAGGATTCAATAGTTTCCAACGAACCTCAGCCTCTCCGCCGATCTAGTACGGTTCCTCACCCACCTGAGAGATAATTCGGTTTCTCTATGACAGTGGGAGCGAGGATTGCATCCTGAGATGATGACCCAACTAGTTTCGAGCTGGCCATCAGGAGTGCGACTCTGTAAGAATGGCTGGATGCTTATTGATCTGAGATGGAATCCTTATACACCAACAAAGTATGGACTTTGGTTGCTTTATCTGAAGGGTTAAATCCCCATCAGGAGCAAGTATATCTTGAGAAGATTACTTGGTGTACATGGAAAAGTTGAGACTTTCAAAGCTATGCTTAAGTCCATCCAGATCCTACTTGCCACGGCTACATACCATGACTACGATATCTGGTGGTTGGGTGTCATGACTGCTTTTCTAAATGATGTTTTAGAAAAGAGCGTCTATAAGTACACAGCCAGAGGGCTTCGTAGACAGTGGGAGCAGCGGAAACGTGTGCAAGATGTTTTATATGATAAAACAGGCATCGCGGAGTTGGAACATCTGTTTTGATGTGGTAGTCAAAGAGTTTGACTTCATCAAAATGGTAGATGAACCTTGTATATACAAAAAGGTAGTAGAGAGTATGGTGGTGATCTTCGTAGAGTACGTGGATGACATACTCTTGATAGGGAAAGAGTTTCCTATGCTACGCTCGGTCAATCTCCGCTTATCACAGGATTCTCCACATAGGATCAAACTGATACCTCCTAAATCCTGGGTTTTGGATCTATGAGATAGATCTAAATTGGATGTTAGAATACTCACTAGTTGTAGTGAGATGGTATCAATCGATCCTGGGGAGAATCACTGGAAAGGTTCCAGAGTGATAAAGACGACTGAATGTCAGTCGCAGGCTTGTCTATACCCTCAGTGGAGGGACGGTATGTTGGAAGAGTTCCAAGCTAGAAAACGTGACATACTAGACGATTAAAGGCAAGATGCATCGTTACAAAGGATACTACCAAAGAGGCAGTCTGGATATTTATAAGTTCATAAGATGAACTTCGTTCCTACCATTGTGTGACAATGGAGTTGTGGCTTTAGCCAAGGAACTTCCGTCCCATCAGAAATCCAGATATAACTCTTAGGCAGTATCACCTGATCATGGAGATAGTTGATCTTCAGGGAGATCGAGGTTAGGAGAGTAGACACAGAGGACAACAGCGCGGACCCACTCACAAAGGCCTTTTTTCCCAGTAGAGAATCTTATGGGATGGTTGAGTATGAGATACATCAACCGCAGCTAATTGTTGGGTATGCGATACCATAACAGATGGCCCTAGTGCAAGTGGGAGATTGTTAGTTATATGTATGCCCTAGAGGCCATTACTGTACATACGATGTATATTGTAGTGGATGCTAGGACATATATAGGGAGGACTTTCTTGCTCGACATGATAGTATGCTATCTGGTTGTACTTTATCTTAACATGTACTCTGATTGTCTCTATGTTACATGTTGATAAAGCCCTTAGGATATGTACTCGACTACTGGGACTATGATGAGATCATACTAGTGGGGCCACGGTAGTCGACGAGTACATCCTATAACTGTTCCTAGTCGTGGGTGTATCGAGACAGGGCATCGATGCACCAGAGTAGACTAGCGTATACGCATCTTGACCCATATGATGGGCGATGGATGATCCCATATCCATCGGTGTTTGACATCAAGGATGGTGTACGGGTGCTCAGTGGAGACTGGGTACACTGGACGGACTCGCCGAGAACTCCCAGATGGTATTATACCATACGTCAGATGGCAGTTCTCCGGTGACACTGGTACAGAGTAGTCTGTTGACCCGAGATCGTCATAGAGTCTTGTGTGATTCCCACTGTGCTTTGATTTCCATCATACCACGTCCAAGAGGGCGTGCAAAAAGGTGGCTTTTGGGTACAGTCCCGAATCACATGGAGGCAATGAGCGATAGGAGGGGATTCGTCTCTCCCGGTATAGGGAGTTGATGTTGTGCTGTGTTCGATTGGCTATAACCGGAAATCCCTGGCCAGGGTTGCTGAGATTTACTGGTAAGTGTTATCGGTAGTTTCTCGAACTGTTATAGACCTCAAATCGACACGACTTATCGAGCTACTGGGGTCTGACGTTTACCACCCCTAGGCGAGATATGCAACATATCAGACGACGAGACCGGACTGTACGGGAGTGTTACTGTTTGGATCCACAGGAGAATGTACAGGCTTGCTTGTTGATCTTCTGAGCGCTCAATACCTGGGTAGCTGTTACGTTTAGCTGACCGCTTGCAGCTTGTGGGTGTTTGATATGATCATCACCTACTGCCGGCGTATTGACGATTCTTTAGAGTCCTACACAGAGGTTTCTTGACTCAGGCAAAACGGAGTAGGAGCACATATGTGATATGTGCGGGACCGAGGATAATGCGGTATGTGATATCGTATTGTATTCTCGCGATATTTGATATCAGCCGGGTCATCGGATCAAGTGTTGATTCGATGAATCGGTACGGATAAATATTAGCCGGTTATATGCGATATAGCCGGATTGTCGGATCAAGTGTTGATTCGATAATTTAATGTATAATAATATATGTGATATATTAAATTGCATTAACTAATATTTGCTCACTAAAAGATTCTTTTTCTCACTCGGGTAATACATTGATATATATGCGATATATGTTAATTGTATTATTTTATTTTGTTACGGTAAATATTATATATGTGATATATAATATTGTAACATGATATGATAACTAATGCAACTCGTTTAGTGGAGTTTAAACTTGATTAGGGTTCGGATTAGGGTTAATCTTTCTAGAAGTTTCTAGAAGGATTTGTTTTGTCATGTGTAAGATATTTACAAATGACTCATTCTTTTAATTACCCAAAATCCTAACCCTAGTCAATTCTCTACATAGGTTAAGTGAACCATGGTTGCTTTATCTATCATATTATTATTTCCTATTCATCACAAATGGATTGATCTTCTTCTTCCTCCTTCATTCTTCCATGGAAAAGCTTGCTAGTTTTTCAAAGGTGATGAATAAAAGTGAGAAAAAGATAAATAAATAGAGCAAAATTCCTACTTCATCATCCTCATCTTCCCTTGCCATTTAGATGAGGGTGTTCACATCATTTCATGAGTGTTAGCTTGTGTTAAAGAAACTTCGAGGTAGATCATCGTAGTATCGAAGATCGGAAGCAAAGGTTGCGCCTTTCTCTTCGTGGAACCTCTCGAGAGCCCGGAACCCGATGATCGCAGCGAAGGGACCACAACACGGAGCATAATGAAGTGAAGGACCGGATCTACAAAGGTTGTAATCCCTCTCACTTAGTGTTAAATTGTTTAGCATGCAAGTTATCGCCTAATCTCTAGTTTAAAGTTCCGTATTCGGGTAGTTCGGCACGGCTAAATTTTTATTCGGGCATGGTTGATGCCTCGTAGACCCTTGTGCGCGTGCCTAGCAACCCTACATTAGATTCATCATTAGCTATTAACTCAATCTAATCGTACAAGCTGTTCTTCATTATCTTGATAAATCAAATTGATATTGGATAAATTCATAAATTCTTGATTCTTGAATGTTTTCTAGATGTTTCTTGAAAATCAATTTCACAAATCTTGAATCATTTTCTTTTGTATTTTCAATTCGACTCAAATCTAGCACAATCGAACAAATCTTCGCATCTCAGTGGACGATCCGTATTCATTAACGTGCTACATCGACACCGTTAATTGATTGCGGTATAAATTTCTTTGGTTGTGAAACATTTTACTTAACACAATAAAGATGATAAATCAAATGGCGCCGTTGCCGGGGATGCGTGAGTAATTTGTTCATTCTTGTTATTTGAGTTGAAATTTTATTATTCCATCAAATTTTAATTCAAGAATCGCATTGTGTGCTTAACGATTAGTGTTTGAATTTTTGCGAGGGAATCTGGAATCATTGTACTGAGGAAATCAAGATTCGGAGACTTTCTGAAGATTCCAGAGGAGAAAAAGAAGCCGCAATAAAAATTTAAGCACATAAGTCATCAATTGAACCGCGGATCCGCGGTTAATTGAGTGTTTCGGCGGCGGTTCCGCGGCCGTTTAGGTGGTTCATTGCTTCAGATTTCTTTGGTATATTCTCTACTTTCTTATCTCCTTTCTGATCTTGTCCAATAACAACTTTTCTGCAGGATTCTTTGCAAAAATTCGCCGCTCAAAAATAAAAATTTGTTGCGTTTCTTGAAATTAGTTGTTTGTGCATATTTTAATACGAAAATTAAGGGCCAAAGACCAAATTCAGATTAGGTAGGGATTTCATTACCCTTCCTAAGCCCCAAAATCACAAAACTAGCATCCGCATCACCCTCATCAACTAAAAAATATCTAAACAAGACTCTGAGGACCGTCGCGCTCAATTAGAACAGAAGAAGGTCATGGGTAATCTATTGCTTATCTGCGTTTCTTTTATGGTGTCTAAGGCAAGTGTGTCTAAGATAAGTGGTTACTTAATTAGGCCCGCTACTTACATAGCGGAGAACCTCCCACTTACCTGGCACTTACCTTGCCACAGGAGAGATAAAGAAGCATTAGAGGATTTATCCTGCGATTTGTCTTCTGGAAGTCTAGGAGCGGTCTAGTGACTTGACCTAGGTGACCGATTGAATGAAATTCTTCGTTGTGTAGTGGTTTTTAGAAAATAGAATTTATAAATCACAACCAAAAATTATTTGACCGCAATCAATAACGGTGTCGGATGTAGCGCGTTAGTAAGTGCGGATCGTCTACAGGGTAAGTGAGTTCCGTTCAATTTCCGAATTAGATGAGTTGAAAATTTAAAGCAAAGAAAAGAAAACAATTCATGATTTGTAATTGAAGATCAAGAGTAAGAAAAATCTAGATCTAAAAGAAACATTAAAAACAAGAATTGAGATGAGAGATAATTTCCAATCAACAATCAAGATTATAAGTATGGCTCGTAGGAGTAGATCAGATCTATAGATATGATGAGATCTAATGATTACTCATTCTTATCCATTAACGAATTGATACTAGATCGATGCAATTTCATCGAGGTTTAAGGATCTTGCGAGGAAATTAGGGATTTCGCAACTAACCCTTTGTCCTTTCGATGGATCGCATTCAAATTCTAGATTCTAGTTAATCAAATGGTCAATAGTTGTTCCCTAGTTTCGAGTGAACACAATCAAGAAAGCATCATCTTGAAACTAGGTCATTAATCATTTGATTCACTAGAATTTCCAAACATTATAGGATTTAAGAATTGTAGAAATATCTAAATCATCATCATCATCATCTAAAGATCGTCACAACTCCTACACGAGCGGAGATTACTCAAACATCATGATCACAAACACAATCACAAATTGAGATCTAATCATTATGCTTGAATTAAAAGATAAGCAAGAGTATAGAAAATTCACCTTTATTTATCGACAAATTTCGTTACAATTCTCTTTAATTTACAAAAAGGAAGGAACTAGATCGTCGATTTCGGCTTCGCTCGGCTCCTTGAGTCGCGGATCGGCGTGGATCTCTTGCTCCGTTGGAATCCGGCGTCGCTTCTAAAGGTTGAAGGATCTCTTGCTCAAATTGCTCTCGGGATCTTGATCTTGATTTTGAATTGGGGATGGGGATTGAATTTGGCACAAGCTTTGTCACTAAACTTGTGGGTTGAAGATGGTGGTGATTCTTGAACAATTTGCAGCCTAGATTTAGGCTCCTTTTTATAGACCTCTAGATCTAGAATTGAAATTTGAATTCCCTCCACAAGTTTGTTAGCCAAAAGATTTAAATTTCCCTCCAAAAGTTAGTTAAGCCCAAAATTTGAATTTCTCTCCAAGAGTTTGTTAAGCCGAGCCTTCTAGATGTGCCACGTGGAGCTTCTGGGGTCTTCTGGAAGCTTGGCCGTTATCAATAAGCACATGGAAAAAATTGGGCGCTTTGATCTCACTATAAGGCCGCGGATCCGCGGCGCCAAGGGGGTTTGGGCCGCGGATCCGCGGCCCTTTAGTGGCCTTGGGGATTGTTCTTTTTACAGTAACTCTTGGGCTTTCTGGTGGGCCTTATTTTCATATGTTGATTTTTGTTTGGCCTTCTGTATTGCTACCAGATGTTTAACCTTTGAGTTGGCGTATTTTATCTGCACTGTTTTCTCAATTTTGGGCTTTGCTTCCGGAATTTCCTGCATAAACTCCAAGACAAGAGTTGCGCTATACAAGAATGATGCAATGCCATGATAAACACACAATTTCCCTAAAAAATGCCGGTTTTAGTATACAGTACAAGTAATCCAGTATTTTACATGTGTTTTGCTAATATGTGCGATATGAATACCGAATACCTCTACTTGACTGCAAAAGGTAGGGAAATTGCCGTGTTAGAAATACAGTATTTTCGAATGATCAGTGACCATTAGATCTAGGGTTGCTTGTGCATTTTTTGTGATTTGATTTTTCAAAAATTCGTCTTATTTCAAAAACAAACACCAAACCAACATTTTTCTCTAAACATCGATCATATCACCCTGCGTGTGTGTAAAGGACATCCCTACACCCGGAGAATTCAATTCAAGCTATCATACTCTTGCCCATCAGCCTCAGTACTTTTTAATTAATGAATATTTAGACGAATTTGCTCACACACTTTCATGCGACCGTTAATACTTCTTGAGGTACTAACCGACCGATTACTCATGTGCTTGCTTATTTGGTGTATTTTCCTCGTCTTGCACCACCTTAGGCATAGCAGTGACTCCCAGACCAGTTGGTCTTAGGGCACTAGGTGAAGAGGCACCCTCGCTATATATTTTTTTATTGCCTTCGGTGATAACAAAACCAGTGTCCATTTTTCTCACCACTTTATATTTTCTTCATCATTTTTTTTAATTCCTTCATACATTGGCCTTAAGACAAGAGCATTTCAAGGTATCCTCTACTATCCCGGGCTTCAAGACGTGTGTAAGTGCGAATAGCAGGGTATCAACATTCAAAATGTTTGGCTTCCAGAGTAGAAAATATTTTTCAGACTTATTTTTATCCTCAGATTAGTGACTTCCTTCATCTTACTAACCCTTGGGACAACGGCTCATAACTACTTATTACTAGTTCGTATAAGAAAACTTCTAATTTTGTTAGTTTTCTTAAATTTTTTTAATCTCATGGATGTAATTGTTCACTATCTAATCTTTTATTATCATAAATATTAAATATTTTTATATTTTGAAAATTTTTAAATTTTTATGAGCTTTGAAAATTTTTGAATTTTTATGGATTTTTAAATTTTTTTAAATTTTTATAGGTTTTAAAGGGTTTTGAAAAATTATTTACAAAAAAAATGATGAGCTAAAAGAAAAATATTTACACAAAATTTTTATGGGTTTTGAAATTTTTTGAATTTTTATGGTTTTTTTAAAGAAATGTTTTGTGCTTATGCAAATGATGTAAAACTAAGCACAAACCTCCCCCAAACTTGTTTTCAACAGTGTCCTCACTGTTGCTATCTGCTAAATCTCGAAAACCTGTAAGCCTGTAATAACAAATGTGCAGTTTTATCAACTGAACAAATACCCCCAAACTTATCTTTGATCATCCCGAGCAAACTAGTTTATTCAAGAGAAGGAGAAAGGAGAAAACTAAGCACACTTTCGTAGGCAAACACGATTGCACTGAGCACGTGCAACAAGCCGTTAAACCTCTAGGTGTCCCTAGTAGGAGGAGTGTTGTCTCCTGATGGTTTTCAGCGGATTACATCCACAAAATCTTATAACAAAAGAGAGATGGTGAAATTTACATATAAAGATAAGAACCATAAAAGAAATACTTTGAAAATTTAGAGTTTCCAACTACACTAGCTTTTCAGTTGTCATGAGCCCTATCTTAATAGTCATGAAAAAATGTTAGAAATCGCATCATCCCTTAATAAAACATCGTCTTTATTTTTCGTTCCTACCTTTTATCCAAACATCGATCATATACCCCTACGTGTGTGAATAGAACATCCCTACACTCGGAGAATTCAATTCAAGCTATCATACTCTTGTCCATCTACCTCAGTACTTTTTAACTTGATGAATATTTAGATTTGCTCACACATTTTCATGCGACCGTTAATACTTCTTGAGGTACTAACCGACCGATTACTCATGTGCTTGCTGATTAGGTGATAATATTTTTCTCGTCTTGCACCACCTAAGGCTTAGCAGTGACTCCCAAACCAGTTGGTCTAAGGCACTAGGTGATGAAGCACCCTCGCTATATTTTTTTATTGCTGCCTTGGCGATAACAAAACCAGTGTTCATTTTTCTTTTCACCATTTTTTTTATTTTCTTCATTTTTTTTATTTACTTCATACTTTGGCTTTCAGACAAGAGCATTTCAAGGTATTCTCTACTATCCCGAGTTTCAAGACGTGTGTAAGTGCATATAGTAGGGTATCAATATTCAAATGTTTGGCTTCCAGAATAGAAACTATTTTTCAGACTTATTTTTATCCTCAGATTAGTGACTTCCTTCATCTTACTAACCCTTGCGACAACGGCTCATAACTACTTATTACTAGTTCGTTTAAGAAAACTTTTAATTTTCTTGGTTTCTTAAACTATTCCTATCTTTTGGATGTAATTTTTCACTTTCTACTCTTTTGTTATAAAAGAATTTTTTTTTTAAATTTTTGAAAATGTTGTGCTTATGCAAACTATGATGCAAATTGATGTGTAAATAAGCACAAACCTCCCCCAAACCTGTTTACAGCAGTGTCCTCACTGATGTCATCCGTTAAGCTCAAAAACCTGTAGACTTGGGAGGAGAAAGGGGACAAGAAATAATGCAAGTGAAATCCTCCCCCAAACTTATTTTTGGCTCACAATTTTGTAAAAATCATTTTCTTTCAAGAGCCAAAATATACCTCCCCTCAAACTTGAGTTAAACAATATTAATCTTTGAAAATCACACGAGGGGGTCAAAGTTATTGGTCAATGCCAAGCTTTGCAAAGACCAAAAGTCAACACCAACCATTCAAAAATTTTATCGATGAAGCACCAAGGTTGGTGGAAGAACATGTCACCTTTCGACGTGAAGAAGTGGGGAGGTGATAAGAGGTGTAATGGAAAAGGATTGCGTCTCAATTTGGAGAGACGACACAGTGATAGTGACGATGGATTACTCGCATTATCGTGATTTTCCAGAAGAAGGGGTGGAGGTTCAATCTCTTTGTCTTGGAGTTGATTCATCTCAACACACGTGTCATGTAAAAATGCGAGTTCATCAGCGAAAATTTCCTCAAAGCTTTCGTCGATACCCCGAAGAATAATATCATCAGAAAAAATGGGGTGATCGTCAGACTCTATAAATAGTTCCTCATCAGCGTTAGATGTTGACCCAGAAGAATACA
Organism: Agapanthus africanus; assembly: GCA_030015575.1. NCBI lineage: Eukaryota > Viridiplantae > Streptophyta > Magnoliopsida > Asparagales > Amaryllidaceae > Agapanthus > Agapanthus africanus. Next base: position 717,494,477 of record JASDDO010000031.1, read on the forward strand.
TGGTTGGGTCAAACAACAATATATGAAAAGAGTCAGTATCATGAGGTTGATCAAATTCGCTGCTGTCAATATCCATTAATTCGACAGAACACACATGAGCATAGGGTTCGGAGGGTTCACTTCCCAACTTGTAGATGTTAAGCTCAATTGACTTCTTTCCAAAGGATAGGGCCATGGAGCCGTTTCTACAATTGATTACTGCGTTGGAAGTGGCCAAAAAGGGTCGACTTAGTATCACCGGAGTTTGATTGCGTGGGTTTGCCACAGGTTGTGTATCTATAACGATAAATTCCACAGGAAATATGAATTCCCCAACTTTGATTAACACATCCTCTAGCTCACCCCTAGGTTGGGTGATAGATCGATCGGCTTTCTGAAGAGTGCAATGCGCAGGCTTTAACTCTCCGATCCCTAATTGCTCATAAACAGAATACGAAAGCAAGTTAACACTAGCACCTAAATCGAGTAGAGCACGATTGATATTTTTACCCCCAATAGAAATTGAAATTGTAAGACTTCCGGGGTCCTTTCGTTTCTTGGGTAGTTTTTGTGTAAAAGCAGTGCTCACATTACTCTCAAGGAAAACTTTTTTAGGTACTTGAACTTTTCTCTTCCTAGTGCACAAGTCCTTTAGGATTTTCGCATATGACGGAACTTGTTGAATAGCATCTAGGAGAGGAATGTTTATGTTAACTTGCTCAAAAATTTCCACAATCTTCTCCATTTGTGGACTTGGTCTGTTGCCCCTTAACCTGTTTGGATAAGGTGCTTTATCAATAAGGGTTTGGTCCAACATTGGAGAGGATTGTAGGGATGGAGTGGATCCCAGAATTGGAGTGGGGATCGTTTTAGGTAGATTCGAGGAAATGGGCGAAGGGTTCGAGCCTTGGGGAAAATGGAGAATAGGCTCAGATGAAGGTGGGAGACTAGACGAATTAGGGGAAGAAGAAGAAGCCGGGGTATCATTGGTGTCACTAACATCATCACATTGCTCACCCACTCGGTTATTCAGCACTTTTCCCGATCTCAACGTAGTAACGGCACTCACATTATAACTTTGTGAGTGGTCAGGATTAGGTATGGGTTGAGATGGGAGTTTCCCTTTCTCTCTTGCACTCATTGCGGCGTTCAACTGTGCAAGTTGGTTTTCTATTGATTTAATACTCTCGCCATGGGAAGCGGAGTCTTTCTGTATGGTATTGTTCATACCAGAATATTGCATTGTATACCGCCCATTCTTACGCTCGTTTGTTTATAGGCAGGTGCTTTTAATCCGTGTTTGTTACACATTTACAGGATACAGGTTCTCGGTTCTAAAACGGTGAAATTCATGGAAAACATGACAAAATCCGGGTTCCTGCCAACCACTGAGAAAACACGGTCTCCGCTCGTCATCCGTATGTTGCCAGATACCAGTTTAGGAAGACAAAATGTCAAATCAATGTCACCTTCATGCACAAGGCTCAATGGCAACAACAAGTTCCAAGAAATCTATGCGGAGCTCGAGGCAATCATGACAAAAGACATCCACAAAAAGTCCACCTTTCCTCAACAGAAATTCTGGAAGAATTGTGAATGTATTTTCAGAAAATACATATACCAGACAACAAAGGACAAGAAACCAGGGAAGCACAGAAAATCAGAGCCCCTAATCCCACTATAGGGCCGCGGATCCGCGGCCAATAGGGGGTATTGGCGGCGGATCCGCGGCCGTACGGCCTCGACAGAGTATCATCTTTTGGGGGCTGTCTGGTAATTTTGTCTATGGTCAGATGGTTGCCCTAGGGTTTCATTTCCCTGCCTATAAATACAGCAGAACTTGCCAAGCCTTAGGGTCATTCTTTTGTTAATTCTTGTAGCCTCTTTTGTAGGATTTAGTTCTTTTTCTTCTTCTTCTTCTTTCCTCTTCCATGAAATTGTAAGTGAGAAGCTTTTTTGTGGATGTGAATAAAGATGAAGGTTTTTTGTATTATCCTTTTTATTTAGCTTCCCCCTTGAGCTCTCTACCTTAACTTGATCTTGCAACCTCTTAAGTGAGCTTGCAAGTTTAAGTTTTGGTCATTGGTCTCAAGGGGTTGTATCATTTCGTTCTCGCCTTAGTACTTCAATTCACATGCGTTCTCTACCCTTCTCTTGATCTTGCAACCTCTTGATTGAGCTTGCAAGTTTAAGGGTTGGCTATTGATCCCATGCTTGTTTTGAGTTCTATGGTTCTTGTAATTACTTTCTTGCATTTTTCATTCTTGTCTTTTATTACTTGCAATTTATTTCCATGCACTTTAATTACTTGCAATTTTATTCATGCCTTTAATACTTGTAATCTTTTCTTTTCTTTGTTCTTTTCTTTTTGTTCTCTCTTTTTTGGTTCTCTTTTGTGAATGAATGTAATTATTGTTGTTAAGATAAAATACGGTATTATAAGTTAACATTTCTTTGCCAATTCCTTTTCCCGTTATTTTCCATTTGAACTCCGCCCAAACCATATGCAAGCGCTCCGTTAGGCACCGTACCCTGACAAGGTAACGGTGATTCCTAACTGCGACCGGTTGCGTTCGGTTTGGCCGGAGGCGAAAGCAAGAGACAAGAACGGAAGGACAAGGGTAAATAAGCCGGATTCCACGAATACCGCGCTTATATCCCCTAATCCACGTTGTTGCCGATTGCTCGAGCTTCAATTGGTCAAGACTCGGCTCAAAGGTTTTGAGTACGGATTTCCTTAGCTTACAATCTCGTATTTTCTTCTTAAAAACTTTATACTTGCAGATAATAAACACATAGGTTAGATCAAACAAACATACAGATTCTTTATTGACTCGTCTAAGACAAGAAGGTAAGATACCACCATCTCCCTGTGGACCGACCCGTGCTCAACCGGCTAGCTGCAAAGCGACACCGTCCTGATCGCGGTTACACTTTAATTCTTTGAACATCCGACACGCCAAAAGCGTGCGATCAAGTATCAATAGAAGACTTCATCTCAGCCGACAATTGCATGGAATGTTTCATGAACATATCCAAAGTTTGTGCGAGTGAAGAGTTATCAGTACCGGCCACTTGTGGTGTAGATGTGTTGGCCGGATTTTGAAAATTTTGTGACTGAAAGGGGAGCTGACTTTATGGTTGTGGTTGCTGTAGAGGAGGTCTTTGATAATTGCTTCGTTGGTTTTGGTTCCAAGCAAACTTAGGATGATTCCTCCATCCTTGATTGTACGTGGAAGAATAAGGATCGTTTCTAGGTCGCTGCTGAAAAGCAGCATTAGTTTGAAACGATGCATTCATAGGACATTCTTCCGTTAAGTGTGAAGGATCTGAACAACAACCACAGACGGTCTTGGGAAGCGTGACCTGATTTAGGGAGAATGATGAGAATTTGTTTTCAATAGCGTTGAGTTTCTTCTGTATCGCTGCCATTTCGGCTTTTACTGCAATAGAAACATCGAGCTGGTGAATACCTCCCTTAGAAGTGGGTGGTCTTACGCTTTCCCACTGCAAAGTGTTTTCTGCGAGATCTTCCAGATATTTCCATGCTTCACCGTCATCTTTAGACATGAAATTGCATTGACACATTATTTCAAGCATCTGCTTTGTCGCTGGATTAATGCCCTCATATATAATCCGACATAAATCCCATCTTTGTATTCCATGATGAGGACATTGGACAAGCAGATCCTTGAAACGTTCAAAGCACTTCCAAAATGGTTCATTGGGAAGCTGGGTGAACTGGTTGATCTCGCTCCTAATATGGGCAGTCTTATGGTTTGGGTAAAACTTCTTAAGAAATGCTATGAAGAATTCATCCCAATTAGTGATAGAGTATGCGACAGTATTGTAAAGCCATTTTTCTGCCAAGTCGCACAGTGTGAATGGGAGAAGACGCAAGCGCATAGCATCGACAGTCAACTGTGAAGTACCCATCATTGCGCATACGTTTTCGAATTTGGTGATAAAAACGTACGCGTCTTCCGACTCAAGCCCGTGAAATTTGGGCAGCAGATTGATGTGGTGGGGTTTAATTTCGAAATTATCCTTGTTAGCTGGTGGAAGAGATAGACAAGTGGGAAGAGGACCACAGATAGGATAGCATCTCTCTTGGAGAGAGATGCGCGGTGGATTCTGCGCACCTACGGGCGGTGGCAGTGTGGTGTTATATTCTGATGGAGTGCCGTCCATCTCGGTCGTGGTTTGTGGTGGGGGGAAAGAAGATGAAGAAGTACCGACTTCGGCGTCAATAGAAGGAACGCGGACAAGACAAGCATTAGGATCCCGTGTCCAGCTGAGCATGCACTAAGCGGGTTTAGTGCAAGTGGCAGCGTGTGTGTGATTTAAAATTGGCTTGTTTTGAAAAAAGTGGGACTCAAGACAAATCACTCTAAAATGCACAAGCAACCCTAGAACTAAGGTCATCTAGGTCCAGTCTCTAGACCGCTCCTAGATTTCCAAAGGACAAGCCGCAGGATCAATCCTCTACCACCTCTTTACTACTCTTGTGGCCAGGTAAGTGCCAGGTAAGTGGGAGGTATCCGCTATACGAATCACCAAAAATAGCGGGCCTAATTAAGTAAACCACTTTCCTTAGACACACTTGTCTAGGCACCACAAAAGTAATGCGGATAAGCGATAGATTACCCACGATCTTCCTCTGTCCTTAATGAGCGCGACAGTCCTTAGAGTCTGGTCTAGATATTTTTTAAATTAATGTAGGGTTGATACAGATGCTCGGTTTGTGATTTGTGGGGCTTAGGAAGGGTGATGAAATCCCCACCTAATCTGGATTTGGTCTTTACCCCTTAAAGTCCGTATTAAAATATGCAAAACAAAACCAATCACAAAAATTTTGCAAAAAGATTTTTGAGCGGCGCTATTTTGCAAAGAATCCTGCAAAAAATAGCTTTTATTGGATTTGAGAGGAGAGAGAAAGAGTTGAGAAAGATACCAGAGGAGTTTGGAACCCTAGATCTTCTGTTTTCTCAAGTCTGTGACTCCAGATTTCCTTGCAAAAATTCACGCACAAATCGTTAAATATGCAATTTGCAGTTTTGTTTTAATAATGATATGAATCGTCTAAGAATTCAACACAAATAGCAAGAATAAAAAATTATGCACGTATCCCCGGCAACGGCGCCATTTGATTGGTTGAAATATTGTGTTTTTGTAGTAGTTAGCCGCAATCAGAACGGTGTCGCGTGTAGCTCGACCGAGGTGAGTACGGGTCGTCCTCTGGGAAACGTTGAATATTTTACTCTTACTTTAGATGTGTTGAAAAGAGAGGAGGAATAAAGAATTTTGTGGAAAGGTTTCTAGATCTACGTTAAGCAAGAATGCAAAATATATAGATCTAGATTATTTTAGGGATGTAGTTAATATAATAAGAGGGCTTGTAGGGTTCGTTAGGATTTAGTAGTTATGGACGATTAATTAAAAGTTACCCTTTTTATCCTTTAATAGATTTAAAACTAGAACGACGGTGATGCATGTAGATTAGGGTTTCTGGAGGGAAAAAGAATCGCACTCTTAACCCCTATCTCGACACGGAACTCCGTTCATATCTAGCCTTTACCAAAACAATCATTAATCTAATCTCTAATCGCGGTCGAGACTAACAATAAATTGGTAGCGCGCCCGATTAGGATGTTAATGATTGTTTTGATAAAGTTTATAAACTTTATAGTACGTAAAAAGAGTTTAGGTATTTCCATCATCCATTAACCTACCCTAATCCTACGAACCCTAACAAGCGGAGAATTACTCGCGCATGTTGGGAGAAAAAGAGATGGAGAGAGAATTCATAATGAAACTACAAAGAAAATAGAAAAAGAACTACCTTTATTAATCAACAAAACTCATTACACTTTGTTTCCTTAGAAAATGATTACAAATACTAGTTTGCTTCTCGATCTCTTCTAAGGAGGTAGATGAACCGTTGATGATCAGCCTGGAAGCGTGAGCCGTCTTGGACTTCGTGATCTCGTCGACTTGATGATTTTTCCAAGAGGCTCTCGGTCTTTATTTATAGCCCCAAAGCTAAAACTCTTGCTTCCAAATATGGAAGCTAATTATAAAGATTCTCCCAAAAAATTTGTACTTTGTATCTTCTCAATATTGGCGCGGATCCACGGCCCAAGGGGGGTATGGTCGCGGATCCGCGGCCATTTAATCTTGACCCTTGATCAAATTTTTGAGGATTCTTTTGTGTGACATTTGGCGATCTCTGGAACCTTTGGAACTTGGAAATCTTCTCGTAGTTGCTGCCAAACTTGATTTCCAAGTTTTGCATTCTTAATTAGGCAGGTTTTCTGTAACAACTTGATTTCCTTGATTTTAGACCTGAAGATTCTGCACAACAACTCAAATAATATTTAGTAGAGTTAAGATTTGGTCAATGATATTATTTACATACATTTTCCTACCAAATTCTAATTATAATATATCAACACATGGAAATAGTATTTTTACAAATAAACCCTCATATGTATGATATATTATAATAAAGATCTTTTTTAATATGGAAATAGTACGAAAAATGTAATAACAAATGTGCAGTTTTATCAACTGAACACGTATTTTCTCCTTAGGAATCGTGGAGAGTCCTAAGTGTGTGTTCTCTTATAAGTCGTAAGGATCTTATAAGAGTATTTTCTCCTTATAAGTCGAGAGGACATACAAGTGTCGTTCAGCATATGCGGACATTTCTCGTCATTGGTGGAACCTGGCAATGAAAACGTTTATTTGTGCCCGTGGATTGTATACAAGGGCCAATATTGGACCGCCTGTAGGGCAACTTGGGAGATATGATGGCTTAAGAACATGTTTAGATCCCTGTAGCTTAAGACTTTTGAATCCTATGAGCCGTGAGGGTCTCATATGGGGAGTTCTCCTTATGAGTCGAGAGGATCTCGTAAGTGTAAAAAAAATTACGAGATTGCGCCCTTCTGGGTTTTCACAAACTCGCCGGTAATTTTGCTGTTTTTACTCACGGCGCCCTTTCGGCTTTTCATCCGTTCCCATTTTGCGTGGATATACCTGTTTACCGCCGAAAAACGCGACCGGGACGTTGGGACGTCTGGCCTGAATTTTGGAGGCAGATGCTATTTCGATTTATCCGTCCACCTCTCCGAAGATGCCAAGTTGATTTATGACACCATGTATCGAAGGTTTAGACGGATGCGGCCGATGTAGCAAACTTCATCAGATTCCCCCTCATTGTGAGGGGGTTTTGATTGTGGGGACGCTCTTCCCTGTAGGCGCAAGCCCCTGCAGTTAATTACACTACCGCATCACGGTAACCACTTTCTCCTTCTCCAGATGGTCACTTTGTGTCGTGTGTGTTTGTTTTATTTTCGGTTGCCCGTGGATTGTATACGGAGACTAATTTATGTTGTCTCCCATAGGGCGTAGATTAGTCCAAATCCGTATTTTCTTAGATTTTGGTTTTGGTTTGGGTTTAAGGATACGTTAGTATCATTTGAGACTAAGATCAACTTAAACGTTTGTTAAGGATACGTTAGTCTAATTTTAGACTAAGATCAACTTAACAGGATGTTAAGGATACGTTAGTATAATTTTAAACTAAGATCAACTTAACAGGATTATTTAGATCCAACAAAAGAGCATTTGGGCTCTATTGTTTTAGTTTAGGGACTTTGCGGTCCAGTTTAAAGACTTCATAGTCTATAAGGTTTAAAGACATCATAGTCTATTAGTTTAAGGACCTAACAGTCCATGGATCGTCTGGTTGTCGGGACCCGTCACCTCTCTGAAGACGTTGAAGGATTATAATGACAAATATAAGAGGCGTGAAGAAATGTACCCTTGAACCAATATTGGTTGGGAGATCTGTAATCCAATTTGGGACTAAGATCAAAGATTCATGAGCATATGGGCTCAATTAATCTGAATTGGGGATCTGTGGCCAACTTGGGCTCAGCCTATTCATTTAAAATGTTAGACATTGAGCAATGTTGAGCATTGGTTTGAGTTCTAACAAACCTTTTGTCTTTATTGAGTGTTGAGCACTCATTATAGCTATGGGGTTTTATTGTTTAAAGAACAATTTATGTTCTCTTAGCGCCCACATAAGGAGCACGTGGTGCGCTTGGCGCTGTGCGCCGGTTAATGAGCGCAGAGCGCTTATTTTAAATAGCGCATCCGTGAGGAGTACGTAGCGCGCTTGGCGCTGAGCGCCAGACAATGAGCGCAGAGCGCTTCTGTTAAGTAGCATAGAGCTCTTCTGTTAAGTAGCGCACACGTGAGGAGCACGTGGCGCGCTTGGCGCTATGCGCCAGACTTGGAGCGCTGAGGGCTTCTGTGAAATAGCGCACACGTGAGGAGTACGTAGCGCGCTTGCGCTGTGCGCCAGACTTGGAGCGCTGAGGGCTCCTGTGAAATAGCGCACACGTGAGGAGCGCGTGATGCGCTTGCGCTGTGCACCAGACTTTGAGCGCAAAGCGCTTCTTGTAAATTAGGAGCGCTGAGGCTCTGCAACGCTGTGCGCTGGATTTGGAGCGCTGAGGCGCTTCTTTAAACTTGGAGCTCTAGGGCTCTGCAGCGCTGTGCGCTAGATTTGGAGCGCTGAGACGCTTCTTTTAATTCGAGAGCTAAGGCTCTTTTTAGGATGCTTTGCGCTCTGAGAATTAAATTTTCTCATATAAGAGACTTTGTCTCATGGATCTAAGAACAGAGTTCTTATTTTATAGGAAATATTTCAATCTCTTATGTTTTTGATGAAAGGCTTTACCTTTATGGATCTGTGATCCTAAGAGAATTGAATTATTCTCCCCCTTTTTATAATGAGATGTTATGATCTCTTTTGTGAAAGACAATTTGTCTTAAAGATCTATGATCTGTTCAAAGAATTAAGTTCTTTTCTGATGAGATGATTTGATCTCTTTATTTTACCTTGAAGAAATTCTTCTTCTGCTGAGAGCTTGGTCCTCTTTCTGAACTTTCTCAAAGTTTGGGGGGGTTCCTCTATATCAGACTTGAAGTCTTGGTTCCTTTATATAGTGAAGGCTGATTTGTTGAATCGGTTGAAGAGATCTTTTTCTCTAATTGATTTGGGGATTTCCCCACCTTTGGATCTTTGATCCTAGGGCTTCTGTTTTACAGAAGGCAATCTTCTTGTTTTTAACAAGATTGGGAAATCTTTTCCCATACAGAATTTATTCTGTATCTTGGTGATTTTTAATCACTATTGGATCATTGATCCAACGGTGCTCTGATTTACAGAGCACAATCTTTCTTGTTTGGAAAGATTCTGAGAAGTTTTTCCTTAACAGAATTTTATTCTGTTAATTTGATGATTTATCATCTTCGTTGGATCATTGATCCAACGGTGGAGAACATTTAGTTCTAGCGCTTAGCGCTGCTTCAGAGCGCTGGCGCTCTTGGCTCTAGCGCACTTGTGCTTTGCACGTGAGCGCTGCTACAGAGCGCTGGTGCACTTGGCGCTAGCGCACTCGTGCTTTGTACGTGAGCGCTGCCTCAGAGCGCTGGTGCTCTTGGCGCGAGCGCTTTTATGAAGCGCTGCTTCATTTCAAATTTTAAAATTTGAACAGTGCTATGCTGTGATTGGTGGAAACAAATGCCCCCCCCCACCGTTGCGCTCACGTGGCTCACACGTAAGTGCAGCGGTGGCAGCATCTCCACCATTGGATTGTTCTTGGAAGTCGAATCAACTTTCCCTGCCTATAAATAGGACCTTTGGCCTCATTGAGATGACCCCTGTTCATCTTTTTGTTTTCTTATTTCTTGAGAATTTTAATTCTCTGCTAGAGCCAAGCTCTCTGCTTCAGAAAACTCTTTTTGAGTTAATACGCTGTCAAATTTCTGGTAAGATTTGAACCCACTAACAGAGCTTTGCTCTACTTAGATCATAAATCTAAAGAAATTTTAGGATTTTATTATCAGAGCTTTGCTCTCTTGAAATCATAGATCTAAAGAGATCTTTCCGAGGGTTTCTTGACCCATTAACAGAGCTTTGCTCTTTTCAAAACATATAAATTTGTTAATCTTTCATAAAGAACTCTTAAGAGTTTGTTCATGGATCTTGAAGATCACTGGATTTTTAATTCATTAAAAGCTTCGCTTTTAGGGTTTCTGATGGGTTACTCCATCATCTTCACAGAGCATAGCTCTCCAAAAAATTTCCTTGGGGAATTTTTTTATTCTCTTCATCATTAGAGTTGACAGATGTCACTCTGTCACAGAGCACTGCTCTCATGGGAGTTTTACTCCTTGGCCCGAGGGGCTCTCATTCAATGAGAATCCTTTTAGTATACTCTATTTAATTATAGTCTCATCAATGATGAGATTGTCTCATGATGAGCCGTCATCTAGATCGCGTGGGTCCACTTTGGTCCCTTTCCACTGCATTGCAGTGCAGTACTCATTTAAAGTACCAAGTACCAATACTTAAACTATAGCATTGGCGGCTAATATTTTGTTCTTTTTCGTCCAGGTATTATGTCTTTCGACACTTCTTTCCCGTTTGTCCGTTTGGAGGGCGGATTCCCCGAAGCGCCTGTGGATAGGTAAGTCTTCGTGTTGATCAATAATCATGACCCGGAGTGAAAGAATCTTCATCTATGGGGTAGATGGTACAGTCAAATCATCAAAGGTCGATGGAGCTTTTCTTGCGCGACACCTTCGGAACCCACCCCTGATAAACTATGTTGTGGAGGAGGTCAATTGGACTTCAGAGGGTCTCCTTCAGCCTTCTATGGCTGTAATACCCGTACAACCGCTGGCGGCTTTGGATACTCTAGGACAGCACATATGCCAGGGTGAGTCACGTCCTTAGGGACAACCATATATGATAGGCCTAATCCCTCATCATCCAGCTGGTTATTTACAATGGGCCCGCTACTTTTTGTCGGCCAAGAAGTCGCAGCTGCTGAAGCTCGGGTTGTATCCCGCAATTTAGGCTTCTCTCTTTCAATATTCTACGCTTCTTGCATGGTGGGTCAAGGCATTTCTGGAGCAATGGAATATTCCGACCCACACCTTCCTTCTGTTGGATCGAGAAGTCTCAATTTCTTTAGAGGAGTTTGCAGAGGTCTCTGGATTACCTGTTGGAGGAGAACACTACGAGGAGCTGCTTCCTCCGGACAAGTACATTTATGCCACCAAACCAGTGGTAATGGGTCTTACCCCAGAGAACACTATCCAACACCAATTCCCGAGTTTGATAACGGTGTTGAATATCTATGAGAGCCTTTTTCTCGAATCCGGAGGCCGTAGGGTTAATTTCATAGATTTCATCGCCCGTTTTCTCCGCTCAGACGTCATGTCGAAGGAAGCCGTGAAATTTTCCAAACTCGACGATCCTTTCGGTTTTGGTTTGGACAACCAGCCGGCAGCGGAGGCGGATCAGAGGGATTTCTTTCTCCCCAACACCCCGGTTGTCTCTTTTACAGAGCTTGCAGCTCCTGGGATCGACGAAGAAGCGTTGTTTTTGGGGTTCCTCGGGCTATGGCTAAGCTGGTTTGTGCTTCCAATGCATCCTCACCATATGAGGTCGTCCGTTTTTTATCCAGCTCACCGAATGGTTGATGGGATGCAAGTGGCCGTCGGGGTCGCTGGGTTAGCCTATTTGTATCACGTCCTCAGCTTGGCGGCAGACACTACTGAACCAGGGCTGCAACACATGAACTTCTCGATGCATTATTTTATGTCATGGATCGAGCTACATGTACTTGGCATTTTCGGTGCCCACAAAAGGCCTTGCTTCTACGACAAGTATAACTTCCCTCGGATCATGCGGCTAGTTGACACGTCCATTGTAAATCCGACACAGCGGGAAGCTAGGGGTTTGCTCCTTCGTCCGTGCACGGTTGGAGATGGCATGATCTTTACCGATAAGGTTCTAAACATCAGTAAAGAATCCGCAAAAACGGTGCAGCCATTACGGGACGTTTTTAAAGACGAGGCCTCTATCTTGAAAGCTCGGGAGATACTTCATTTATACTCCATCAGGCCGGGCTTTCTCGTGTTTAGGCAGAATGATTCGGCGTTGTTCATGAGGTATAACCCGCATCGTTTCACCCAGCAATTAAGCTATAATCAGGGCATCCCGCTTGAGGCCTTCTTAGCTGAGCCGGCCGTTACTGAAGAGGGTATCCGGAGCGCGTTGCACCATTTTATGCGACTGAACACCGGCTCCAATTTCTTTATTAGTGAGCCGAGTTGCGTTCCAAAAGCCCTGAACGTATATGTGGCGTGGTACCAGCATTCGATGGGTACCGTTATTAAAGAAGAAAAGCGATTGCTGCTTGATCACAAAGGCACCGCCCTGGCTGGTAATCCCGCTGTTCCTTTGAAGCGACGATCCATCGTCCGTCCTCCCTTAAGGGAAGCTGCTGCGGTTACAATACCACATGTTATGTCTGAGCTTACCCTACCCCGTGTGCCTGACAAAGCGGTAGCTGCGACGTCCCCTGAGTCGGGTGTGGGTACGGAAATTGGGACTCGTCGCCCAAAGTTGCCCGCTAAATGTAAGCTCTTATTGTCGGCTGCTGGCGCTCGCTCACAGAAGAAAAAGAAATCGATACTTTCTGCAGACGTCGTATTCGGCCAGAAGCCCCATTCTCTTTACAGCGAGGGCTTGAGCGAATACGGGACCAATGAAGGCTTATTCATGACGCCGGATGATACCGATTTAGAGGCTGCTATTGCAGCTTCCAAGCGATTAGCTAGCAACAAAGCAGGACTGATCACCCTTGCACAGTCAGGTAGACTTCAGTTGTATCTTTTTGTTGTTACCTTTTTATTATCATGCTTTGACTGACACTTCTTCTTCAACAGGCATCTCCACTGAAGAGGCTCTCGTGGATTCTCTCAAGACTTTTGAAGAGGAGGAAAAGCTTCGTGCTTCCTTGGGCATTGGTACACTTCGGCTCACTGTGCCTTCATTCCCATTTTTATGGTTAAACCAACTCTTCTTTCATCTTATTGTAGGGACTACCTCGACTCAGGTTATCCGGAGTGAGTGCCAATCCTACAAGTTGGCGCTGCAGCGCTTCCAGGGCCGACTGCCGAAGTCCCAGTTCCCTCAGTATCGCCGAAAGAAACTTCGCTTAAACAGCCGATGACGGACGCCGTAGAGGCTCCAGAGGCAGAACTTGGTTCAGACGATGACGTCTCCTTGATGGAGGTCTTGAGGAGGTCAGCTCTAGCGGCTTAGGCTGAAAGGAAGCGCAAGAGGCGTGCAGCAAAAGAATGTGATGCCACCTTGGCTGTTGGTGCAGGCTCGAGCACTGCTTCCCTGTCCCTATTTCTCCAGAGGGTGCTCCGGCTGCCCTGTCTACCGCTCATAGACAGGCGGTACGCGCGGCTCGGGAAGCGATTGAAAATTCGTCCCAAGGTAACGTAACACTAGTTTTTTTTATTAGATTTTGATCTTCAGATTGTCATATATCATACCCTGCAGGGCCAAGTCCCAGTGAGGAGGTGGTAGGTGAGATGACGGCAATCACCGATCCCGAAGTGGCCACTATTTCTCAGGAGTCCGGGACTGCTCCAATTGCCGCTCTTTCCACCTGCGGTTCCCTGCCACCGCCTGGGATTGTGAGTGTCACGACGGCTCTCGTGGAATCAGGGGACGAAGCCACGGATGGCGAGACCATCCCCCCGAATGAAATCGAAGAAGTCGCGACGCTTGGTGGTGCTTCCGTTGCAGTTTTAACTGATGACCTGTCTGGTAGGTCTCGGGTCGCTGCATTCTTTTCGTTTTGTAATCCCTTTGGGTCACTTCTGATGACATTTTGTTCCTTTCGAATGTAGGTGTGGTGAGCGCTGAGGTTGTGCCATCTGAAGAAGCATCACCAGCTGCCGCTCTGACGGTCGCTGTCCCTTCGTCTCCTCTTATATCCTCTCAAATGTTGGAAGTTATGGGTTTGCGATTAATTCCGATCGGGGACAGCATCTTTCGTGTACTGGCCATGTATCGTCTTAATCTCACAGGAGTTCTCTTTGATCATCTGTATCATGTTTTGAACCCGCAATTCTCCTTCCAGTCGGAAGTCGCTGAGAGGAGTGCGCGAGGAGCTGAGAGGAGTGCGCGAGCAGCTGGCTGATTTACTGAAAATGCCTCCTTCTCAGTAGCTGCCTTTGTATTGATTAAACATTTGTAATCTTTAAATAACATATATCCATTTTTTGTTCTTTTACATGATTCGTCCTGTACTCAATTGAATTCATGAATAAAAGGTACACATTTTTTTTATCTCCCACTGTTGCTTTCTTTTCTTTGCTGTGTTGTCGCCATGCGATTTTAGTAAGTGTAGCCTGTAGATAGTAGGATGATGTCCATCTTGGGCTCTTTGCAGGGTAGCAATGGCTTAAGAAACAGGGTTAGGATCTGTCGCCTAAGACTTTTAAACTTTATGAGCCGTGGGGGTCTCATAAAGATTTTTCTCCCTACGAGTCGAGAGGATCTTGTAGGTGTATTTTCTCCTTAAGAATCATGAGGATTCCTAAGTGTGTTTTTCTCTTGAGAGTCATAAGGATCTCCCAAGAGAATTTTCCCGCTTACAAGTCGAGAGGACTCGTAAGTGGTTGTTTCCCTCATTGTCGATGTTCGGTTTCGGAGAGTGTGGCCCGTGAATAGTATGCAAGCGCCTATCTTAGACTGACTTGCAGGGCCCCAGTGCTTAGGAAACAAGTCCTTCTCCCCATTGCCTAAGGCTTTTCCCTATGAGTCGAGACGAATCGAGAGGTTCTCGCAAGGACACTAATTTCCTCACAAGTCGAGATGAATCGAGAAGTTCTCGCAAGAATATCCTAACGTCACAATTAACCTCTGCTCTTTACGACAAAGGTCCGTTAGGGTCTGTGGTACTAAGGTTTTGTCCGTCGTACCGTCGCGTTGGCTGATGTATTCCTCGATAGGCAATCTTGCTGTTCGAGCAGCCTTGCGACTGTCGTGTCTCTGATTCTTTCGGGGGCTGGACAAGACGTCTTCAAGCAATCTTCCTAGGCAGTTTGACCGTCGGAAGAGCAAGCGTTAGGAATTTTTCCATGCCGCTTTTTGCTTGAGGTTAGGCTCGGTTTGGGGAGCCCCGATGAATTATAACCACTCCGTGCTGGTATGGGATGATCTCCGATAGTCTTTCAGGTTTTATTTGAGTTGCTGTCAAGACCCTGAAGCTAGGAATTTGGCCTTTGCTTCGTTTGCCGGTATTGCGTCTACTGTATCGAGACGAATATCGCAGTTGTCTCTAGGTTTCCTGTGAACCGTCGAGGCTTGGAACTAGGGATTTTGCCATGGTTCCGTTGTTTTAACCCTGGGGTCAGTTGTTGACGTTGTATCTGCATCCTGCTGGAGTTGAGAAGAAACGCCGTTGTTGACATTGCGTCTGCTGTAACGAGACGAATGTCGAGGTGGTTTCCAGGTTGTCTGTGAACCGTCGAGATTTGGAACTAGGGATTTTGCCGTGGCTCCGCTTTGCTGACATTGCGTTTGTTGTAACGAGACGAATGTCGAGGTGGTCTCTAGGTTGTCTGTGAACCATCAAGATTTAGAACTAGGGACTTTGCCGTGGCTCCGCTTTGCTGACGCTGCGTCTACTGTAACCAGACGAATGCCGAGGTGGTCTCTAGGTTGTCTGTGAACCGTCGAGATTTGGAACTAGGGTTTTTGCCGTGGCTCCGCTTTGCTGACGTTGCGTCTGTTGTAACGAGACGAATGTTGAGGTGGTCTCTAGGTTGTCTTTGAACCGTCGAGATTTGGAACTAGGGACTTTGCCGTGGCTCCATTTTGCTGACGTTGTGTCTTCTGTAACGAGACAAATGCCGAGGTGGTCTCTAGGTTCTCTGTGAACCGTCGAGATTTGGAACTAGGGACTTTGCCGTGGCTCCGTTTTGCTGATGTTGCGTCTGCTGTAACGAGACGAATGTCGAGGTGGTCTCTAGGCTGTCTGCGAACCGTCGAGATTTGGAACTAGGGACTTTGTCGTCGTTCCGCTTTATTGACGTCGTATCTGCTTCTGGTTGGAACGAGAAGGAACGCCGTTGTTGATCTCTTGAGATGCAGATATTGCCATCAAGACTTGTCTCTCTTTCTGATGAAGCCTGGTAGGATGATATGGTTCCTTTTTTGTTTGTGCCCTTGGATTGTATACAGGGATCGATGTGATCTCATCTGTAGGGCAAAAGTTTCATGTTATATATATTATTATTATTTTTCTTTCCGCGATGCTCTATCATTTCAGCTTTTTATATAGCGAAAGTCTATTTCGGCTATTTTTCGTGGTGCCCAATCATTTCGGCTATTTTTCTTTTTACTCGCTGCTTTTTATTACGAGTTGCCCAATTATTTCGGCTATTTTATATGCATATATTTTACTTGCTGGTTTTGTTGCAAGTTGCCCCATCATTTCGGCTATTCATATGCATTTTTGGCTCGCTGAATTTTTTTTACCGCGAATGTGGAGTTTGGAATCTGATGCCAATCTGAGCATCAGCATCAGCATCGCTACGACTGGAATATTACCAGGAGCGAATTATCATTTGCCGTGAAAGGACTTGGGATTTGATACCGATTTAGGCATCAGCATCGCTACAACTGGGACATTGCCTGGAGCGAATCATCATTTGCCTTTGTCGGTTCAAACAATGGTGGCTTAGCAATCAGGGTTAGGATTCTGTCGACTAAGGCTTTTAACTTCATGAGCCGTAAGGGTCTCATAAAGGTGTTTCTCCCTACGAGTCATGAGAATCTCCTAGGTGCATTTTCTCCTTAAAAATTGTGAGGATTCTTAAGTGTATGTTCTCTTATAAGTCGTAAGGATCTTACAAGAGTGTTTTCTTCTTATAAGTCGAGAAGACTTACAAGGGTTATCCATCGTGTGAGCATATCCCTAGTCTCTGGTAGGACTTTATTAGGGAAATGTTTATTCGTGCCCGTAGATTGTATACAAGGGTCAATATTGAAACGCTTGTAGGGCATAATTGGGGTGTATGATGGCTTAAGAACAGGTTCAGATCCCTGTAGCTTAAGGCTTTTGAATCTTATGAGCCATGCGGGTCTCATAAGAGGGTTCTCCTTACGAGTCGGGAGGATCTCGTAAGTGTAATTTCTCCTTAGGAATCATGGGGATCCCTAAGTGTGTCGCTCTTTTGTGAGTCGTAAGGATCTCACGCAGGTAGTTTTCTCCTTACAAGGTCGAGAGGACTTTGCAAGTGTCTTTTAACGAGATTGCGCCCTTTCGGGTTTTCACAAACTCGCCGGTAGCCCTGCTGTTTTTACTCACGGAGCCCTTTCGGGTTTTCGTCTGTGCCCATTTTGCTTGTGGACGTACCATTTTTTTTGCGAGCATGGAACTCGAGATCTGATTCCAATCTTAGCATCAGTATCGCTGCGACTGGAATGTTGCCAGGAGCGAATCATCACTTACCATGAAAGGGCTTGGAATTTGATACCGATTCAGGCATTAGCATCGCTACCACCGGGACATTTCCAGGAGCGAATAATTATTTGCCTCTATCGATGTCGAACAAAGGTGGCTTAGCAAACAGGGTTAGGATCCCGTCGACTAAGGCTTTTGACTTCATGAGCCGTGTTCAGTCGATAAAACTGCACATTTGTAGTACATTTTTCCTACCATTTTTTATATTAAAAAAGGACTTTAATATGATATATTATACATATGAGGGTTTATGTGTAAAAACATTATTTTCCATGTGTTAATATAATTTTATTATCATTTGGTAGGAAAATGTATGCAAATAAAATTATTGATCTAATCCTAGTAGAACAAAGTCTAATAAAATCTTATTTGAGTTGTTGTGCAGAATATTTCCAAGTTGTTATGAAGAAATCAATTTGTTGAAGAAAACTTGCCAAATTAAGAGAAGCAAACTTGGAGACCAAGTCTGGCAGCAACCACGAGAAGATTTCAAAGATGCAAAGGTTCCAGAGAAGTACACATGTCACAAAGAACAAAGCCCTGAAAATTGATGGAGGGATGAGATTAAATGGCCGCGGATCCGCGGCCTTAACCACCTTGTGCCGCGGATCCGCGGCAAGATTGAGGGATCAATTGCTGCGATTTTTTGGCATGAATCTCTGACATATTTTACCAAGTTTCCAACTGAAATATTCTGGCTTTGCACTATAAAAGAGCACCGAGAGCCTCTTGGAAAAGCTATCAAGCCGAGAGATCACGAAGCTCCCGACGCTCACGCATCCAGGCTAATCATCGACTGTTCGACTACCTCCCTAGGAAAGATCGAGAAGCAAATCAAGTTTTGTAATCATTTTCTATGGATTAAAAGTGTAGTTTGAAGGAGTTGATTAATAAAGGTATTTTTTTATTTAATTGTTTTTTTTTTACATTATGTTTTCCCTCTCTTTCTTTTCATCTTCTTTTCCCAACATGCGCGAGTAATTCTCCGCTTGTTAGGGTTCGTAGGATTAGGGTAGGCTAATGGGCGATGGAAATAATTAAACCCTTTTTAAGTCCTATAAAGTTTAGGAACTTTATCAAAAGAATCATTAACATCCTAATCGGGCGCGCTAGCAATTCTTTGCTAGTTCCGATCGCGATTAGAGATTAGATTAATGATTGTTTTGGTAAAGGCTAGATATGAACGGAGTTCCGTGTTGAGATAAGGGTTACGAGTGAGATTCCTTTTCCCTCCAGAAACCCTAATCTACACGCATCACCGTCGTTCTAGTTCTAAATCTATTAATGGATAAAAAGGGTAACTTTTAATTAATTGTCCATAACTACTAAATCCTAACGAACCCTACAAGCCCTCTTACTATATTAATTACATCTTTAAAATAATCTAGATCTATATTTTATATTCTTGTTTAACATAGATCTAGAAATCTTTCTATAAAATTCTTTATCCCTCCTCTCTTTCTCAACACATCTAAAGTAAAAGTAAAAGGTTCCACGTTTCCCAGAGGATGACCCATACTCATCTCGGTCTAGCTACACGCGACACCGTTATTGATTGCGGTTAAACTACAAACACACTCTTGAATACAAACCTCCCCCCAATCAATAACGGTGTCGCGTGTAGCTAAACCGAGATGTGTTGGTGTTGAAACAAGAGAGCCCATATAAGAATCCAAGATATGTTGGGCATCAGTGCAGCTAGGGGTGAAGATCTATTCATATAAAGGAAAGTCAGTCCCCAGGAAAAAGACAAGCAAGAAAGCCCTCACATAGTAAAGAAGAAAGCGGTCATAGAGAAAAACCTTTCGAAGAATGACTAGATTACTTATTCTATATATTTTCGAAAAGAGGAGATGAGTCTTTGGGTGGATGGGAATGATTCAAACATGGAATTCGATTCCATCATGGTTCCTGGAACAGGGGGGAAAATCAATCTCTGGAAACACTCCGTTGTTTGTGGAGAATGCCCCCTGGAGGAAGCTTATTGCAAGGAAACAGAAGTGGGTGTGCACTTTCGGTTAGGCGGCATATCTGAAGTATGAAATAGGAGCTTTCTCGCGCGCGCCTTCAAAATCAGCAGATGACTAAATTTGCTTTTTTTTTATGCTCCACTACGAGCGAAGGATATTATATTAACATAGTCGAAAAACGAAGTATTCACAAAGTGCCTTTCTTTCTTCAATCATTCATTCGATAGACGTGATTCCCCGGAGGCAGGACACACGCAGTTCACTCGGCCTATTCTACTTTAGGAATAGAAGGATTTCTTATGCTAGAACTTCCTGCTCTCACGTTCATATACCATACCCATGGGGAAGAGGACCGAACAGAACAGCCGTGGCTGGGAAACAGAGATCCCGCGGGGAAGAAAAATAGGATTATCTTCCGATTCAGAAAAAGGCAAAAATGGGGGCAAAGTAAACCTAACCGCTTACCTTTTTTTCCGTAAGCCGCGCA
Source organism: Agapanthus africanus (assembly GCA_030015575.1). NCBI lineage: Eukaryota > Viridiplantae > Streptophyta > Magnoliopsida > Asparagales > Amaryllidaceae > Agapanthus > Agapanthus africanus. The sequence goes on from JASDDO010000031.1 coordinate 717,514,339, forward strand.
CTTTAGGCCAGGCCTTACTATAACCAACCCCACTGATCCCACTCAATCTTTTATACCGATGTTTCGTACTCTCTAGACCAGGTCATCATAAGAAAAGACTGAGAAATCTTTCTGAAGTGAGAGAAGGAGGGAAGGCGCGCTAGCGCGCTACAACTAACAGCCTGCTGAAAAACGCAAGATTAGTGCGCCAAAGCAACCCTAGTTTAAGTACTAGCGTCCCACCCCAACGTTGTTGTACTTTACTTGACTCTCCCCCGCTTGCTGCTCGCCTCAGCCAGACGTGGCTTATGTAGTGGGCTAGAAGGCGCCTACGTGCTCCGACTTCTTGGGCCCCCACTGGAGATGCTTTGGAAGCTGTCGTGACGCTTTGGTGTAGTTATAGTTTGTATTGCACCGGGGTGACGGTTTATGGATGGATTCCATGGCGATGGAATCCCGTAAACTTAATCAATATAAACAACATGTCGTGACCTTTGGTTGACTTTGTAATAAAAGTAAGTGGGTTGAAGGGCTTCATTGATTAGTAAACCTACGGTGCTGGTAAGGTCGGGACCGTGGTCGTCCGTCTCCGGTTTGCCGGCCGATAAGATCACTGAGATTGACCAGCCAGCTGGGTTGGTTTGGCTATTCCTTTCTATTGAAAAGGAGTCGGCTGTCTGCGCGAGTCACCTTCCTTCTTCTAGGCTCCGAGTCACCTTCTTCTAAGCTCCGCTGGACGACACGGCATTCTCGTTCTATAGGCCGGCCGTACTTGTGATGGTTCCCCAGGATCCAATAAAACCACTTAGGTCTACGTTGCCACGATATTGTTCTATGGAAGCGGGCAGGCAGCTTTTTAGAATAGAAGTTCGGCCCGGTTTTTGATTTTTTTACTAAAAAAAGGGGGGAGGGATTTACCTTTCTAACGCATATTCTGTCGTACCGGCATAGCCCCACTGATTTGTTTTCGATCGGAGCATCAAGCAGCGCAACCCGGTTCTACTTGATTAAGCCCCGTGCTCGTCCAAGGAGGGAGTTTGCTTTACCCAACTCCCCTTTTTGATAACAAGGTGGAAACCCCCGACCCGACATTCATGAGTTTCGAATGAAGAATGAAGAGTGCCTTCTTCCCGTCATCGTCGGATTTTTAAGTTGGTAAAGACCCACCCCTTGTTTAAGTCAGAATGAGTCCCCGGGACCCCGGGACATTGGCTTCCGCCAACAGTGAACTATTAAGGATCGCATCCCGCGCATATTCTACATTATAGCCTGCAACTGATTCAGCTTCCGCTTCTGGGAGATCAGACGGAGCTCGATTAGTTTCTGCTATACGAGGAATAAGGAACATAACCAATACGGGGAACAAGGGAATACCGGACCATATCTGCTTTTGCGCCATGACAATCTCACTCGAATTACAGGGACCTACACATATTAGTACAGTATACCGGGGTCCCCGGCTAGAACCACACGTGCAAGTTTCCCTGCATGTGGCTCGTCCGTGCTTTTTTCCGAGGCGCTGCCTGTGACTCCGCATGGGAAAAGGGGAGGGGGCTGAACTGCAAACTTTCGTGTTCAGAGCATTGCATTGTAATCGGGGATAGGGTGAGTAAGCAGCACCTACCAAGCTAAGCTTTCGTCGAAAAGGCTAGACTGGTTCCTTTTCGGCGCCCGCCCTTGATTTAGATGTTGGGGCAAGGCAAGCCCAAGGAAAGTATAGGTTGGCTCCCAGCTGCATCTCGGCCGGCATCCTGCTCTCGAGAGGGTGTGGTCCTTGAGCGAACTACTCATGTGCTGTGTTGTCCCAACCCAATGGCATTTGGTGAGGAGCTACGGTCCGGTGGTTGACAAGCCACTGATCGGAGGCGACTGGACTGGAGTGCTTTCATCAAATGATGCATGTGGGCTGAGCCATTCCCATCCCAAGTGGCGGCCCGATTCGGCCTGGTAGGGAAGAGATTCTAAATAGAGAATATGCGCACCGAGAATAGATATCTATGTTAGCTAGCGGGGGCGGGCTTTCCTCTGGTAGTCCCGCTGCGGCCTCTGACAGTCCGTCCCGTCTCATCTTTCTTTGGCTCTACTTGTAGCCAGCCATGTTAGCTCCACATTCCACCCTTTTTCGATTTCGAATTTCTAACGAAAAAGGCACTCACTTTATACATCTCCATCACCCCTTTCCTATTCTTGCTTGCCGCCTATTATATTAATTAAGAGAATCGGTTCCGGTTCAAGCGGCCACCTTTCATCATCTATACCAGCTTCCATGCACGACCCCATAGGAACGATTTCTGTGCCCTAAGAAGCAGAACGCGCCATCACCTACAGCCCTTTCCTCTGCCGGGGACTTCCACGAAATGAAAACGGGCGGCATCGTCGTATGCTCGACTTTGCCCTGGTGTATATCCCGGAGTACTCCTATGGCCGATCTGTCACCCATACATTCTGGGCTTGGCCCCATCCCGTGTGGAGAATGCCCCCCTGGAGGCACGGCTTAGTCAGTAATTATCGCAGTTCAGAGTTTAAATATGTAAGCCGCCACTTCTCTGAAAGCATGGTTCTTGCCAGCAATCAACCTTATGAACTTTATGCAAGGCTTTGAATATAGCAGGTACATGAAAACCAATATCGCGCTAGCTCTGCCTGGTAGTTGACTTGTCGTTGCTTGTTCTATAGGCTTTCGCGCTAGCGCGCTCATCCCTTGCTTGGGCCTTGGAGCTCGTCCATTCGTTGGGTGATCCCTTGCTCTCACGTTTGAGTGTTTGCTCGTCGTTTAGGCCGGTGAGTGACATTTTTGCTCATTGCAGTCACCTCCGGGGTTCTTCGCACCTGGGTAGTACCAGGACCCTTGTGCCCCGGACTGCACTGCTCGCCCAAAGCCCGCCCTATGACCCAAAACACAAAATGAGCCTTGCGACGAGATGCGGACATTCCTCATGCTGCGGTTCCCTCCGGTCCGTTCCCGGGTTGGGTTAGGGGAACATCCGAGCGATTGCCTTCGTGGATCTAAACGTGCTCACAAGGCGCACAATAAGAATAAGACCAATGGAGACTTCATAAGGGTCCATTTGAGCTGCAGATCGTAATGCTCCTAGAAAGGCATATTTCGAATATAGAGGACGTTCCCAACAATCCATGAGAATATCATACCCCACTATGAACCGTACGAGCACGTCCTCTGTCACCCCCCACCGCGCTTACGGCTCTATACCCCAACCCAACTTGCTCTGGCCCCGGG